>CM062297.1:531769162-532240161 GCA_031216915.1 Pictodentalium vernedei | reverse complement strand
TGCCTGGTGGATCTGAAGAAGAAGATTTTTTTTGATTTTGGAAAGAAGTTCATGGGTGCTATCAGAGTTATGCTCCCTGTGGGCGTGGCAACTTTATTTGAACAAACTTGAATTGACATATCATAGGAAACATGCACAGCAAATTTTGTTGAATTTGGTCCAGTTGTTTGTGAGGAGAAGTCGATAATGTAAAGTTTACGACGGATGGATGGATGGACGGATGGATGGACGGACGGACGGACGACGGACAGAAAGTGATTAGTAAAGCTCCCCTTGAGCTTCGCTCAGGTGAGCTAATTAACACAGGTAAGAGGTAGACTAAATGGAAACTGGTCATGGCTATTTTTGGATTCTTCACTCTTTCATGGAATTTATGTTGTCCCTCTTAAGATGACACTGGAGTTCTTCAACATCAGATTATATATTTTTTTTCTTCATTAACCCTTTACCTAACATGAAAAGCAGACGACACTTGCAAACAAAATTAATGAATAACAAATTTCTTCCATTTTTTGTCTCAAAAACATAGGTTATGACCCCTTATTGGAACGAACTAAATTAGCTCGTTCAAAAGAGGGGTCATAACCTGTTTTTAAGACAAAAAATGAAAAAAATAATGAAAATTAATTGGCGATTTTTGTGAATGGCGCTGGCCGGTTTTGGCCATTGCATTGGGTAAAGGGTTAAGCTATTAAACAAGAGATCCCAAGGGGCCTTAATTGCTCAACTGACAAGTGGTTCAAAGAAGTATTTGGGGTCACATTCAGTTAGACATGGTTCATCAACACTACAAAGGAAAGAAGTGATGAAAGGCAAATTTTATGGAAAAACACTAAGGAATGGATTTGACCAACTTGAGCCTAACCTGCTCCCCTCCCCCAAAGAGAGCCCAAATATTAAGCCAGGGACTCAAACTGAACAAACTTGAATCTGATCCTCCTTGAGATGTTATATACCAAATATGAAAGAATTCTGACTGGTGGATCTGAAGAAGAAGGTTTTTTTAAAGAAATGTCCTCACATTGCTCTAAGTTAAAAGTTGGGATCCAATAGAAACCTAAATGAAAGTGTCAATGACACCTTAGCTTAACTTGACTGTGTGTAGTGTTTGATGAAAAGGATAATGTTTATGAAAGGATTATGAAATAAGACAAGAATTGTGATAATTGAGAAGAATAAGTTAATTTCTGTTCCATGACAAATTCCGCACACATATATGGGACTTGATAATTATCTATAATTAGCTAATTTTACACAGAAATAACCTGTCATCTGACACTTGGCCACAGATGTGGAATGCTGACTTGAAATTTAATGTTGATAGTATTATTCTCTGACCTATATTAAATGAATTCACAGTGATGTTGGTTTATTTTTTCTTGAAA
Source organism: Pictodentalium vernedei (assembly GCA_031216915.1). Classification (NCBI taxonomy): domain Eukaryota; kingdom Metazoa; phylum Mollusca; class Scaphopoda; order Dentaliida; family Dentaliidae; genus Pictodentalium; species Pictodentalium vernedei. The sequence goes on along the minus strand of CM062297.1, from coordinate 532,238,776 downwards.
TGATACAATCAATGCCAATAACATCTAACAAGTATGAAGAAAATTTGTTAGACATAATCTGGTTTGGATTACCTCTGCTGGTGATGGCCAGTTGTTTCAATTCTCCCGAGTTTGATGGCATCAGTAGCAACTTGGTCACAGCTGTGACAATGAGGTGTTGATGACCTGACATGACAAACCAAAAGGTCTGTAGTCAATGTTCCTTTACAAGATTCATTTATACCTAAGTGAAGAATGAACAACTTACATAGAATTTGGATTCTGACTAGTGGTTCTGAAGAAGAAGATTTTTAAAGAAATTTCCTCATATTGCACTAAGTTAAAATTTGGGCTCCCTATGGGGGCCCAAATATAAACCCAGGACTCAATTTGAACAAACCTGAATCTGACCCACCCAGAGACGCTGTATACAAATATAAAAGGATTCTGACTGGTGGGCCTGAAGAAGATGATTTTTAAAGAAATTTCCTCATATTGCACTAAGTTAAAAAATTTGGGCCGCCATAGGAAGCCCAAATATTAACTGAGAGACTTGATTCGAACAAACTTGAATCTGACCGTCGTAACAATGATGTTTACCAAATATTAAAACATTCTGACTAGTGGTTCTGAAGAAGAAGATTTTTAAAGCTTATTTCCCATACTGCCCTAAGTTAAGATTTGGGCTCCTGTATTGAGCTTAAATTGAACACACTTGCATCTGATCTGACCCCACCCCCAACACCCACCCCCACCCTCTATGGATGCCGTATGCCAAATATAAAAAGATTGTGATCTGTGGTCCTGGTGAAGAACATTTTTTTTAATATTTGCAAAGTTTTACGATGCCCTCTACAGAGCAACCTAACACAACCGATGATGCTTTTTTTATCAATCGATTCTACCGGTCCTAAGGATGCTTCATACCATATAACAGTTCTCTGTTCCATGTGGTTTGGGAAATATAGGCGTTTTGAAAATATTTTCTATTTTTAGCTCCTGGGGTTCCCACGGGGAACATGGGAAATTTGTTTAGCATGAATCAAGTACTTATGACTCAATAATACCACATACCGAATTTCATTCAAATTGGACCATCATTTCAGAAGATAGAAATTTTGGGTGGGGCCAAAAATTTTGCCCCTCCCATTAAGAAGGCAAATATTGCTCCACGAACTTTGTTTGAACAAACTTGATACTACACCTCAGAAGGAAGCTCCATACCAAATATCAAGTCATTGTACCCACTGGTTCATGAGAAGATTTTTCTAGAATTTTGGAGCATTTTCCACCACCCCCTCCCTATGGAGCATGGCAACTTTATATGAACAAACTTGAATGGACATATGATAACGACCATGCATATCAAATTTGGTTCAATTTGGCCCAGGGGTTTAGGAGGAGAAGTCGATAATGTAAAGTTCACAACGGACTGACAGATGGATGGATGGATGGATGGATGACAGACAGAAAGTGATCCTTTGGCTCCCCTTGACTTTCAGTCAGATGAGCAGATGAGCTAAAAAAAAATTTTGTTTCTCAGGCTCCTCCCTCATCAATGAAAACCTGCCTCATCACTTCATTTTTTAATCTGGAAATCTCTCCGATGATAATAGTTTGCACTAAAAGGATGCAAAATTTAACCAACTATATCTTGTTTGACAGAGCTCACTGAGCTCTGTCAAACAAGATATAGTTGGTTAAATTTGCAACTGCATTATAGGAAATTTCCAATACTGAAAACATTATTTTTTTCCACATAATAGTGCAATTCAAAAAATTTCTAATTCCAACTAGTTACAGGACTGTTGTGCAGTAACAAATAAAAAAAAAAGCCTCTTTCCCTCATCATAAAACTCAAGCAAAATTGCCTGAAAAACAAGAATTTTTTTTCATGGGCCTTATCAATCCCTTATTCTTTATTCTGCGCATGCATGGGATTTATTCCATTTGTGACCAAAAATGAATGACATCACTATTATTCAGCCATCACTATCATTTAGGCAGGTGGGGGTATCTGATGATTCATAACAGAAATGAGTCAGTTTATTTCAATGGGGGGATCATAAACCATACTTTGGGCACAAACAAGGAAATTTTTTAAAAGTTATTTCAGCTGTTGTTTTAGAAAAGATTTGTGAGTGATGTCTGTTAGTTTGTTTAGTGAGAAGTTGAAATTTTAACAAACATACCTTCTGAGAAGAGTGCTTTCCCTCAGAAGACTGGATCCATATCCAAAAAGGTTTCTGCAAACCATGTACATGTATAATTCTCTTTTGAGTTGTGAAATAAGATTCAACAGACTGGAAACATATTTGTTTTTACTGAAATGTAAGACATAAATTCATTTTTTTCTGTTTCAAAAAACATAAACTTTCAAATATATATATAGATTAACAAAAATGCAAAGAAGAATACGTTTTCAAAACAGAGAAATGGTATTAATAATCTGATTTAAAAAACATTGTCAAACTAGATTTATGATTCTTGGGAACATGGCTTTTCCAGATGAGATTCCATGATTTTTTATGACCCCAGAGTGTCTGATGAATTGTTTTTAACTGTCTCACTGAAGATCCCTTTTTTTTGATGTTATGAGAAAGATGGGTATAATAAGTCTCAAATGACAAACTCCTTTTGTTGGTCATTAACTTGTCGGATGACGATATAAATATCGTCATCTGACAAGTTAATGACTAACAAAAGGAGTTATGTTTGATTGACACATACCCACTGAGTGCTGTGGCTATTTGAAAATGGTCCATTTTATCTCAAATGTATTCAAAATAATGATGTCTGGCAACTTGTAGAGGGTTAACAAGTGCTAACAGGAATATTTTTCCATGAAACTTGTAATGTCACACCAAGAACTGCGAATGGCCATTTTTCATAAAAATCTACAAGATGTTTTCAGAGAAATCCTGAGAGAACATGAATTTTAAGCTTTTGATGGGTATCATTGTTTATCCAGCCCATAACGGGTTAAGGGTTGTTTTTTGAATACCCTTATTACTTACAAAAATAATTCTCAGTGAATTCTACTTCCACTTATGTTGATCTCTCCTCTTAACTTTGGGTGCTGTAGATACGCAAACACAGCCCATTTTATCAAAATTTTGATGTTTGAGAACCTGCATAGGGTTAACAAATGCTTACTGAAATATTTTGTACATGCAACATGTAATGTCACACTAAGATCTGAGAATGGCCAATTTTTCTTGAAAATCTACAAGATGTTTTCAGAGAAATCCTCGGATAACATGAATTTTTAACCTTTTGAGGGGTATCGCTTTTGTGAATACCTTCATTACTTACAAAAATGATCCTCGGTGAATTCCACTTCCAATGAAGGAGATTATGTTTATCTCGCAGGTACACATTGGGTGTTATGGGTGCCCAAGAACAGCCCATTTTCACAAAATGTCTATGCTTGGAAGCCTCTGGAGGGTTAACAAATGCTTATAGGAATATTTTGTCCATGCAACTTGTAATGGCACTCCAAGACCTGCAAATTGTCAATTTTTCTTGAAAACTTAGATTTTATGGAGAAATCCACAGAAAATGGGAATTTTAAGCTTTTAAGGGGTAGATATCCTTCACCAGTCGAAAATGGGTTAAGACCCCGATTTTTGAATACCCTTACTACTTAAAAAAAATTTTCCCTATCAGTTTTGCGTCCGGTAAAAGAAGTTATGTTTCTCTGTGGCATTCCCATTTGATGTTGTTGGTGTCCAAAAACACTATTTTTTCAAAATTTTGACATTTAACAGCCCATGGAGGGTTAACAAATGCTTACCAGAATATTTTATCCATGCAACTGGTAATGTGACACCAAGACCTATCAATGGCCATTTTCTCTTGAAACCAACAAGATGTTTGAAAAGATATCCAGGGAAAACATGAATTTTTTTAAGCTTTTGATGGGTATTGCTATTAACCACCCCAAAGGGGGTTAATGCTTGGTTCTTTGAATACCCTTATTACTTACAAAAATGGTCCTTGGTGAATTCCACTTCTAACAAAGGAGATTATGTTTATCTCTCGGGTATACATTGGGGGCTGTGCATGTCCGAAAAAAGCCCATTTCAATAAAATTATGATGCTTGGCAGCCTGTAGATGGTTAATAAATGCTCACCGGAATATTTTGTCCATGCAACTTGTAATGTCACACAAAGACCTGCGAATAGGCAATTTTTCTTGAAAACCTACAAGATGTTTTTAGAGAAATCCACAGAAAAATGGGAATTTTACACTTTTAAGAGGTATCTCTCTTTTGCCTGACCAAAATGGGTTAAAACTTGGACTTTTGAATACCCTTACTACTTACAAAAATGTTTCCATATAAATTGTATGCTCGATAAAAGAAAGCACTTTTCTTTGTGGCGAACCCATTGGGTGCTGTTGGTGTCCACAAACAGCCCATTTTATCACAATTTTTACTTTTAGCAGCCTATGGAAGGTTAACAAATGCTCACTGGAGTATTTTGTTTATGCAACTTCTATTATCACACCAAGACCTGAGCATGGCCAATTTTTCTTGGAAATCTACAAGACTCATTTAGAGAAATACACAGAAAAGATGACTTTTTTAGCTTTGGAGGGGTATTGCAATTTAACCCGCTCAAAATGGGTAAATGCTTGGTTTTTTGAATACCTTTATTACTTACAATTAGAGTGATGTCACGCATGCAGCCCGACTGTCCCAGGAATGGCAAACGTGAGTTTAAAAAAAGGTTCCGCATTTAGTGACTGTAAATAGTTCGAAATGCATATTTGAGGAAAGAACAAAAATGCCTAATTGGGGGGGGGGGGGGGGGGGGGGGGGGGGGGGGGGTTTAACCACAAACTTTAACCAAAACTGTAAAAATTTTAACCACAAACTTTAACCAAAACTGTAAAAATGCATTTTTGACAAAAGGCAAAAAAAGGTTCTGCATGTAGTGACTGTAAATAGTTCAAAATGCATATTGGAGGAAAAAACAAAACAAAAAATGTCTAAAAAAGTGCCTAATTGGCCCCTGGCAGGGGGGGGGGGGGGGCAGGGGGGTGGGGGAGGGGGGTACATAAGTTTAAAAAAAAGGTTCCGCATGTAGTGACTGTAAATAGTTCCAAATGCATATTGGAGAAAAGAAGAAAAAAAAAAAGCCTAATTGAGGGGGGGGGGAGGGGGTGGGGGGGAGGGGGGTGGTGGTATTTGTCTGGGTTTTTAACCACAAACTTGGAGTCATCCTACCAAGCTACAATAATATCCCTTCATAATTATGGCCTGTGGAATATTCTAAAGGTTTTTGGGCTTCGGGCTTCTGTTGCCGTCACAGTTGCCCAAAAGGGGACGTTCTCATCTAGACATTATATGAAGTCAACCTATCAAGTTAAAATGAAATCCCTTCATAAATATGACCTGTAGACTGTGCTACAGGTTTTTGGGCTTCGGGCCTCTGTTGCCGTCACAGTTGCCCAAAAGGGGACGTTCTCATCTAGACATTATATGAAGTCAACCTATCAAGTTAAAATGAAATCCCTCCATAAATATGACTTGTAGACTGTGCTAAAGGTTTTCAGGCTTCGGGCTCGGGCAGCCATCATGGTTGAGTGATCACAACCAAAAGGGGGCACTCTCATCTGGGCATCATGTGGATTGATCCTACGAAGTTACAATGAAATCCCTTCATAAATATGACCTGTAGACTGTGCTGAAGGTTTTTGGGCTTTGGGCACCTGTAGCCATCACAGTTGTCCAATCACGTCCAAAAGGGGACTTTCTCATGTAGACATTATATGAAGTCAACCTATCAAGTTACAATGAAATCCCTCCATAAATATGACCTGTAGACTGTGCTAAAGGTTTTTGGGTTTGGGGCTCAGGCAGTCGTGACGGTTGATAGATCACGCCCAAATGGGGAAATTCTCATGTAGACATCACATGGAGTCATCTTATCAAGTTACAATGAAATCTGTCCATATTAAACATGACCTGCAGACTGTGCTAAAAGTTTTTGTGTTTCGGGCTTGGGCAGCCATCACGGTTGACAGATCATGCCCAAACGGGGACGTTCTCATCTAGGCATTATACAGAGGCATTCTATGAAGTTGCAATGAAATCCCTTCATAAATACGACCTGTAGACTGTGCTAATGGTTTTCGGGTTTTGGGCTCGGGCAGCCTGCCGGTTGACCGCTCATGACCAAAAGGGGACGTTCTCATGGAGACATGACCTAAAACCTGCAAATGAAATTTTGTGACGATCAGACAAGAACTACCGGGTATAGCCTGTACTTGAAGGTTGAATAAAAAACTTTAACCAAAACTCCAAATATCAACTAAACAGGAAAGGAAAAAAAAAAAAAAAAAACCACTTGAACCTTCAGTAAAAAAGTTTAACCACAAACTTTAACCAAAACTCTAAATGTTAACAGATGGACCGACGGACAGACGGACGGACAAAAGTCATTACTATAGCCCTCACTGTAAACAGTCAGGCTAAAAATGATTCAAGGTGAATCCCACTTCCAATAAATGAAGTTATGTTTATTTCTCGTGTGTCGTATGGGTGCTTTCGTGGCCCGAAAACAGCTCATTTCATCAAAATTTCAATGTTTGGCAGCCTGTGGAGGGTTAACATATGCATCGCCTAATATCTCTTGTATATGAATGGTCGTGTCACAGACAGGTCTAACAATGGTGAATGTTTAAAAAAAATCTACAAGACGCGGTTCGAGAAAGTGCCTATAAACCTTAATTTTGACAGTTTTTCGCCAATTCTCAGTGAATTCTACTTCCACTTATGTTGATCTCTCCTCTTAACTTTGGGTGCTGTGGGTACGCAAACACAGCCCATTTTATCAAAATTTTGATGATCGAGAACCTGCAAAGTTAAAAAATTTATAGTAATTTATATATTTTTTATACTTACCAATGACCCAGACTTAGCTGGTGCTAACTCTTTAAATTCGGGGGCCAAACACAAATTTTGCCCCCCAATCCCCAAAATTTGCATCAAAATCCAAAAAATAAATGTCCTATGTGGTCCTCCATACTTTTGTCCACTGTGCATGTGCAGTGTCAAGGAAGTACCGAAATTGGCACCAAAACTTCATTCTTACAACCAGTGCCTGGTAAGTGTTATGTAATCAGCGGGGAGGTATGAGTTCCCAACTTATAGGAGGGCCATCCCCGTCTGGGTCATTGGTAAGTATAAAAAATATATAAATTACTATCAATTTTTTAACATTTTTATACTGTACCAATGACCCAGACTTAGCTGAATAGAAAAAAGGCTGGAGGGCCTAGGACATAAAGGAGAATCCAATAAGCTCAATTACATGTAAACAGAATTATCCCCTCAAGGAGAAAAGGAGAAACAGGATTTACATGAGTCTTTCTTGTTTATACAAAAAAAGAAAGGCACAATACCATTCCGTAATTGAGCACAATAACATCAATGATCTCTATTAACATCCAGTATAACTCATTATACTAATTTTTTTTAAAGGAAAGCCAATAAATAGAGATAGTCCAGAAAGTTAAAAAATTTATAGTAATTTATATATTTTTTATACTTACCAATGACCCAGACATAGCTGGTGCTAACTCTTAAAATATAGGGCCAAACACAAATTTTGCCCCCCAATCCCCAAAATTTGCATCTAAAACTAAAGAAAACATGTCCTGAAAGGCCCTCCACACTTCGCCCCTACTGCGCATGCGCAGTGTCAAGGACGTTCCGAAATTGGCGCCATTTATCATTCTAATAACCAGTGCCTGGTAAGCGCTATGTACTCAGCGGGGAGGCAAGAGTTCCCAACTCCTGGGAGGGCCATCCCCGTCTGGGTCATTGGTAAGTATAAAAAATATATAAATTACTATAAATTTTTTAACATTTTTATACTGTACCAATGACCCAGACATAGCTGAATAGTAAAAAGGCTGGAGGGCCAAGGACATAGAGCAAAATGGAATACGCTCAATAAAATAAAATAGAGTCATCCCCTGTAGGGAAAAGAAGTAATAGGCCTTATATGTATCTTTCTTATTTATGATAAATTAGAAAGATACAACACCTTCCAAAAATTGAGCTTCATACATCCATGTACTCTATTAATATCCAATAATCCTTATACTAATAATTTTTAAAGTAAGCCAATAATAAAGTAAGTCTAGAGAATAGAGACTCTTATACTCCTAAAAGTGTGTGAGAATTGCATAATCATGTCCGTTGACATATGCAATATTCAAAAGCTATACTTTAAAAACTAAGACTTGAATGAATTTTATAAACTTGAACTTCTCACTAACAACCATCCCAATAACAGCTCAGAATTACTAACTCCGGAGGAGGTATCCCCTTGTTTTCATAGTAAAAAACAGGTGACCCAAGGGAACACCCTCCCCCCCCCCTTTTTCTTGCCCTGGGTCAAATAGCCCAGAGCGAAGAGGGCAGCCGAAAGGAGACACTGCCGAAACAGACAGCCTACCTAGCTATAGAAGCAACTGTTAAGTGAATGACATTCTGAGCAGTAGATAATAGACCTAACAATAGAGGCCTCCAGAAATGGACTCGATATTTCTGAGATAAAATTCATGAATGGATGGCTGAGCGCAATGAGCAGCCTTCAAAAATCTATAATAGCAACACTATTAATGTAAGCCCAAGAAGTAGAAGAACTCTTACTTCATGAGCCGAAATCTTAAGCACAACTGCTAAGCTAATGATATACCATAAGCAGTACGCTAGTTAATAGAATCCATTAACAATAAAATGGAGCGTAACGTCCTTCTACTAGACATCAAAGACAGAAGAAGTTTACGCCCTTGTAATAAACAGATATCTGTTTATAAATACATAAACTGTACCCGGAAAGAGTAAAGGCCTATGCCCATACGAAGACGGAAGGACCTTAAAATAATAGGTTCCGGATAATAGGAGCCTAACTCTTATGCAACAATCCAACCTAAATAGTAACGGAAGTATTGATTCCGAAACTATGAAAGTGAAAATCATCCATCGATAGTGCATGAAACTCACTGACTCTACAGTAAAAGAGAAACCAACAGAATTACTGTCTAAAAGGTCAGAATTTGAAAACTGCTGTTTCCAGAGGCTCAAATGATTACTTAGCTAAATAAGAACCGAAGTTAAAATCCGTATAGGAATTTAATCTAAAGATTCTAAGTCTATTTATCAAAAAGTTACTAACTGACTTAGATAAAGAGACAAAAGACTCAATTGTAAACTATAGTAGAGTGCATAGGTATGAGGTAACATAAACCTATAACCTAAATAACAACAGGCTGCAGAAGATCTTGTGAAACAAGTATACTAAAAAATAGCAATGAGTAGTATGGAGGGATCAACCATATGAACATAATGATCCCTACACCACGACGGAAGAGCCTCCACTTTAGTCGCATAGAATAGCGAAGAAGAGGATCTCCTATAGTAAGAAATCGCGTCCAAAGCTCGTCCAGTACAGTGCTTACAATGCAATACGGACCACACAACGGAATACATGAAGGTTGCGACCTTGCTGGTTGTGATAAAGATGACACGATTTACCCAGTGAAAAAAGATCCTCACATAGAGGAAGATTTTACGTTAAGATCCACAGTAGACAAGAGAGTAAATTACTCATGATCTCTGTGAAGATAGAGATGCTATCAACAGAAATGTATTGTGGTTGTTTATCTTAGCAATACCTGCTAAAACAACAGCGCCGGAGGATACGCGTATCCTATCATTCCGTCCTATAGATCAATAGAGCGTTAACAGTATTAGCTCAGAGATCTGGACAAGCCAACACATACGTCTGCAATTTATTAGCAAGCTGTGTCATAAATAAAACATCATTGGGCGCTCCCATAGATAGCAAATCTGAATGAATACATGTTTGTTGAGAGTCCATTCTGACAGCAACAAGCGACCCGTAAGAGAACGGGAGTGCGATAAAACAATCAGACGACCCAGAATATGACGGACCAAAACTGAACTTGGTGTACTATAACCAACAGACGGATTCTTTCCATTAAATTGAATAACGGAAACGAAAGAGTGCCTCCCTGGTTCCGGAGATACGCCACTACTGTCGAATTAAAGGACAGGAATTTGGGCATGCGTTTCTGAATAATGTTCATGCAATGACATAAAGCAAGCCTAAAAAACATTATTCCGCGTAAGTTAAACTGATAGCTAAAAGACTGCGGAACCCAAAGACCCTGGCACTTCGAATCCGTAGGGATCAGTATATATCCCAATCTGTTTGACTGGCAACCGTCATAACAGCCACACTCGGGTCCGGCAACTGCGGCGGCACTCTCTGAGTCAACCACCGAATGTTTGCCCCAGTCTGAATCTCTTGTAACACTAGATAGACAAGAGAATGTATAAATCAAGCAATTCATGGATTGCCGGAAAGTTGCCGTCGAAGAGAAGCTCCTCCGAGAACGAAGCGACTCTGAGAGAGTTCTTAACCTACTATCCACGCGTGGATGTAGCTAGGGCTGCATCACGTCTAACCAACTCCAATCAGCCACTGAAGGGCGGAGTTATACGTGAACAAACTACTGCCCTCAAAAGAAATTACATTGAGAATAATATCCCGTAAATCTTTCTTGAAGACGTAATGATAACGCCTCAGTAAGGCGGATTACGTATAATAAAGCGTCTAAGTTAAGCCTACTATACATAATGTCGTTCCCAACATTGAAATTGGAAAAGACATAAACGGCGAAAAAGAATATATATGCAGTCTTTAATCACACCGTCTAGACGCGTATGAACTCTCGGTATGCCCTGCTCTGCCAAAATAAACTATATGTAAAAAAGATAAAATGGCAGAAATGAGCCACACGGACAAGAAACTAAACTATCATGCTTAGTAGCAGGCTTGTATATATATATAAATATATAGCGTCGAAAAATAAAACACATGTTGTAATGACAATATTGGACTGCGTCGGTAAGTCAGGGACAAAGTCCCTGTACCGATCGAAAAATCTGAGTCCAATGACGCTATAAGTCTCTTATCCAAGATCGCAGCAATGAAGTCCGAAAAATAATCACTGGAAGAAATGCCATTAGATATGAAAGGCATCTTCCGATACTACTAAAGGGAAAACTCGAAATCTTTCGAATCCCTTTCGCCATCCTGTCGGACCCTATAAAGCGTTCGGTCGTCCGTAGCTTGAAGCAACCGCGGACCGCACCGACCCAGCGCCGTCGGATAATTCCTGATTCGACCGAGAAACTGTCAATTGCTGGGATGCTGCGAAACAACTGTGCTAACTCGGATAGCACGTCCGTCACTGAGGCCTGAGGAGCAGCGGTCTTACGATGCATTGCCGCAGGAAGCTCCGAGATCGTTACCCCGTGCATACTTCCAATATGCGAGCGAACGGAGTGTATAGGCCTCATGTCCCTTGGCTACCGGATGGCGCGACCTATTCGCTGTGGAATCACTGAATGCCGAAACTGATCGGATACTCGAGGTCACGTAGCCAATGTGCGGTCGTGTGCCCTGCTGTGAGGATGAGGAAGCATTAAAGACAGTCTCTCGGACTGTCAATATAACGGAGCGTCCCGAGCAACGGACATATGCTCCGAATGTAAAATATCTGAACCACAACATGCGGTCCCCTATGTTGTTGGCTTCCTCCGATCTGTCCTCAATCTGCCGTCACTGGGTGAGTACTAAAGTAATTAAAGTGCTCGCATCACCCAAATCTCCTTCCTAGACCGCAACGGACGAACCCGGCAGCCGAACCATTCGATGAATGTACGCTACACCGGGTGAGCTAGCGAATGTCACTCCGTAAGCGATAGACATATTCCATGAGCACTTATTGCCGCTAACTCTTCATTAACTATGACGACAGAGGCACACTTTTGAAAGACATCTCCATAATTCTTCGAACAAGAAACCAGAAATGCTTGGATAGCAAGCATAAAATAATAATATATATAGCGTCGTTCAATAATTCGAAAGTTTGTGTGACATTATTGGACTATGTCGGAACTGAGGGACGATGTCCCTGAACCGAACCAAAAATTTCTAAGTCCACCGACGCTATCGGTTTCTTATCCGGCATCGCAGCATATTTTGTTCCGAAAGGGAAAGCTTGAAATCCTCCGAATCCCTTTCGGTATCCCGTCGGACCGGATGAAACTTTCGGACGTCCGTACCCGCTTCCGCGGAGCGTCCCGACCCAGCATCGTCGGATAAAATGTATGCGACAGATTCAGTTGATGCTGGGATGCTGCGATAAACTGTGCTATTAAGGAAAGCACGTCCGTTCCCGAGGCCTGTGCAGTAGCGGACTTACGATGCATTGCCGCTGGAAGCTCCGTGTACGTTGACTCCCGCACACTTCCTATGTGAACGTCCGGAGTCTGCAGGCCTCGAGTCCCCGGCTACCGACCCAGCGCTGTCGGATAATTCTCGATCCGACACCGTTTCTGTCGGCTGCTGGGATGCTGCGATAAGCTGTGCTATGTGCACAAGAATGTCCGGCGTCGAGACCTGCGGAGGCGCAGTCTATCGCTGCTTCGCCGAGGGCAGCTCCGCATCAGATGGCTCCCGCATACTTCCTATGCGAACGTCCGGAGTCCATCGGTCTCGAATCCCTGGCTGCCGGATGGTGTGACCTGGTCGCCGAAGAATCCTTGATCGGCGAAGCTGGTAATATATCGGCGGTCACGCAGCCAAGGTGCGGTCGTGTGCGCTGACGAGAAGAGGAAGCCTTAGCAGTCTCAGCGGACTGCCTATACAACGGAGCGTCCCGAGCGACGGACGTATGCTCCGCTAGCGACACATTTGTACCACAACATCTGGGGCCAGATGTTGTTGAACGAGAGAGGGGCCTCTCTCGCTTGCCGTCCGGATGGACCGGAACGAGCTATGAACCGGACTAAAAGGCTTCCTCCGTTCTCCCTCCGATCCGCCGTCACTGGGTGTGCATTAAGTTAATTTTATAGTGCTCGCATCACCCCAAAATTCCTTCTAGACCGCAACGGACGAACCCGGCTGCCGAACCATTCGGTGAATGGACGCTACACCGGGCGAGCTAGCGGACGTCAAAGGCCGTCGAACCTACTAGGGTCCTCTTAGGCAATTGGCGTATTACATGAGCACTTTTCCGCTAGCCCTTCATTAATTGTGACGACGGAGGCACACTGTTGGAAGACATCACAGATACATCACCCTAATCTTGATCGTCTGAAATAGAAATTGATAAAGTAGAGTGACCCTGCGGGGAAAGGACCGGAGTGTCCAAATCCCCAACAACATACCGTGACATACGCTTCCCATATTGTCATCGAAATCATACGATACAGAACAGGAGTTAATGCGAGTACACTGACCAGATATAGAATGATAATAAGGTCAGAGGAAGACTTCCTCTTAAAACAATTGATCAGTATCCTTTCAATGTGAAAAGAAAACAAGTCCTGGTACTCGCACTAACCCCTGGCAAAATACATTATAATAATATGATCCATTAATATAGAAAAAATAATTGAAATCAAAATATTTTGAAAAAATATTTTTTCAGAACAGCCCAAGTTTCTGAAAAGTAACGCTGAGCCCCAATGGATCCCAAGCCTAAGTGTGGAAAAAAATTTTAAAAATATTTTAAACAATTTATTCAACACTTACGAACAATAATAATGTATCTAGTTATGATTAAAATAACATAAAGATATTATTATTTAGAAATCCCCCCCTCACACAGAGGGCTGTTGTAAATGTAAACAATGAGTGTAAAAACACTAAAATAAGACTCCAGGCACCCAGGCCCGAAATCAGTTACCAAAAATACACCATCTGATGCAAAACAGAGACTTCCAGGGAAGAAACTGCAGAACATCAGATGGTAGATGCAGAACACAACGCCTAACCACCCGTAGGTGAAGACGTAAACATGGGGAAAGAACAGAATTCATTCTGTTATTCAGCTAAAACTCCCAAGAAATTTTAGTAATAATAATTACATAAACTATGCCAAAAGCATGGGAGAATAGCAAGGGGGAACTTAAAGGACAGGGAGAGAGGAAAAACACTTGAAAAAACAGTGTAACTAAATAATCAGAATGACAACAAAATGGCTGCTGCCTTGAAAATAGGTAACTTAACATAATTTCATTAAAAAATTTTAAGTTACAGCCCTGATAATATTCTGTCACACATTCTTTTCCTCTCCTCCTTTTCTATCCTCCTTAGAATCACCATTTCACTAATAATTATGTGTCTGGCATCATTTAAACTGAGATTTAAAAGCACAAAGATCAGTCAGATGTTAACTGATGAAGGGCCAAACTTAGAATGATAAATGGCGCCAATTTCGGAACGTCCTTGACACTGCGCATGCACAGTAGGGGCGAAGTGTGGAGGGCCTTTCAGGACATGTTTTCTTTAGTTTTAGATGCAAATTTTGGGGATTGGGGGGCAAAATTTGTGTTTGGCCCTATATTTTAAGAGTTAGCACCAGCTATGTCTGGGTCATTGGTACAGTATAAAAATATGAGACTCTTTATACTCATTTAAAAGTGTCCGAGGATTGTATATTAACACTCGTATGACACGTGACATATACAAATGCTTCACACCGAGCTACACTTTAAAAATATTACATAAATGAGATAGACATTAGCTTTACACTTTAAAACCATCCCAGCACCGACTCGGAATTACTGACTCCAGAGGAGGTATTCCCTTGCTTTTCACTATAAAGAAGGTGATATAAGGGAACACCATCCCCCCCACCCCTTCCCCTTGCTCTGGGTCAATCAGCCCAGAACGAAGAAGGCAGCAGGACAGAGTCACTGCTGGAACAGAAAGCCTGCATAACTATAGTTGCAACTGTTTAGTGGACGACATTCTGAGCAACAGATAACAGACCTAAACAACGCAAGTCGCCAGAAATAGACTCAATATTTCTAAGGTAAAAATTTGTGAACGTAGAAGGCTGAGACCAGTATGCAGCCTTCATCAAATCGGTAATAGCAATACTATTAGCATAAGCCCAAGATGTAGATAGTGCCCTTAGGTACTTCATGCGCCAAAATCTTAAGCACAGACTGCTGAGTAGAAGATAATTTTTCAAAAGCAGTACGAATAGTTAATTGAATCCACCTTGAAATAGAATGGACCGTAATGTCCCTTCTATTAGGCAGCAGAGACAGAAAGAAACGTTTACGTCCCTTTCTGATAAACTCAGATCTACGTTTGTAAATACACATACCAGGGTAGCTGTAACTGGACATAGCAAAGGCCTATGACTGTCTGAAGACGGAAGAGCCTTAATAACAATAGGTTCAGGGTACTTATTAGGAGCCCGATTCTTAGACAAAAATCCAACATTAGTAGTCAAAGTAATAGTATTACCAACACTACGATAGTGAGAATCATCAACAGATAGTGCATGAAGCTCACTAACTCTTCTAGCAGAAGAGAAGGCTAAGAGAAAAGCTGTCTTATAAGATAAGTATTTGAAGTCTACTGCGCCAAGGGGTTCAAATGGCGCTTCCTTTAGCTTCAGAAGAACCCAAGCTAAATTCCACTTAGGAATTAACCTAAGGGTCTATTTATCGAAAAGTTTTCAACTAACTTAGATAAAGAGACATTAGATCCAATTTGTAAGCTATCATGATGAGCATAAGTATCCGATAGCATAGACCTATAACCCTTAATAGTTACTGGCTGCCGTTTGATCTCGTCAAACAAGTAGACCAAAAAATTAGCAATGTCTGGAATGGAGGGATCATAAATATCAATAGAATGATCCCCACACCGAGAGAAAACCTTCCACTTAGCAGCAAAATTTAGCGAAGAGGAGGTCCTCCTACAGTTAGAAAAAGAGTCCACTGCTTTTTCTGTAAAAATGCTTGCCGTGCAAGAAGGACCGCAAAACGGAAAAATACGTGAAGGTTGAGACCTTGCGGGTTGTGATGCAGTGTGTGCAATTTCCCCTGCGAAAGAAGGTCCTCCCGTGGAATGTCCCACAACAGACACCTGAGTAGATTTATCCATGGTCTCTGGGGTGACAGAGATGCTACCAACAGAATCTTGCAGTGAGATTGCTTGATTTTTAGCAATATCTGTTGAATCAATGGAGCTGGAGGATAAGCATATCCTATCATTCCATCCCAAGAGATCGAGAGAGCGTCTACTGCGAACGCTTGAGGATCTGGGCATGGCGACACATATGTCTGCAAATGATTGTTGAGATGTGTCACAAACAAGTCTATCATAGGACGATCCCATTTGTAGCAAATCTGATTGAATACTCGTTTGTTGAGAGTCCATTCTGACAGCAACATACAACCTTTCCAAGAAAGGGAATCCACTAGAATGTTCAGACGACCCGGAATTTGATGGACCGACAGAAGAACCTGATGCTCTAGGACAAACAGAAGGATCCTTTCCGTTAAATTGAACAACGGAATGGAATGAGTTCCTCCCTGGTTCCGAATATACGCTACTACTGTCAAATTGTCGGACAGAATTTGAACATGTGAATTCTGAATAAAGTTCATCCAATGACATAGTGCAAGCCAAATTGACATCATCTCTTTGATGTTTATGTGCTTGTTTAGGAACTGCGGATCCCAAAGACCCTGGCACCTCAAATCTGTTGGGCTCAAAGTTGCGCCCCAATCTGTTTGACTCGCATCCGTCATAATCGTAAAAATTGGATCCGGCAGTTGCAGTGGCACTCCCTGAGTTAACCACTGAATATCTGCCCAAGTCTGAATCTCTTGTTTCACTTGTTTCGACAAGACGATGTTCATTTTGAGCGAATGAATCTTCACACTCCAATTCTGAGTAAAAAATATCTGGAGTGAACGAGTGCGTAGTCGCCCCATCGGAATAAGATCTGCGGTAGCTCCGCACAAACCTATCAGTTGCATGAATTCTCTCGCTATTACTACATCTGAGTGAAGACAAAAGCGAGCATAACAACTGACTAATTTCGCTCCGGATAACGGCAGATGAACCCGATTGTTGAGCGTCTCGAAGCTCATTCCCAAGTGGGTGAATGACTTGGACGGAACTAGATCCGACTTCTTTTCGTTTACTATGAAACCGAGATGTCGGAGCAGTTGAAGCAGACCCTGAACATCGTTCTGAAGCATTAACCTGTTGCCGTACCTCTGAAGAATGTTACCGCAGACAAATGAGCTTGGAAGTGAGTCATTACCGAGTTCATTATTCGAGTAAAAGCCCAGGGCGCTAGATTCAGACCGAAGCACATTGCTCGGAACTGATAAAAGACCCGTAGGACAGCAAAGCGAAGATACTTTCTGAACGCCGGATGTACCATGACGTGAAAGTACGCATCCTTGAGATCTATGCTCGCAGCATAATCGTTCACTCGAATGCTCGCTCTGACCGATCAGATGGTCTCCATATAAAATTTCGAAGCCACTATCAGCTTGTTTATCCAGCTCAGATCTAGAACTGGACGGAACGAGCCGTCTGGTTTTGGAACCAGGAACAGGTGACTGTAGAAACCTGGAGATACCTGGTTTTCTACAACCTCTATTGCATTCTTCTCCAGAAGAGATTGGACTTCTGATAGAAGCGCATCTCTCTTCTGAAGGTCCAACGTGGACTTCGAGTTAACGGAGGTCTTTCCTTGAAGGACAGTTTTAGACGTTCTGAAATAACCCCCTGCACCCATGGGTCGTCTGTAAATGACAATCAATTGGGTAAGAATCTTAACAGCCTTCCGCCCACTGCAGCGCAATAGAGGTTTAGACGATCACCTCCTGGACCTGCGAGGCTTGCAGGAGGAGAAACTACGTCCTCCCCGACCCGCACCTCAACCAGTCGACCTAGGGGCGCCTGACCGGTTGTCTCGGCCAGCATTACGACCCCTACGTCGCTACTCTGACGGTCTCTATAGTAAGACGTAGAGGCTTTCTTAGATCCTCTATAGGAACTTCCCTTGGTCGTACTCGCCCCAGAAGTCCCTGCCTTACTCCTCTCTGCCGAGTCCGGTTTTTTCGAAACGGACTTAAAAAGCAGAGAGTCCGAAGCTTTCTTAGTAATCTGATCATAGATTAGCAAAAGCTTACTGTCAAAGAGAAGCTCTCCTGAGACCAGAGCGACTCGAAGAGAGTTTTTCACCTTAGTAACCACTCTTGTGGACGAAGCCCGGGCAGCATCACGTCTAACTCCAAATTTGCTACTGAAAGGGCGGAGTTATACATGGAATATGCTATGGCCCTCGAAAGGACTCTCAGGGAAGTTTGAACATCCTGGAATTCTTTTCTATCGAGACGTTGTGATAACGCTCTGGTAAGGTGATCTGCATAAGATAAGGCATCTAAACTGGCTCTGTTAGATGAGATTGTCGTCTCCAACGTACTGGAGATAATCGACATAGACGCCGGCAACGACAACTCCAAGTCTTCTGCCTGGTCGTCTAAACGCAGAGGAACTCTCGGCATGCACTGTCCTGCCGTTTCGAATCTATTACTATTGTTGATGAACGGAAGCTGTAGAGCATGAGATGATAAGAAACTGGATTTGCCAGTCTTAGAGGCTAGCTTGTATATAGCTTCATTAAGAAGTTCAGGTATCGCAGCACTCTGGTCCGGAAGAACAACTTCTGGAAGGTGTTGCCGGATGAAATCTACAGCCACCTTTTGTTGTTCGGAAAGGGAAAATCCAGCTCTGCTGATTCCCTTTCACCATCCGACTGGACCACATGTGAATCTCGGTGGTCCCTTTCGGTCTCTGCAGGGGAGCGAACCGACACAGCTTCCTCAGACAGTTCCTGTTCTGAAAAAGTTTCTGAAGGTTGCTGGGATGCTGCGATGAGTTGAGCTATCTGTGATAGCATGTCCGTCATGGAGGCCTGTGGAGCCGCGGTCTTACGTAGTTTAGCCACTGGAAGCTCCTGGGACGTTAATTCCTGCATACTTCTCTTATGCGAATGTCCCGACAGGTAAGGCCTCGTGTCCTTGGCTACCGGATGGCGTGACATGGTCGACGTGGAATCCCTGGTCGGCGAAGCAGGCTGGATATCTGCGGTCACGTAGCCAAGGTGCAGTCGTGTGTGCTGACATGAGGATGAGGAAGCCATTAGACTAGCCACGCTGGACTGTCTATGCGACGGAGCGTCCCGAGCAAGAGGAGTGGACGTATGCTCCGACTGACGAACATTACGTACAACAACATCTGGGCCCAGGTGTTGCTGTAAGAGAGAGGTACCTCTCTCGCTCGCGGTCCGGGAAGACCTGGACGAGCTAGCTACCGGACTAACTGGCTCCCTCCGTTCCACCCTGACCGGTTGCAGGGTGTGCGATCCAAGTTTATAGTGCTCGCAACACCCGATCTGCTTTCCTGTACCGCAACGGACGAACCCAACGTCACAACCATTTCTCGAATGATTGCTTCACCAGGTGAGCTAGCGGGCGACAAGGCCGTCGATCCTACTAGGGACCTCTTAGGCACTTGCCGAATTCCATTGAGCACTTTTGCCGCTAGCTCTTCATTTGACTGCGACGACAGAAGCACACTTCCTGAAGACATCACGGAAACATCACCCTGTTCTTGTTCCTCTGAAAAAGAGACTGAAAAACTAGAGTGACCCTGTGGCGAGAGGACCGGCATGGACCTCTCACCACTAATAATATACCGTGACACACGTTTCCAACGTTTGTCATCCCAAAGACTTCCTCGATTTACAATTTGAACAATATTCTTTCATTTTGAAAAATATTAAACAGTCATCGTACTCGCACTAACCCTTGAAAAACAAAGATACATAATAATAATATAATCCATCACAAAAATTTCAAAAAATAATTCAAAAGAAAAATTTTTTAGAAAAAATTTCAAGATGAGCCCAAGTTCCCAAAGGGAACAATGAGCCCAAATGGATCCCAAAAAAGCCTAAGTGTGGACAAAAATTTTAAAACATATCTAAAAATTAATGTTACACTTACAGACAATATTAATGTATCTGGCTATGAACAGAACTAAATAGAAGACAAGGAATCACTGTCAGAAGTAATCGTTGTGAATAAAACCAGAAACAAAACTCCAGGCACTGAAAATATGGCCCGAAATCAGTAACCAATTTTATACACTATCCGATGTAAAACAGAAACTTCCACAGAAGAAACTGCAGTACATCGGATGGTAGATGCATGACCAATATGCCCAACCACCCCTAGGGTGAGGATGTAACCATGGGGAAAAACCGAATAAACATTCTGCTACAATGCCAAAAACTCCCAAGAAATTTCAGTAAAAAAAATTACAAAAATTATGCCAAAAGCATGGGAGAATAGCAAGGGGGGTATCAAGGAAAGGGAGAGAGGAAACACTGAACAAACAGTGGAAATTTCATAGCAAGAGTGAAAACATCAGGCCCATGCCCCAAAATTAGGGAACATGAAATAATTTTGCATAAAAATTATAAGTTACAGCCCTGAACACATCCTTCCACTGTTTCTTCCTGTCATCCTCTTATTTCATCCTTAGATCCACATTTCTTTCATGATTTTGTGTCTGGCATCATTTTAACTGAGATTATAAGCACAGATATCAGTGAGATGTTACTGACTGAAGGGCCAAACAGAGATTGACGATTTTGAACCAATTTCGGTACTTCCTTGACACTGCGCATGTGCAGTGGACAAAAGTATGGAGGACCACAAAGGACATTTATTTTTTGGAGGGGGGGGGGGGGGGGGGGGGGGGGAGAGGGGGGGCAAAAAATTTGTGTTTGGCCCAAGAATTTAAAGAGTTAGCACCAGCTAAGTCTGGGTCATTGGTCTAGTATAAAAATACAGGAATTTTAAGCTTTTAAGGGGTATATCTCCTTAGCCAGTCAAAAATGGGTGTTAAGACCTCGATTTTTGAATACCCTTACTACTTACAAAAATTTTTTCCTATCTGTTTTGCGTCCGGTAAAGGACGTTACGTTTCTATGTGGCATTCCCATTTGATGTTGTTGGTGTCCAAAAACAGACTATTTTTTCAAAATTTTGACATTTAGCAGCCCATGGAGGGTTAACAAATGCTTACCGGAATATTTCATCCATGCAACTGGTAATGTGATACCAAGACCTATCAATGGCCATTTTCTCTTGAAAACCTACAAGATGTTTGTAAAGAAATCCAAAGAAAACATGAATTTTTTAAGTTTTTGATGGGTCTCGCTATTAACCACCCCAAAGGGGGTTAACGCTTGGTTTCTTGAATACCCTTATTACTTACAAAAATAGTCCTCGGTGAATTCAACTTCCAACAAAGGAGATTATGTTTATCTCTTGGGTGTACATGTCCGAAAACAGCCCATTTCAACAAAATTACGATGCTTGGCAGCTGCAGAGGGTTAATAAACTCTCTCCGGAATATTTGTCCATGCAGCTTGTAATGTCACACAAAGACCTGTGAATAGTCAATTTTTCTTGAAAACCTACAAGATGTTTTTAGAGAAATCCACAGAAAATGGGAATTTTAACCTTTTAAGGGGTATCTCTCTTTGGCCTGTCAAAAATGGGTTAAAACTTCGACTTTTGAATACCCTCACTACTTACAATGAAAGTGTCAATGACACTATATCTCAACTTGACAAACTTGAACTTGGTAAGTTATAAATGAAATGGCAAAATTGAAGATCATTGGTACCAATGTTATTTGATGAAATTTCAACATAACATCATTGTGTGTGCACAACGACAGAGTAATCCTTGCATTTTTAAATGTAAACTGTACGACTGGCTAAAGGAAGAATGTTGATACACAAATGCAGTTTGTTCAGAGGTTATTGTAAATGGCATGCTTACAAACAGCTCTTATCTAAAGGACTTGCCTAATGAGCACACCAAGTTCAAAAACAATCCTTTGATAAAAGTGGCCTGTAGGCCATGTCAAAGAATGTTGATGCACAAATGCAATAAATTCAAAGATTGTTGCTAACAGCAACAGTTTTTGATGGAAATGAAAAGAGAATCAATAGCTCCTATCTTTGTCACCCTGCATAAGCATACAAAGTTTCAAAACAACCTGATAATGCATGTGTCCTCTGAGGCATGCCAAAGGAAGATGTTAATGCATAAATGCACTAAGCAGAAGGTCATTGCTTGTGGCAATGGGTTTTTTTATGGAAATTCATAAATATACCCTGCAAAGAGTGCAAAAGGGATAAGTTGATGCACAAATGCAGTAAGTTCAAAGGTTGGTGATAATGACAATAAATTTTTATGAAAATGAAAAAAAGCAATAGCTCACATCTAGAGGTCACACAGAACACACATACCAAGTTTCAAAGTGATCCGATCATAAATGTGCCCTGAAGGCTGTGTTAAAGGGAAATATTGAGGTCTGACTAAGTTCAAAGGTCAAAGGCAACATTTTTTGACAGAAATGGAAGAAAATCGACAGCTCCCATATAGATGTCACCCCACATAAGCTCACCAAGTTTGCAAGCGATCCAATCATAAATGTGCACTGCAGGGTGTGTCAAAGGGAAATATTGATGCTCAACTGAACTAAGTTTTTACTAAGTTCATTGAAGGTCATTGCCAGTGGCAACAGTTTTTGATGGAAATCGAAGAAAATCGATAGCTCCCATCTACAGGTAATCCCAAACAAGCATGCCAGGTTTCAAAGCAATCCGATCATAAATGTGCCCTGTAGGGTGTGCCAAAGGCAAATATTGAGGTCTGACTAAACTAAATTCTAAGAACGTTGGCCGCTGCAACATTTTTTGACGGAAATGGAAGAAAATCGATAGCTCCCATCTAGAGGTCTCCCCAAACAAGCATGCCAGGTTTCAAAGCAATCTGATCATAAATGTGCTTTGTAGGGTGTGCCAAAGGGAAATATTGAGGCCTGACTAAACTAAGTTCTAAGAACGTTGGCAGTGGCAACATTTTTTGACGGAAATGGAAGAAAATCGATAGCTCCCATTTAGAGGTCACCTTAAACAAGCATGCCAGGTTTCAAAGCAATCCGATCATAAATGTGCCTTGTAGGGTGTGCCAAATGGAAATATTGAGGTCTGACTAAACTAAGTTCTCAGAACGTTGGCCGCGGCAACATTTTTTGACGGAAATGGAAGAAAATTGATAGCTCCCATCTAGAGGTCACCCCAAACAAGCATACCAGGTTTCAAAGAAATCCGATCATAAATGTACCCAGTAGGGTGTGCCAAAGAGAAATATTGAGGTCTTCTGACTAAACTAAGTTCTAAGAACATTGGCCGCGGCAACATTTTTGGACAGAAATGGAAAAAAATTGATAGCTCCCATCTAGAGGTCACCCCAAATAAGCATACCAGGTTTCAAAGAAATCCTATCATAAATGTACCCAGTAGGGTGTGCCAAAGAGAAATATTGAGGTCTTCTGACTAAACTAAGTTCTAAGAACATTGGCCGCGGCAACATTTTTGGACAGAAATGGAAAAAAATTGATAGCTCCCATCTAGAGGTCACCCCAAATAAGCATACCATGTTTCAAAGCAATCCAATCATAAATGTGCCCTGTAGGCTGTGCCAAAGGGAAATATTGTGGTCTGACTAAACTGAGTTCTAAGAACGTTGGCCATGGCAACATTTTTTGACGGAAATTGAAGAAAATCGATAACCTATCATGATGAGCATAGATATCCGATAGCATAGACCTATAACTCTTAATGGTTATTGGCTGCAGTTTGATCTCGTCAAACAAGTAGACCAGAAAATTAGCAATATCTGGAATGGAGGGATCATAAATATCAATAGAATGATCCCTACACCACCTATAGAAAACCTTCCACTTAGCAGCATAATTTAGCGAAGAGGAGGTCCTCCTACAGTTAGAAATTGCGTCCACTGCTCATCCTGTAAAATGCTTGCCGCGCAAGAGGACTGCACAACGGAAATAACGTTAAGACCTTGCGGGTTGTGATGCAGTGTGCGCGATTTCCCCTGCGAAAGAAGGTCCTCCCGTGGAGGAAGCTTCCGCAGAATGTCCCACAACAGACACCTGAGTAGATTTATCCATGGTCTCTGGGGTGACAGAGATGCTACCAACAGAATCTTGCAGTGAGATTGCTTGATTTTTAACAATATCTGCTGAATCAACGAAGCTGGAGGATATGCGTATCCTATCATTCTGTCCCAAGAGATCGAGAGGGCGTCTACTGCAAACGCTCGAGGATCTGGGCATGGCGACACATACGTCTGCAACTTATTGTTGAGATGCGTCGCAAACAAGTCTATCATAGGACGATCCCATTGGTAGCAAATCTGATTGAATATTCGTTTGTTGAGAGTCCATTCTGACGGCAACATGCAACCTTTCAGAGAAAGGGAGTCTGCTAGAACGTTCAGACGACCCGGTATATGACAGACCGACAGGAGAACTTGGTGCTCTAGGACAAACAGAAGGATCCTTTCCGTTAAATTGAATAACGGAATGGAATGAGTGCCTCTCTGGTTCCGAATATACGCTACTACTGTCGAATTGTCGGACAGAATTTGAACATGAGAATTCTGAAGAATGTTCATCCATTGACGTAGCGCAAGCCATATTGACATCATCTCTTTGATGTTTATGTGCTTGTTTAGGAACTGCAGATCCCAAAGACCCTGGCACTTGGAATCTGTTGGGCTCAGAGTTGTGCCCCCAACCTGTTTGACTCGCATCCGTCATTATCGTAAAACTCGGATCTGGCAGTTGCAGAGGTACTCCTTGAGTTAACCACTGAATATCTGTCCAAGTCTGAATCTATTGTTTCACTTGATTCGACAAGACGATGTTCGTTTCGAGCGAATGAGTCTTCACACTCCAGTTCTGAGTAAAAAATATCTGGAGTGGATGAGTGCGTAGCCGCCCCATCGGAATAAGATCCGCAGCGGCTCCACACAAACCTGTCCGTCTCATGAATTCTCTCGCTGCTACTACATCTGAGTGAAGACAAAAGCGTGCGTAACAACTGACTAATTTTGCTCTAGTTAACGGCAGACGAACGAGATTGTTGTGTGTCTCGAAGCTCATTCCTAGGTGGGTGAATGACTTGGATGGCACTAGATCCGACTTCTTTTTGTTTACTATGAAACCGAGACGTCGGAGCAGTTGAAACCGACTCTGAACATTGTTCTGAAGCGTTAACTTATTGCCGTACCTCTGAAGAATGTCGTCCAGGTAGGCCAACGTTACTACAGATGAATGAGCTCGGAAATGAGTCATTACCGAGTTCATTATTCGAGTGAATGCCCAGGGCGCTAGATTCAGACCGAAGCACATCGCTCGGAACTGATAAACGACTTCTAGGACAGCAAAGCGAAGATACTTTCTGAATGCTGGATGTACCATGACGTGAAAGTATGCATCTTTGAGATCTATGCTCGCAGCATAATCGTTCACTCGAATGCTCGCTCTGACCGATCAGATGGTCTCCATATAAAATTTTGGAGCCACGATCAGCTTGTTTATCCAGCTTAGATCTATGACTGGACAAAACAAGCCATCCGGTTTTGGAACCAGAAACAGGTGACTGTAGAAACCTGGAGATTCCTGGTTTTCTACAACCTCTATAGCGTTCTTGTCCAGAAGAGATTGAACTTCTGATAGATGCGATTCTCTCTTCTGAACATTTGACGGAAGCTGAGTCCAACGTGGACTTCGAGTTAACGGAGGATTTTCCTTGAAGGACAGTTTTAGACCTTCGGAAATCATCCCTTGAACCCATGGGTCGTCCATAATTTGACAACCAATTGGTTAAGAATCTCAACAGCCTTCTGCTGACTGGAACGCAATAGAGGTTTAAACCATCACCTCCTGGACCTGCGAAGCCTGCGGGAGGAGAAACCATGTCCTCCATGACCCGCACCTCGTCCCGTCGACCTAGGGGCATCTGACCTGTTATCTCGGCCAGTATAACAGCCCCTGCCTGAGACTCTACTCTGACGGTCTCTAGAGTAAGACGTAGAGGCTTTCTTAGATCCTCTATAGGAACTTCCCTTGGGACGTATTCGTCCCCGAAGTACCTGCCTTACTCTTCTCTGCTGAGTCCGACTTTTTAGAAGCGGATTTAAAAAGCAGAGAGTCTGAAGCTTTCTTAGTAATTTGATCATAGATAATAGAAAGCTTTCCGTCGAAGAGAAGCTCTCCGGAGACCGAAGCGACTCGAAGAGAGTTTTTCACCTTACTGTCCACTCTAGTGGATGCAGCCAGGGCAGCATCACGTCTGACCAACTCCAGATTTGCCACTGATAGGGCGGAGTTATATGTAGAATATGCTACTGCCCTCGAAAGAACTCTTAAGGAAGTCTGAACATCCTGGAATTTTTTCCCTTCGAGACGTAATGATAATGGTCTGGTAAGGTGATCTGCGTAAGATAATGCGTCTAAATTAATTCTATCAGACGAGATTGTCGTCTCCATTATACAGGAGTTAATAGACATGGACGCCGACAATGACAATTCCAGGTCTTCAGCCTGGTCGTCCAAACGCAGAGGAACTCTCGGCACGCCTTGTCCTGCCGTTTCAAATCTATGTCTCGCATTGATGAAAGGCAGCTGTATAGCGCTAGGCGATAAGAAACCGGATTTGTCAGTCTTAGAGGCTAGCTTGAATATAGCGTCATTCAAAAGTTCAAATGTCCGTGTGACATTACTGGACTGGGTCGGAAACTCAGGGACAGTGTCCCTAATCCGGCTGAAAAAGTCTGTGTCCAGTGATTCTATCAGTCTCTTATCCGGTAATGCAGCATTTTGGCCCGGAGGAACAACATCTGGAAGGTGTTGCCAGATGAAATCTATGGCCACCATATGTTGTTCAGCAAGGGAAAATTCCAGGTCTGCTGATTTCCTTTCGCCATCCGACTGGACCATATGAGATTCTTGGTTGTCCCTTTCTAACTCTGCAGGGAAGCGAACTGACCCAGCTTCCTCAGACAATTCCTGTTCCGAAATAGTTTCTGATGGCTGCTGGGATGATGCAATGAGTTGAGCTATCTGTGATAGCAAGTCCATCATGGAGGCCTGTGGAGCTGCGGTCTTATGTGATTTAGCCGCTGGGAGCTCCTGGACGTTACTTCCTGCATACTTCTTTTATACAAACGTCCCAACTGGTAAGGCCTTGTGTCCTTGGCTACCGGATGGCGTGACCTGATCGACGCGGAATCCCTGGTCGGTGAAGCAGGCTGGATATCAGAAGTCACGTAGCCAAGTTGCGATCGTGTGTGCTGCCATGAGGATGAGGAAGCCAACAGACTAGTCGTGCCGGACTGTCTATACGACGGAGCGTCCCGAGGGGTGGACGTATGCTCCGACTGACGAACATTACGTACAACAACATCTGGTCCCAGATGTTGTTGTAAGAGAGAGGGGGCTCTCTCGCTCGCAGTCTGGGCAGACCTGGATGAGCTAGGTACCAGACTGATTGGCTTCCTCCGTACTATCCTCGGATCTGTCGTCGCCGGGTGTGCACAATCCATGTTTATAGTGCTCGCAACACCCAATCTCCCTTCCTGGACCGCAACGGACGAACCCGGCTTCACAACCATTTTGTGAATGATTGCTACACTGGGTGAGCTAGCGGGCGACAATGCCGTTGATCCCATGTGGGACCTCTTAGGCATTTGCAGAATTTCATTGAGCACTTTTTCCGCTAGCTCTTCATTTATCTGCGACGACAGAGGCACACTTCGTGAAGACATCACGGAAACAACACCCTGTTCTTGTTCCTCTGAAAAACTAGAGTGACCTTGTGGTGAGAGGGCCGTCATGGACCTCTCATCTCTAATAATACACCGTGACACACGTCTCCAACGTTTGTCATTCCAATTGGCACACACAGAGCAAGAATTAGTGCGAGTACACTGACTACAATTAATACACTGAACATGAGAATCAGAGGAAGACTTCCTCGCACTACAATTTGAACAAACTTCTTTCATTTTGTAAAAAGTTAAACAGTCAACGCACTCGCACTAACCCTTGAAAATAAGATACATGATAATAATATAATCCATTACAAACATTTCGAAAAATAATTCGAAAGAAAAAATTTTTGAAAAAATTTTCAAATTGAGCCCAAGTTCCCAATGGGAATGAATGGGCCAAATGGATCCCAAAAAAGCCTAAGTGTGGACAAAAATTTTAAATCATGTCTAAAAATTAATGTTACACTTACAGACAATATTATGTATCTGGCTATGAGCAGAACTTAACAGATGACAAGGAATCACTGTGTGAAGTAACCATTGTCAATGTAAACAAAAGTGAATAAAACTGGAAACAAGACTCCAAGCTCTGAAAATATGGCCTGAAATCAGTAACCAATTTCAACACTATCTGATGTAAAACAGAGGCTTCCTGAGAAGAAACTGCAGTACATCGGATGGTAGATGCATGACTGAAACGCCTAACCACCCTAGGGTGAGGACGTAACCATGGGGAAAAACAGAATAATCATTCTGTTACCAAGCCAAAACTCCCAAGAAATTTCATTGTAAAATAATAACAACAATTATGCCAAAAGCAAGGGAGAATAGCAAGGGGGTATTAAGGAAAGGGAGAGAGGAAACACTGAACAAACAATGGAAATTTCATAGCAAGAATGAAACAAGAGGCCCCAGGGGGCCTGAGGGCGTTCACCTGACATGGTAGCCTAAATATCAACCCAGAGAATTGATTTCAACAAGTTGCATCTGCTCCTCCTAAGAAAAGCTTATACCAAATATCCAAAGATTCTAACCAGTGGATCTAAAAAAAAAGGATTTTTAAAGAATATTCCTCATATTGAACAAAGTTATAATTCGGCCTCCCACAGGGAGCCCATATATGAACCCAGGGACTTGGCTTAAACAAACTTGAATCTCACCCCCTAAGGATGCTGCTCACCAAATATCAAAACATTCCGACTGCTGGATCTGAAGAAGAAGATTTTTAAAGAAAATTCCTCATTTTGAACTAAGTTACAATTCGAGCTCCACAGTGAGCCCAAATATGGACCTAGGGACATGGCTTGAACAAACTTGAATCTCACCCCCCTAAGGATGCTGCATACCAAATATCAAAACATTCCGACTGCTGGACCTGAAGAAGATTTTTTGAAAAAGTTAAAAAATTTATAGTAATTTATATATTTTTTATACTTACCAATGACCCAGACATAGCTGGTGCTAACTCTTAAAATATAGGGCCAAACACAAATTTTGCCCCCCAATCCCCAAAATTTGCATCTAAAACTAAAGAAAACATGTCCTGAGAGGCCCTCCACACTTCGCCCCTACTGCGCATGCGCAGTGTCAAGGACGTTCCGAAATTGGCGCCATTTATCATTCTAATAACCAGTGCCTGGTAAGCGCTATGTACTCAGCGGGGAGGCAAGAGTTCCCAACTCCTGGGAGGGCCATCCCCGTCTGGGTCATTGGTAAGTATAAAAAATATATAAATTACTATAAATTTTTTAACATTTTTATACTGTACCAATGACCCAGACATAGCTGAATAGTAAAAAGGCTGGAGGGCCAAGGACATAGAGCAAAATGGAATACGCTCAATAAAATAAAATAGAGTCATCCCCTGTAGGGACAAGAAGTAAAAGGCCTTACATGTATCTTTCTTATTTATGATAAATTAGAAAGATACAACACCTTCCAAAAATTGAGCTTCATACATCCATGTACTCTATTAATATCCAATAATCCTTATACTAATAATTTTTTAAAGTAAGCCAATAATAAAGTAAGTCTAGAGAATAGAGACTCTTATACTCCTAAAAGTGTGGGAGAATTGCATAATCATGTCCGTTGACATATGCAATATTCAAAAGCTATACTTTAAAAACTAAGACTTGAATGAATTTTATAAACTTAAACTTCTCACTAAA
Source organism: Pictodentalium vernedei (assembly GCA_031216915.1). Taxonomy (NCBI): domain Eukaryota; kingdom Metazoa; phylum Mollusca; class Scaphopoda; order Dentaliida; family Dentaliidae; genus Pictodentalium; species Pictodentalium vernedei. Next base: position 532,208,952 of record CM062297.1, on the reverse strand, counting down.
CAACCATCCCAATAACAGCTCAGAATTACTAACTCCGGAGGAGGTATCCCCTTGTTTTCATAGTAAAAACAGGTGACCCAAGGGAACACCCTCCCCCCCCCCCCTTTTTCTTGCCCTGGGTCAAATAGCCCAGAGCGAAGAGGGCAGCCGAACGGAGACACTGCCGAAACAGACAGCCTACCTAGCTATAGTAGCAACTGTTAAGTGAATGACATTCTGAGCAGTAGATAATAGACCTAACAATAGAGGCCTCCAGAAATGGACTCGATATTTCTGAGATAAAATTCATGAATGGATGGCTGAGCGCAATGAGCAGCCTTCAAAAATCTATAATAGAACACTATTAATGTAAGCCCAAGAAGTAGAACTCTTACTTCATGAGCCGAAATCTTAAGCACAACTGCTAAGCCAATGATATACCATAAGCAGTACGCTAGTTAATAGAATCCATTAACAATAAAATGGAGCGTAACGTCCTTCTACTAGACATCAAAGACAGAAGAAGCTTACGCCCTTGTAATGAACAGATATCTGTTTATAAATACATAAACTGTACCCGGAAAGAGTAAAGGCCTATGCCCATACGAAGACGGAAGGACCTTAAAATAATAGGTTCCGGATAATAGGAGCCTAACTCTTATGCAACAATGCAACCTAAATAGTAACGGAAGTATTGATTCCGAAACTATGAAAGTGAAAATCATCCATCGATAGTGCATGAAACTCACTGACTCTACAGTAAAAGAGAAACCAACAGAATTACTGTCTAAAAGGTCAGAATTTGAAAACTACTGTTTCCAGAGGCTCAAATGATTACTTAGCTAAATAAGAACCTGAAGTTAAAATCCGTATAGGAATTTAATCTAAAGATTCTAAGTCTATTTATCAAAAAGTTACTAACTGACTTAGATAAAGAGACAAAAGACTCAATTGTAAACTATCGTAGAGTGCATAGGTATGAGGTAACATAAACCTATAACCTAAATAACAACAGGCTGCAGTAGATCTTGTGAAACAAGTATACTAAAAAATAGCAATGAGTAGTATGGAGGGATCAACCATATGAACATAATGATCCCTGCACCACGACGGAAGAGCCTCCACTTTAGTCGCATAGAATAGCGAAGAAGAGGATCTCCTATAGTAAGAAATCGCGTCCAAAGCTCGTCCAGTACAGTGCTTACAATGCAATACGGACCACACAACGGAATACATGAAGGTTGCGACCTTGCTGGTTGTGATAAAGATGACACGATTTACCCAGTGAAAAAAGATCCTCACATAGAGGAAGATTTCACGTTAAGATCCACAGTAGACAAGAGAGTAAATTACTCATGATCTCTGTGAAGATAGAGATGCTATCAACAGAAATGTATTGTGGTTGTTTATCTTAGCAATACCTGCTAAAAACAACAGCGCCGGAGGATACGCGTATCCTATCATTCTGTCCTATAGATCAATAGAGCGTTAACAGTATTAGCTCAGAGATCTGGACAAGCCAACACATACGTCTGCAATTGATTAGCCAGCTGTGTCATAAATAAAACATCATTGGGCGCTCCCATAGATAGCAAATCTGATTGAATACTTGTTTGTTGAGAGTCCATTCTGACAGCAACAAGCGACCCGTAAGAGAACGGGAGTGCGATAAAACAATCAGACGACCCAGAATATGACGGACCAAAACTGAACTTGGTGTACTATAACCAACAGACGGATTCTTTCCATTAAATTGAATAACGGAAACGAAAGAGTGCCTCCCTGGTTCCGGAGATACGCCACTACTGTCGAATTAAACGACAGGAATTTGGGCATGCGTTTCTGAATAATGTTCATGCAATGACATAAAGCAAGCCTAAAAAACATTATTCCGCGGAAGTTAACTGATAGCTAAAAGACTGCGGAACCCAAAGACCCTGGCACTTCGAATCCGTAGGGATCAGTATATATCCCAATCTGTTTGACTGGCAACCGTCATAACAGCCACACTCGGGTCCGGCAACTGCGGCGGCACTCTCTGAGTCAACCACCGAATGTTTGCCCCAGTCTGAATCTCTTGTAACACTAGATAGACAAGAGAATGTATAAATCAAGCAATTCATGGATTGCCGGAAAGTTGCCGTCGAAGAGAAGCTCCTCCGAGAACGAAGCGACTCTGAGAGAGTTCTTAACCTACTATCCACGCGTGGATGTAGCTAGGGCTGCATCACGTCTAACCAACTCCAATCAGCCACTGAAGGGCGGAGTTATACGTGAACAAACTACTGCCCTCAAAAGAAATTACATTGAGAATAATATCCCGTAAATCTTTTCTTGAAGACGTAATGATAACGCCTCAGTAAGGCGGATTACGTATAATAAAGCGTCTAAGTTAAGTCTAATATACATAATGTCGTTCCCAACATTGAAATTGGAAAAGACATAAACGGTGAAAAAGAATATATGCAGTCTTTAATCACACTGTCTAGACGCATATGAACTCTCGGTATGCCCTGCTCTGCCAAAATAAACTATATGTAAAAAAAGATAAAATGGCAGAAATGAGCCACGCGGACAAGAAACTACACTATCATGCTTAGTAGCCGTCTTGTATATATATATAAATATATAGCGTCGAAAAATAAAACACATGTTGTAATGACAATATTGGACTGCGTCGGTAAGTCAGGGACAAAGTCCCTGTACCGATCGAAAAATCCGAGTCCAATGACGCTATAAGTCTCTTATCCAAGATCGCAGCAATGAAGTCCGAAAAATAATCACTGGAAGAAATGCCAGAAGATATCAAAGGCATCTTCCGATACTACTGAAGGGAAAACTCGAAATCTTTCGAATCCCTTTCGCCATCCTGTCGGACCCTATAAAGCGTTCGGTCGTCCGTAGCTTGATGCAACCGCGGACCGCACCGACCCAGCGCCGTCGGATAATTCCTGATTCGACCGAGAAACCGTCAATTGCTGGGATGCTGCGAAACAACTGTGCTAACTCGGATAGCACGTCCGTCACTGAGGCCTGAGGAGCAGCGGTCTTACGATGCATTGCCGCAGGAAGCTCCGAGATCGTTACCCCGTGCATACTTCCAATATGCGAGCGAACGGAGTGTATAGGCCTCGTGTCCCTTGGCTACCGGATGGCGCGACCTATTCGCTGTGGAATCACTGAATGCCGAAACTGATCGGATACTCGAGGTCACGTAGCCAATGTGCGGTCGTGTGCCCTGCTGTGAGGATGAGGAAGCATTAAAGACAGTCTCTCGGACTGTCAATATAACGGAGCGTCCCGAGCAACGGACATATGCTCCGAATGTAAAATATCTGAACCACAACATGCGGTCCCCTATGTTGTTGGCTTCCTCCGATCTGTCCTCAATCTGCCGTCACTGGGTGAGTACTAAAGTAATTAAAGTGCTCGCATCACCCAAATCTCCTTCCTAGACCGCAACGGACGAACCCGGCAGCCGAACCATTCGATGAATGCACGCTACACCGGGTGAGCTAGCGAATGTCACTCCGTAAGCGATAGACATATTCCATGAGCACTTATTGCCGCTAACTCTTCATTAACTATGACGACAGAGGCACACTTTTGAAAGACATCTCCATAACTCTTCGAACAAGAAACCAGAAATGCTTGGATAGCAAGCATAAAATAATAATATATATAGCGTCGTTCAATAATTCGAAAGTTTGTGTGACATTATTGGACTATGTCGGAACTGAGGGACGATGTCCCTGAACCGAACCAAAAATTTCTAAGTCCACCGACGCTATCAGTTTCTTATCCGGCATCGCAGCATATGTTGTTCCGAAAGGGAAAACTTGAAATCCACCGAATCCCTTTCGGTATCCCGTCGGACCGGATGAAACTTTCGGGCGTCCGTACCCGCTTCCGCGGAGCGTCCCGACCCAGCATCGTCGGATAAAATATATGCGACAGATTCAGTTGATGCTGGGATGCTGCGATAAACTGTGCTATTAAGGAAAGCACGTCCGTTCCCGAGGCCTGTGCAGTAGCGGACTTACGATGCATTGCCGCTGGAAGCTCCGTGTACGTTGACTCCCGCATACTTCCTATGCGAACGTCCGGAGACTGCAGGCCTCGAGTCCCCGGCTACCGACCCAGCGCTGTCGGATAATTCTCGATCCGACACCGTTTCTGTCGGCTGCTGGGATGCTGCGATAAGCTGTGCTATGTGCACAAGAATGTCCGGCGTCGAGACCTGCGGAGGCGCAGTCTATCGCTGCTTCGCCGAGGGCAGCTCCGCATCAGATGGCTCCCGCATACTTTTCCTATGCGAACGTCCGGAGTCCATCGGTCTCGAATCCCTGGCTGCCGGATGGTGTGACCTGGTCGCCGAAGAATCCTTGATCGGCGAAGCTGGTAATATATCGGCAGTCACGCAGCCAAGGTGCGGTCGTGTGCGCTGACGAGAAGAGGAAGCCTTAGCAGTCTCAGCGGACTGCCTATACAACGGAGCGTCCCGAGCGACGGACGTATGCTCCGCTAACGACACATTTGTACCACAACATCTGGGGCCAGATGTTGTTGAACGAGAGAGGGGCCTCTCTCGCTTGCCGTCCGGATGGACCGGAACGAGCTATGAACCGGACTAAAAGGCTTCCTCCGTTCTCCCTCCGATCCGCCGTCACTGGGTGTGCATTAAGTTAATTTTATAGTGCTCGCATCACCCCAAAATTCCTTCTAGACCGCAACGGACGAACCCGGCTGCCGAACCATTCGGTGAATGGACGCTACACCGGGCGAGCTAGCGGACGTCAAAGGCCGTCGAACCTACTAGGGTCCTCTTAGGCAATTGGCGTATTACATGAGCACTTTTCCGCTAGCCCTTCATTAATTGTGACGACGGAGGCACACTGTTGGAAGACATCACAGATACATCACCCTAATCTTGATCGTCTGAAATAGAAATTGATAAAGTAGAGTGACCCTGCGGGGAAAGGACCGGAGTGTCCAAATCCCCAACAACATACCGTGACATACGCTTCCCATATTGTCATCGAAATCATACGATACAGAACCGGAGTTAATGCGAGTACACTGACCACATATAGAATGATAATAAGGTCAGAGGAAGACTTCCTCTTAAAACAATTGATCAATATCCTTTCAATGTGAAAAGAAAACAAGTCCTGGTACTCGCACTAACCCCTGGCAATCAAAATACATAATAATAATATGATCCATTAATATAGAAAAAATAATTGAAATCAAAATATTTTGAAAAAATATTTTTTCAGAACAGCCCAAGTTTCTGAAAAGTAACGTTGAGCCCCAATGGATCCCAAGCCTAAGTGTGGACAAAAATTTTAAAAATATTTTAAACAATTTATTCAACACTTACGAACAATAATAATGTATCTAGTTATGATTGAAATAACATAAAGATATTATTATTTAGAAATCCCCCCCTCACACAGAGGGCTGTTGTAAATGTAAACAATGAGTGTAAAAACACTAAAATAAGACTCCAGGCACCCAGGCCCGAAATCAGTTACCAAAATACACCATCTGATGCAAAACAGAGACTTCCAGGGAAGAAACTGCAGAACATCAGATGGTAGATGCAGAACACAACGCCTAACCACCCGTAGGTGAAGACGTAAACATGGGGAAAGAACAGAATTCATTCTGTTATTCAGCTAAACTCCCAAGAAATTTTAGTAATAATAATTACAGAAATTATGCCAAAAGCATGGGAGAATAGCAAGGGGGAACTTAAAGGACAGGGAGAGAGGAAAAACACTTGTAAAAACAGTGTAACTAAATAATCAGAATGACAACAAAATGGCTGCTGCCTTGAAAATAGGTAACTTAACATAATTTCATTAAAAAATTTTAAGTTACAGCCCTGATAATATTCTGAAAAGAAGGACCAGGATGTAAACATTAGTTCGTTTTTTTTTGAGGAGCGTTTAACTTTAAAGAAAAATGTTATAAAATGGGGTTAGTCAAATTCTAAAAATGGATGATGTTAAATATTAGAGGTGTAGCATATTTCGAGAGTAAGGCTGTATATTTTCTCAGCCAGAATTCGCTGGGAATGTGTCTGAAATAGTCTTGATGCTTCTGCTCACCGGTTTTTGATCACCGGTTTTCGATGTGTGATTAAGCTTACTACAAGGCAGAGTGACAAAGTGTCTTTAAACAATTTTAATGAATCGGTCATCGACCATCTTCTGGAGAAGATTCAAGGAGAATATGGGCTACTGGTATAGGGACATTGTCGGAAATCTTACCAGTGCTTCTGCATCATTATTGGCTCCTGTTTGGTAGTCAACTATGATGTGGAAACACTGATCAGTCATTTCAATCTTGTGTACATGCTTATACGATACTAGTTATTGTAAATTTATTCGGAGCCTTGACGGGCTAAATTATAAATAGGTTGAAACGTTTGATTATAGTTACTGTCCCAGAAAACTTAAATCTCACCTTGAGAAGCTATTTAATTTCTGTAAGCTTGTTTATATGCTAGTAATTATCATAACAAACAATCCTAGATAAAAAGGTTAAGACAATAGTATCCGAAACGGGTTGAAATGCTTGCCGGTTGTTATTGTCCCAAGAACTGGAATTGAATTCAGTTCCTTTTGATAATACCAATGCACAAGTCTACTGGATGATCTTACGCCCATTACGAAGGCGTACATAGATGTGTGTCAGTGAGGCCAGTGGATGAGACAACCAACAAATGTGTGGAAGCAGTGTTAAATGACTTTGCATCCGTGCACATACATGTTTCTTTTATTTGCAGTGACTGCCATAAAAATTAATCAGTAATAATTTGTAATACAGTAAATTTCAATATCTAAATAATATATTTTTCGTATTTGACTGAATACAAAACATTGCAAGGGGGTGTTTAACGATATCAGTTCTTGTTTGTTTTTCCCTCTTTGCAGATATAGTTGGATCCGACCTAACCGCCTAAATCTACTACTCAAAGCTTGTTTTATTGCAAATTATTGGGGAGTGCCTATACATACATGCTACTTTTTTTTCTTTCGGGGGGGGGGGGGGGGGGGGGGGGGGGGGTAGTGATTACTAAAATTAATCAGTAATAATTTGTAATAAAGCAAATTGAATTTCTACGTAAATAAAATATTTTTCGTATTTGACTGAATACAAAACAAAACATTTCAAGGGGGTGCTTCATGATATCGATCCTTGTGTGCTATTCCCTCCCTGCAGAGATAGTTGAATCCAACTTAGCCGGGAGTGCCTATACATACATGCTACTCTTTTTTTTTGGGGGGGGGGGGGAGTGATTACCGTAAAAATTAATCAGTAATAATTTGTAATAAACCAAATTTGATTTTCTACGTAAATAAAATATTTTTCGTATTTGATTGAATACAAAACAAAACATTTCAAGGGGGTGCTTCATGATATCGATCCTTGTGTGCTATTCCCTCCCTGCAGAGATAGTTGAATCCAACTTAGCCGCCTAAATCTACTACTCAAAGCTTGGTTTTGTTACAAATTACTGGGGAGTGCCTACATACACACTTTGGTGGTTTGTGATGGAGAAATTTGCATACTTGTATAAATAAAATATTACTCACATTTGACAGAGTACAAAACATTGCAATGAAGAAATCAGTCCTCGCTTGTTATTGCCTCTTCGCGGAGACGGGGTCCTCAACGATATTACCCCTTGTTGTTATTCACTCTTAGCAGGGATAGTTGAATCCGACCCCATCGCCTAAATCTATTATTCAAATTTTGTTTTGCTACAAACCATTGAAGAGTGCCATGCACCTTCCTGTAGTCTGTAATAGAGCAAATTTGTATGTCGGTATAAAGAAAGTATTATTCACATTCGAATGAATACAAAACATGCATTTCCCTGTGGTTTGTAATGGTTCAATTTCTTATATTTGCAAAAAAAAAAAAATATTTTTCAAATGTGACTGAGTGCGAGTAATTGCAAGGGGTGGTATCACTCCAATACTTTGTAATGAGGTAAATTCGTATATCTGTATAAACAAAATATTTCTCGCTTTTGACTGAATCCAATCATTGCAAGGGGGTGTTCAACGATATCACTCCTTGTTGTTATTCCCTCTCAGCAGGGATAGTTGAATCCAACCCCACCGCCTAAATTTATTTTTCAAATTTTGTTTTGTTACAAATCATTGAAGGGTGCAGTGCGCCCTCCGGTAGTCTGTAATAGAGCAAATTTATATATCTGTGTAAACAAAGTATTACTCACATCTAAGGGGTATAAAACATGCATTCTCCAATGGTTTTTAATGGATCATTTTTTTATATTTGCAAAAAAAACAAAAAAAACTTATTCACATTTGACTGAATGTAAGTTATTGCAAGGGGGTGCTCAATGGTATCAGTTTTTGTTTATTTGTTATTCCCAATGGGTTTTTAATGGATCATTTTTTTATATTTGCAAAAAAACAAAAAAAGATGTTATTCACATTGGACTGAATGCAAGTCCTTGCAAGGGGGTGTTTAATAATATCAGTTATTGTTTATTTGCTATCCCCACTTTGCAGAGTTAGTTGAATCCGACCCCACCTCCTAAATCAACCATTTAAAGTTTGTTTTGTTGCACATTATTGGAGGGTGCCTACATGCTAACCTAAAAGCTAACTTGCATATATGTATAAATAAAATGTTATTCGCATTTGACTGAATACAAACATTGCAATGGGGCGTTAAACGATGTCAGTTCTTGTTTGTAATTCCCTCTTTTTCAAAGATAGTTGAATGCGACCCCACCACTTAGATCTGCTATTCTAAGTGTGCTTTGTTGCCAATTGTTGGGGAGCCCTGTGTACTCACCAGTGATTTGTAATAGAGCAGATTTGTATATCTGTAAAAATAAAAAATATTATTCACATTTGATTGTTATGCCTTCTCCTATGGTTTGTGACGGAGCAATGATTTATAATAGAGCAGATTTGTATATCTGTAAAAATAAAATATTATTCGCATTTGATTGCCATCTCCTATGGTTTGTGACGGAGCAAATTTGTATATCCGTATAAACAAAAATTGTTTTTCGCATCTGGCAGAATATAAAACATTGCAAAGGGGTTGATATCACTCCTTGCTTGTTATTTCCTCTTTGCAGAGACAGTTGAATCCGACCCCACCGCCTAAATCTATCATTCAAAGTTTATTTTGTTGCAAATTGATGGAGAGTGCTATGCCCTCTCCAATGGTTTGTAACAGGGCAAATTTGTATATCTGTATAAACAAAATATTTTTTGCTTTTGACTCAATCCAAATATTGCACGGAGGTGTTCGTTGATATCACTCCGTGTTTGATATTCCCTCATTGCAGAGATAGTTGAATCCGACCCCACCGCCCAAATCTACTATTCAAAGTTTGTTTTGTTGCAGATTGTTGGAGGGTCCTATGCACTCTTTAATAATTTGTAATAGAACACATTTGTACATCTGTATAAATAAAAAAAAAAAAAAAAAAAAAATTTCGCTTTTGACTGAATCTAAACATTGCAAGAGGATGAGCAACTTTTTTATATTTGCCTAAAAAAAAAAAAAAAAGAAAAAAAAAAAAAATTATTATTCACATTTGACTGAATGCAAGTCATTGCAAGACGGAGGTATCACTCGTATATCTGTATAAACAGAATGTTTTTCGCCTTTGACTGAATCCAAACATTGCACGGGGGTGTTCAGCGATATCACCATTTGTTGTTATTCCCTGTTAGCAGGGATAGTTGAATCCGACCCCATCGCCTAAACCTATTATTCAAAGTTTGTTTTGTTCCAGATTGTTGGACAGTGCTATGCGCTCTTCGGTAGTTTGTAATAGAACTAATTTGTATATCTGTATAAACAAATATGTCTGAACAAACAAATATTATTCGCTCTGCTGATGTGGGACCCCGATGGCGATTTTTGGAGGTTTCAACTCGAGCTTCCAGGCCTCCCGGCTATCAGTGTTCAAATTCGACATTTTTCAGAATCAATGTCAGGATTTTACATCCCAGATTATGACGAAATTTTTTTTTTTATTTTTTATTATTATTATTTAATTTCTTATTTTTTTGTCCCTTAAATTTTTTAATGAAAATATCAACTGCTTGCCTCTTGTGCACCTCATATATTTAGGTGAAATATTAACGCGCTTCCAAATTCGCTATGATGAAGATATTAGCGAAAGATGTATATATGTACTTAATTTTCTTTTTGTACTTTTACTGGTCCGTAAATCAGCATCTTCCAACACCATATTCGGCTATGTGTATATCTAAGACAACTATAAATAAATCTGTCGCTGACAGCTTCCATTCCAGTAAGTTCCAATGTGAACTCCAGTTGATGAAACGTGAATTTGTATGTTCCCCTATTCTCGCTGTAGACTGTCTTTCTGGTATAGTACATTATTTTTTGACCACTCGACTTGGTGACCTGATACTGAATAATGGCGGGTAACATATCACTGGACGAGATCCAGAACAATTTAAATTACGATTTCAAACAAAAATATAACGAAAAATCATGCGAAACCTCCACTACAGATGCTTGTCCCCTTAATGTTATCCAAAATGATTGTAAATACTACTTACCCAAAGAAATCCCATTGAAATTTAGAAACCAACAAGTACAATTTTCTATTTTCCATTTGAACTGTCAAAGTCTAAAGGCTCACTGGGAACCACTAACTGAGCTACTGTACGAAACACAAGGCACGAAAAATCTTTTTGACATTATAGGCCTTACTGAGATATTCCAAATTCCACCAAATTGTTCTTACACTCTGAATGGTTATCATCCCCTTATTAAAAATACGAGGCCCGATGGGGATGATGGACGTGGTGGGGTTGGAATGTACATTAGAGAAGATTTAGTTTATAAAATACGAAATGATCTATCTGTGTTTATTCCACATGTTATCGAATCTCTCTTCGTTGAAATTAAAAGTATGAGGTCCACTAAATTACTTGGGGTAATCTACAGACCCAATACTCAACCGAAAGCAGATATTGATTTATTTTTATCTAGATTAAGCGAAATAACTGATAAAGTAACTTGTGAAAACAAAATATCATACATAATGGGCGACTTTAATATTGATCTTTTGAAAACTGGTCTCCACGCAAAAACTGACGAATATATAGATATATTGACTAGTCAGGGTTTCTTGCCATTTATCACCAAACCGACAAGAGTAACTCCTTACTCGGCCACTTTAATTGATCACATTTTTTCAAATAATATCCAGTCTTCATCAGTATCGGGTATAATAATTACAGATGTTTCCGACCATTTCGGTACTTTCCAAATAGAATTAGGCTGTTCTATGAAAGATGACAGACCGATTCAGCTCAAGCGTAAAATTAATCGAGAGAATATTGCCATTTTTAAAACGTACCTTTCTCAAAGCGACTTTTCACCCGTTTTTGAAAGCAATTGCCCAAACTTGGCATACAACACATTTCTCAACATTTACATGTCTGCCTACGAAATGGCTTTTCCTCTCACAAATAGTCAGCCACCGAAAAGGTTTCTGAGGAAGAAACCTTGGATGACGAAAGGACTTATAATCTCGTCAAACAATAAATCAAGATTCTATAATAAAAAATTAAGATTCCCAACTGAACAAAATATTAAAAAATACAAAAGCTACTGTAGGATCTTCGACAAAATTAAAAAGCAAAGTAAAGCAATGTATTATAATAATATACTATTAGAAAATAAAAACGATATGCGTAAAACTTGGAAAGTTTTAAATGAATCTATAAATAGAACTAAACGTTGCGCCACACTGCCAAAGTTTTTCTTACTAGAAAACAAAAAAGAAATTAACAACCCTTTTGAAATAGCCCAGGAATTTAATTCATTTTTTGCTAATATAGGTAAATGTACTAGTGAAAAAATAAACAAACCCCAGAAACACTTTCTAGACTACCTTGACAATAATTCTTTGCACAACTTCTTTATCAGCCCAACAACCGAGCAAGAAATAGTTACTGTTACTAATTTATTTAAGCCTAAAAAAAGTGAGGATTGCGACGGTATTACCACCACTATCCTTAAGCAAACTATAAACATTATAGCTCCATCATTGACCTATATCATTAACAACTCCTTTGATCATGGCGTAGTCCCAGACAAAATGAAGATAGCAAAAGTGACACCCATTTTTAAAGCAGGAGATGAAAACAGCTTTAACAACTATAGGCCTATAAGTATATTACCAGCTTTCTCAAAAGTATTAGAGAAGCTTATGTGCAACAGAGTAATTAAATATTTAGATATGTTTGACATAATATATCATCATCAATACGGGTTTAGAAAAAATCACTCCACAATACACCCAGTGATGCAGCTTCTCAAATCTGTAGGTCTGGAGAATAATAAGGATAGTAAAAATATGACCATGGCTACATTTCTGGATCTCTCAAAGGCCTTCGACACGATAAACCATGATATTTTATTAAGTAAACTTGAGAAATATGGCTTCAGGGGAATTAGCAATAATTGGTTTCGAAGTTACCTCTCAGGAAGGACGCAATACGTTAATTATGGCACAGCCAGATCCGACACAGCCACAATGACATGTGGCGTACCACAAGGTTCTGTCCTCGGGCCTGTGTTATTCTTGTTATATATAAATGACATTAGTCGAGCTACGTCCTTAAATCTTCTCTCGTTTGCAGATGACACATCCGTGTATGACTCGGCCCCTAGTGAAATTCACCTAGCCACACGTTTCAATAACGAACTTAATAAACTAAATGATTGGTGTTCGGCAAACCAGCTTGCTCTAAATGCCAGCAAAACAAAATATATTGTCATTAAGTCAACTCGCAATAGAAATTGTGGAACCCATTTAAATATCTCCATAAATAATCAGACAATTAAACGAGTAGGAACTCATGAAGAAGAACAATCCCTGAAATTTTTAGGAATAAATATCGATGAAAACCTATCTTATGAGCATCACATATCAAACATCTGCTCCACGATTCGTTGGGCAAACTATGCTCTTAGTAAAGCCAAAAAAATCTTACCCCATGCAGTCATGAAAACGTTATACTATGCACTTGTGCATTGTCACCTGCTATATGGTATCCAAATTTGGGGAAACGCTAGAGGGATTAATAGGCTTTCAAAAGTACAAAAACGCTCCCTTCGAATCATAAACAACAGAAAGTTTAACTCTCACACTGATCCACTATTTGCCAAGGATAAAATTCTGAAAGTTGCGGACTTGTATAAAATGCAAGTCTGCCTTTTTGCGTTCGACTGGAAAAATGGTGCGCTTCCTCGATCATTTGAACAGTTCTTTAGTGTATCAAATGACTCGCAACACATGAACACCAGGCAATCGGGGCTTTTACGTGAAAATAGAACCAGAACTAAGGCCCTAGATAGATTACCCTTGTTTGCGCTCCCTAAAATTTGGAACAATTTAGACCAAGCCACACGGAACATTACTAACAGGAATGAATTTAGGAGGAAAGTAAGAACTAACCTTTTATCATCGTATCAAGAGAGCACACAATGCAATAACCCCTACTGCCCTGATTGTCAAAACTAGTAAGTACTGAAAATCAATTTTATATGTGCCCTCATGGCAATCCAGGTTGTCGAGTTCATGTTGTATGAAGAAGTCAACCAATGTGACGGTGACTTTTGTGAGTATCTGGAATTTCAATTCAATATTTTTTTTTTTTTAATTACGTAGTAAGAATAGTTTACTTTCCTTTCCTAGTTAACCGGCTATATTACCCATGAATAACTTCTGGCAATCTCGTCATTCACAGACATACTTAGATCACCAAGTCTTTTAACTGAGTCCGTTGTTTGAGTCTGTAATTTATAATTTATGGTCTGCAATCTGCAGTTTTCTAAATATATCACTGAGTTAATGAAGGTTGTCTTCGATCATATAGCGATGTTGGATTGAAATGTTATGGGGGATTACAGGTAGACAGCCAATCTGGCTATGTAATCTCCCGACGGCATAAACATACTGTTATTAGCTAATTTATATCTTTTCTTTTACTTGATGTATTAACATTTGATGTTTATACCGTTAAATAAAAAATATCTATCTATCTATCTATCTACACATTCTTTTCCTCTCCTCCTTTTCTATCCTCCTTAGAATCACCATTTCACTAATATTTATGTGTCTGGCATCATTTAAACTGAGATTTAAAAGCACAAAGATCAGTCAGATGTTAACTGATGAAGGGCCAAACTTAGAATGATAAATGGCGCCAATTTCGGAACGTCCTTGACACTGCGCATGCGCAGTAGGGGCGAAGTGTGGAGGGCCTCTCAGGACATGTTTTCTTTAGTTTTAGATGCAAATTTTGGGGATTGGGGGGCAAAATTTGTGTTTGGCCCTATATTTTAAGAGTTAGCACCAGCTATGTCTGGGTCATTGGTACAGTATAAAAATATTCCTCATTTTGAACTAAGTTATAATTCAGGCTACCACAGTGAGCCCAAATATGAACCCAGGGACTTGGCTTGAACAAACTTGAATCTCACCCCCTAAGCATGGTGCATACCCAATCTCAAAAGATTCTGCCTGCTGGATCTTGAGAAGAAGATTTTCAAAGAAATTTGCCTGAAATGCACTAAGTTCAAGTTTGGGCTCCAATACTGAGCCCAAATTTAAACCCAGGGGGCCGATTTGAACAAACTTGAATCAGATCCACCCCACAATGTTGCATACCAAATATCAAAAGATTCTGCCTGCTGGATCTGGAGAAGAAGATTTTTTAAGAAATTTGCCTGAAATGCACTAAGTTCGAATTCGAGCTTCTATAGTGAGCCCAAATATGAATCTAGGGAGCCGATTTGAACAAACTTGAATCAGATCCACCCCACAATGTTGCATACCAAATATCAAATGATTCTGCCTGCTGGATCTGGAGAAGAAGAATTTTTAAGAAATTTGCCTGAAATGCACTAAGTTCCAATTCGAGCTTCTATAGTGAGCCCAAATATGAATCCAGGGGGCCGATTTGAACAAACTTGAATCAGATCCACCCTACCATGTTGCATACCAAATATCAAAAGATTCTGCCTGCTGGATCTGGAGAAGAAGATTTTTTTATGTTTTTCCCATTGCCTACAGTGTTAAAAAGTGCCGACTCAGCACTTTTTCAAAGTCCTGAAAAAAGTAACTTGTGATCAACCCGATAGGGATTTTTTTTAACCATTCTATTCTACTGGATAAAAGTAAGCTTTATACAAAATAAGAATTTTCTGTGCCGTGTAGTTTTGGAGATATGGCAGTTTTTAGGTTTTTCCTATTTTTAGCTCCTGAGGTTCCCACGGGGCAATGAGAAAAAGATTTTTTGCATCAATCAACTACTTATGACCCATTATCATCTCATATCAAATTTGGTTCAAATCAACCTCACGGTTCTGAAAATAGAAATTTTAGGCGTGGCAAAAATTTTTGCCCCTCCCATAACGAAAGCAAATAATGCCCGACAAACTTCTCTTGAACAAACTTGATTCTAAACCTCAAAAGGACTCTGTATACCCCATATCAAGTCTCTGCTACTGGTGGTTCATTAGAAGAAGATTTTCAAAACATTTGGCCATTTTTTCCCCACCCCTCTGCTCAATAAGAGCCGAAACCTAATTTGCAAAAAAATCAAAATGCCCCTATATAACCACTGCTTACATGAAATCTAATTAAAATGTGGCCAGTGGTTTAGGAGAAAGAGGCTCAAACACCACCTTCACGACGTGCGACGGACGCCAGACGGCGGACAAAAAGTGATCAGAATAGCTCACCCTGACTTTCAGTCAGGTGAGCTAAATATCAGGCCCATGCCCCAAAATTAGGGAACATGAAATAATTTTTCATAAAAATTATAAGTTACAGCCCTGAACACATCCTTCCACTGTTTCTTCCTCTCATCCTTTTATTTCATCCTAAGATCCACCATTTCTCTCATGATTATGTGTCTGGCATCATTTAAACTGAGATTTTAAGCACAGATATCAGTGTAATGTTACTGATTGAAGGGCCAAACAAAGAATGAGGATTTGGCTCCAATTTCGGACTTCCTTGACTACTGCGCATGCGCAGTGGATAAAAGTATGGAGGACCACATAGGACATCTAATGCAAATTTTGGGGATTGGGGGGACAAAATTTGTGTTTGGCCTTAGAATATTAGAGTTAGCACCAGCTAAGTCTGGGTCATTGGTACAGTATAACAAGAGGCCCCAGGGGGCCTTAGGCACTCACCGAATGTTCCATACTATTAAGACACAAATTTTATCAAAAGCTATTCTCAAGGTTCTAGAGTAAATCTATACTCTCTGTGGAGCTAAAACATCAACAGGACTGAATGGGACAATGCTGTTGATCAAATATCAAAAGATTCTGCATGATGGTTCTGAAGAAGATTTTTAAAGAATTTACTTGAATTGCACAAAGTAAACATTCACGCCCCATAGTGAGCCCCAATATTGATCAAAAGACTCAATTTGAACAAACGTGAATCCAACCCATACCAAGATGCTGCATACCAAATATCTAAAGATTCTGCTCACTGGTTCTGGTAAAGAAGATTGTTAAAGATTTTTTCTTAAATTGCACTAAGTAAAAATTCACACCCCCATAGTGATCCCCAATATTGAACAGGGGATTCAATTTGAACAAACTTGAATCAGACCCATACCAAGATGCTGTATACCAGATATCAAAAGATTCTGCCCATCGGTTCCGGAAAAGAACATTTTTAAAGAAATTTTCTTAAATTGCACTAAGTAAAAATTCACACCCCTTTAGTGAGCCCCAATATTGATCGAGGGACTCAATTTGATCAAACTTGAATCAGACCCATACCAAGATGCTGTATACCAAATATCAAAAGATCCTGCCCATTGGTTCTGGAGAAGAAGATTTTAAAATTTTTTTTCTTAAATTGCACTAAGAAAAAATTCAGGTCCCCATAGTGAGCCCCAAAATTGATCAAGGGACTCCATTTGAACAAACTCGAATCAGACCCATATCAAGATGCTGCATACCAAATATCAAAAGATTCTGCCCATTGGTTCTGGAGAAGAAGATTTTTAAAGAATTTTTCTTAAATTACACTAAGTAAAAATTCATGCCCCCATAGTGAGCCCCAATATTGGTTGAGGGACTCGATTTGAACAAATTTGAATCAGACGCATACCAAGATGCTGCATACCAAGTATCAAAAGATTCTGCCCACAGGTTCTGGAGAAGAAGATTATTAAAGATTTTTTCTTAAATTGCACTAAGTAAAAATTCACACCCCCATAGTGATCCCCAATATTGAACGGGGGATTCAATTTGAACAAACTTGAATCAGACCCATACCAAGATGCTGTATACCAGATATCAAAAGATTCTGCCCATCGGTTCCGGAAAAGAACATTTTTAAAGAAATTTTCTTAAATTGCACTAAGTAAAAATTCACACCCCTTTAGTGAGCCCCAATATTGATCGAGAGACTCAATTTGATCAAACTTGAATCAGACCCATACCAAGATGCTGTATACCAAATATCAAAAGATCCTGCCCATTGGTTCTGGAGAAGATGATTTTAAAAATTTTTTTCTTAAATTGCACTAAGAAAAAATTCAGGTCCCCATAGTGAGCCCCAAAATTGATCAAGGGACTCCATTTGAACAAACTTGAATCAGACCCATACCAAGATGATGCATACCAAATATCAAAAGATTCTGCCCACTGGTTCTGGAGAAGATTTTTCCTTAAATTGCACTAAGGAAAAATTCATGCCCCTATAGGGAGCCCCAATATTGATCAAGGGACTCGATTTGAACAAACTTGAATCAGACCCATACCAAGATGCTGCATACCAAATATCAAAAGATTCTGCCCATTGGTTCCTGAGAAGAAGATTTTTAAAGAATTTTTCTTAAATTACACTAAGTAAAAATTCATGCCCCCATAGTGAGCCCCAATATTGGTTGAGGGACTCGATTTGAACAAATTTGAATCAGACCCATACCAAGATGCTGCATACTAAGTATCAAAAGATTCTGCCCACTGGTTCTGGAGAAGAAGATTTTTTAATAATTTTTCTATAATTCATACAGTGGTATCAGAGTTATGCCCCATACAGAGCCCCCAAGGGACGTGGCCATTTCATTTGAACAAACATGGATTGCCATATAGTAATGAACATCCACATGAAGTTTCATGAAAATCAGACCAGTGGTTTCAGAGGAGAAGTCATTTGAAAAATGTTCACGACGTCGACGGACGGCATGTGATAAGTTGAGCTCCCTTCGGTGAGCTAAAAATTCCTCATATTGACTAATTTATCATTCAGGCTCCCACAGGGAGCCCAAATATGGACCCAGGGACTTGGCTTTAACAAACTTGAATCTCACCCTCCTAAGGATGCTACACACCACATATCAAAACATTCCGACTGCGGGATCTGAAGAAGAAGATTTTTGAAGAAAATTCCTCATTTTGAACTAAGTTACAATTCAAGCTCCCACAGTGAGCACAAATATAGACCTAGGGACATGGCTTGAACAAACTTGAATCTCACCCTCCTAAGGATGCTGCATACCAAATATCAAAACATTCCGACTGCTGGATCTGAAGAAGATTTTTAAAGAAAATTCCTCATTTTGAACGAAGTTATCATTCGGGCTCCCACAGTGAGCCCAAATATGGACCTAGGGACATGGCTTGAACAAACTTGAATCTCACCCCCCTAAGGATGCTGCATATCAAATATCAAAACATTCCGACTGCTGGATCTGAAGAAGAAGATTTTTAAAGAAAATTCCTCATTTTGAACTAAGTTATAATTTGGGCTACCACAGTGAGCCCAAATATGAACCCAGGGACTTGGCTTGAACAAAATTGAATCTCACCCCCCTAAGCATGCTGCATACCCAATATCAAAAGATTCTGCATGCTGGATCTTGAGAAGAAGAGTTTTTAAGAAATTTGCCTGAAATGCAATAAGTTCAAATTGAGTTCCTATACTGAGCCCAAATATGAACCCAGGGGGCCGATTTGAACAAACTTGAATCAGATCCACCCCACAATGTTGCATGCCAAATATCAAAAGATTCTGCCTGCTGGATCTGGAGAAGAAGATTTTTTAAGAAATTTGCCTGAAATGCACTAAGTTTGAATTCGGGCTTCTATACCAGGGATTAAAATTCATGCGCGAATCCGAGTCGATTCGCGCAAATGATTCTCGCAAGGGAAACAATGAGAATCAACTTAGATTCGCGCAAAATGTGCATTTGATTCTTGTCGTAGATTCTAAAGGTGGCTTTAACAAGCCAAGAGAATGCTCTGTCTTTGCCCCCTTCATAATAAGGTAAAAAAATCTACACTTAGCGGTGGTGTATAGTGAAGTCTTGGCTGCCTATATAGGCACCCAAGACTTCACTAGACACCACTGCCACGATACTGTAATTTCCATCAGCCAGACCACCAAAAGCCTGCATGTTGGAACATGTGTTGTACATGTACGTGTGTGAGAAACTCGACAAGATGGAAACTGTGCCCATAAAGGGAAAACTCTCTGAAAAAAACTATGACGTTTGCCTTTTACTATGGCATATGTAAATATTGCACTCACATAACAGTACTCTCAAATTCAAAATATTTAAGAACTGGAAATTGATTCTCGCAACAGGAGCTCGCGAGAATCGAAACTGATTCTCGTGAATCGAGGCAAATTTTAAGGCCTGTATACTGAGCCCAAATGTGAATCCAGGGGGCCGATTTGAACAAACTTGAATCAGATCCACCCCACAATGTTGCATACCAAATATCAAAAGATTCTGCCTGCTGCATCTAAAGAAGAAGATTTTTTAAGAAATTTGCCTGAAATGCACCAAGTTCGAATTTGGGCTTCTATAGTGAGCCCAAATATGAATCCAGGGGGCCGATTTGAACAAACTTGAATCAGACCCATACCAAGATGCTGCATACCAAGTATCAAAAGATTCTGTCCACTGGTTCTGGAGAAGAAGATTTTTTTATAATTTTTCTATAATTCATATGGTGCTATCAGAGTTATGCCCCATACAGAGCCGCCAAGGGGCGTGGCCATTTCATTTGAACAAACTTGAATTGCCATATAGTAATGAACACTCACATGAAGTTTTGTGAAAATCGGAACAGTGGTTTCAGAGGAGAAGTCGTTTGAAAAATGTTCACGACGCCAACAGACGACGACGACGGACGGCAAGTGACAAGTTAAGCTCCCTTACTTCGGTGAAAAGCAAAGAATATTGATAGTTCCCATCTAGAGGTCACCCCAAACAAGCATGCCAGGTTTCAAAGCAATCCGATCATAAATGTGCCCTGTTGGGTGTGCCAAATGGAAATATTGAGGTATGACTAAACTAAGTTCTCAGAACGTTGGCCGCGGCAACATTTTTTCACGGAAATGGAAGAAAATCTATAGCTCCCATCTAGAGGTCACCCCGAACAAGCAGACAAGGTTTCAAAGCAATCCGATCATAAATGTGCCATGTAGGGTGTGCCAAAGGGAAATATTGAGGTCTGACTAAACTAAGTTCTAAGAACGTTGGCCACGGCAACATTTTTTGATGGAAATTGAAGAAAATCGATAGGTCCTATCTAGAGGTCGCCCTAAACTAGCATACCAGGTTTCAAAGCAATCCGATCATAAATGTGCCCTGTAGGGTGTGCCAAAGGGAAATATTGTGGTCTGACTAAACTAAGTTCTAAGAATGTTGGCCACGGCAACATTTTTTGACGTAAATTGAAGAAAATCGATAGCTCCCATCTAGAGGTCACCCCAAACAAGCATACCAGTGAACTGATCATAAATGCGACCTGTGAGGTGTGCCAAAGGAAATTGTGGACGTACGTACTAACATACTAACATATGTAGATACGTATGTACATACGCCGACAGACGAGAAGTGATGGCAATAGCTCAGCTTGACTTTGTCAAGTTGAGCTAAAAATAAAAGGATAATTTCATGAATATTATGAAGGTACATCATCCAATTTGATATTCTCCAATGCAGTACATTGCAGTAAACTGAAAAAAGAAGTAATCCTTCATCAAAGGGCACACGCTTAGCCAACATTAGCTTCAAATTTTCCGTCCCAAACCATCCTCTCCAAGATCATAGAATATTTCCAAAACTAGTGACATCGCCTTGAAAATTACTGAAAATTACCCCTTCATCTCTTCAACAACCACCAAATGATGTGTTTAAATGACATTTGAAATTATTTTTCATGTGACATGGTGCAAAATTTGTCCAAAGAAATGTCCAAAATGCATTTCCTCTCCAGAACCAGGTTATGAACATAAATGTTGTGGGCCATTATGATAGGAGTTTTCAGAAAATACTGTTCCTGTTCATATTTCTTTAACCCTTTAACACAGACAAAGTTGGTGAATGGAAAGTGAACTGTTTAGACAAGAATAATGTGGAAATGCCATTAGTAAATGAAGATGAACAACCAATCTCCGGTTGCATTCATAAGCTGATAACATTCACTCTTGATCATTTTTTGCCCGGTCCAAACTGTTGGGTCGCTACAATTAAGAAGATGCCTGGTTCATAGATATAGTCGAGTCAAAAAATGAAGAGCACCAGGACCTACAGGTATTTGTCAACTTCATGATCAATGCTGGACTCAATAAATTTGTGTGGCTTTCAAAACCAGACCAGTGCCACATGAATGCAAATGATACTATCTCTATAAAGTTCCTTCTCTGGAATCCAGTTTCGGCCTGAATTATGCCCTTGACAAGAATGACTATAATAATGTGAAAGTGGCATACAGTACAGCCTACAATAAAGTGGAAATCTGGACGCACTAATAAAGCACTTTTGGGGCGAAATTTGCATCACATTCATATCTGAATACCGCGATATTTTTATCGCAGTAAAGCGGCAGTTGGTCGTGATTTGGTGGGTCGAACGTGCTAAGATAACGAAATCAAAAAAACCTTATATACATGTACTTGCTATCAACAGCATGTCTCACATATACATGTTTGTGAAAAAGACCTCCCCCCTCCCTCCCACACACACGCAGTTTTGTTGAAAGGAAAACATGCACAGTAGCATTTTTCACCAACAATTTAAAATCGCTGGGTTGTTCGCTCTTCATTCAAAGCTGCATTCAAAAAAAAAAAGGGAATGCTTGTACAATCGCACAAATACTTGATAATTTTAATACGATGAATCACTTTTATGAATTGGTAGGGGTGATAACATCTTGGGACCTGTGCCATTTCTTCTGGTAGTTACAGTTTCAAGTTGTATTACAGGGTTGAAATTATGTGCTTTATACGCAGTAGGTTTTCGGGAAAATGTCTGTATGGTCTTTTGGACATCCAAACTGAGCTGTCAATCTGATAAGATGCAATTTAATAGTGGGGATCGGGAATTTTCTGTTTCCTTTTTTAAAATAAATTTTAATTGGCTCATTTTACACATTTAAGAAGGCCATTTCGTTCCTTTCACGAATATTTCTATTTCATTTTACATCACCCCAATTCGTGCTTGATATCATCATTATTGAATGCGAAAGGAAGACTCTCCCCCCCCCCCACCCCCTCCCCCTTTGACTTTAAAGATTGAGAGCTTTATATTTATAAAAGTTTAAACTGCAATTATGTAAACATACTCTTGAGGATTCTTGTGAAGCTGGGTAGGCCAAGGGAAATCCAAACTTTAATTGCATTAACTACGTCAAATCGTTTAACATAATAAGGTTTGCATGGCTCAAATCGTCCATATTATTATAAGTATTCGCTCCTCTTCTTTTCATCCAAAAATTACGAATGATGGTTTTGAAAATATTGCACCATGCGGTTGTTTGTTTTGCAATATTCGCCACAACGCTTTGAAACTATCACGTTAATGCTATAGGAATATCACCATAATAAGGCACTAATATGGCGACATTAACCAAAGAATATCACCTAATGGTATTCTTTGTTATAGGCTGTACTGTATATAAACAAATGTCATCTCCATAGTGAAATTACTCTATTATTCAGAATCACATCACCACTGAGTGGTTTGAATGAGTGAAGATTTCCAAAAATATTCCATTTCAAGGTCGTTTAAAATATTTGGAAGTTATGCCAAAGATTGTAACAAATATTCGCTTGCATCTCGGACAGTCCTAGAAAGGACACATTTTTGGACAGTCAGTTTTATTAAAATGTATATGAGAAACAACACACATCAAGATGAATTAAGGAAGAATGTTAATCTATAAGCAAGATTGTGCTGAGAAAATGATCTGAAAGAGCTAGTGGTTTGATAAAACTTTTGATATGCTAGGTCCTTTATCGCCTAGGCACCTGAAGTCACACACCTAAAAATGCAGATAGTTCATCAAAATCATTTTCTCAGTTTAATATTGCTTGCAGATTGACATTCTTGTTGATTTAATCTTGACTGTTATTGTTATCCAGATAAAATCAATTAATTTGACTGTCCAAAATTTGTCCTCTCCAGGACTCTGGCATTGCGACTTGCCATTTTTGTGAAACTGACTACCCATGACCAGAAAAGTGACACCTTGACTTCAAAGTTTTCCTGCATGTTCCATATTCTCTATTCTTGTTTTGATTGGCTCATAATATGCCATATCTTCACTCTGTCAAATAATATTGACTTTGATAGGTGGTATTTACCTTAAAAAATTTTGGGTAAATTGTTTCATTTTTCCAGAACAATACTTCTATTTTGGGTTAATATTTTGTTTTCTTGATGTAAAGGCTTGACATTTTTATTTTATCCAAGATTGAGATAATGTTTCTTGATGCCTTTTATTTGGTTAACCCTTTACCCAACGCAGACGATATCAAAATTTATTATTTTAAATATAATCTTATTAAATTTTTCAAAATTTTTTAACAAAACCATATTATGTGACACCTCATTGGAACGAGCTCAATGAGCTCGTTCCAATGAGAGGTCACATGATATGGTTTTGTTGAAATATTTTGAAAAATTTAATTTTTTCAACTGCTCAATTTGCATATTACGCGGGCGGATGCGGGCGATTCGTTAGGTAAAGGGTTAAATCAAACATGATTGATATTAAAATAACTTAATTTTATTTGGAAAGTGGTGCGGCAAAAAAATTTGGGTATACTTGTAGGTCAGTTATATCTCATTCTGATGACATTCTGATTATAAGAAAATCAAGAAAATATTCTCAAAATCAGACAATTATTCTTCACCCTCTGTATCCAAAAACTGACAGCCTTTAAAGTGAAAGCACACAATTATCTTATTTGGGCACAGCGTTTACAACCGTTATTCGGAAGAATTTAAAGGCATGCTGGGCATCTTTGGTCCTCTCAACTGGGCTCTCCAAGTGAAAGGCAAGAGCGTCCACCTAACACTGGTCTACGAGATGGGAAGATACCACACCAACAGAAAGGGCAAAAGGCGAGGAAAGGAAAGAGGCAGAAACAACCACCATTTCCCTTCCTACTCCCACAGTTCAGCCCATCTAAACACTGACTCCCCAGCCAAATACAGATGATGCAGAACATCGTGTGGAGACTGGTGTGGAAATGGAAGTTGCCTTCTCCCCACTTCATGCTCCTCACTCACTGCTCCCTTTGGACAATGGAGGGCCACCACCAACCATCATGGGAATGTTAATGATACAAAGAGTATGAAAGATACAGGCTGCAGCACATGGCAGAAGCTACAGAGAATGCCAGACTGCATCCAGGCATGAGTACAAATATGAGTATTATACTTTTAGAGAGGGTCGAAAGGAGCTCGCCTCACACTGTCCCCACACAGTGTTCGGCGCACTACCAGTGATTCTGATTTCTTTTTTATATTTTAGTCAGAGTTTGCAGTCCCGCTGATTGTCTGTAGAAGGGTATTCTTTGGTCTGGAGGAAGCCGGAGTACCTGGAGAGAACCACCGAGCATCGACGAGCAACTGTCAGCTCCTCCTCAACATTCTAACTCTGTTCAAGCTCCACTCAAGCAGGGTTACAGCGGTTGAAGACATGTGCACCATCGACATGAAGTATGCCGTAGTACATGGCGTCATCGTGCCCCCATGTAGGCAACCGGGATAAAGTGCCTTGCCTAAGGACATAACGCAGGTCGTCCCGGAAGGGGATAAAACCCTCGACCTCTAGCATAGAAGTCCAACAGTCTACCACTGAGCCACCGCGCTCCTGAATGTATGTCAACCAAAGTTACCAAGTTACAGTGATATTATTCAAAAATGAGTCATCCTATCAAGTTATAATGAAATCCCTTCATAAATACGGCCTGCAGACTATGCTAAAGATTTTTGGGTTTTGGGCCTGTGTAGCCATCATGCTTGATCGATCGCAACCAAATGGGGATGTCCTCATCTAGACATTATACTGAGTCATCCTACCAACATACAATGGAATCCCTTCATAAATACGACCTGTAGTCTATGCTAAATTTTTCGGGTTTGTAGCTCAGGCAGACGTCATAGTTGAATGATCGCTACCAAAAGGGGACGTTCTCATCTAGACATTATCTGGAATCACGCTACCAAGTTACTATGAAATCCCTTCATAAATACGACCTGTATACTGTGCTAAAGGTTTTCGGGCATTGGGACCCTGTAGCCACCACAGTTGACCAATCGCAATCAAAAGGGGACGTTCTCATCTAGACATTATATGGAGTCATCCTACCAAGTTATAATGAAATCCCTCCATAAATACGACCTAAATGTTTTCGGGTTTTGGGCATGGGCAGCCATCACGGTTGACGTATCATGCCCAAATGGGGAAGTTCTCATCTAGACATTATACGCAGTCATCCTACCAAGTTACAATGAAATCCCTCCATATTAAATATGACCTGTAGACTGTGCTAACAGTTTTGGGGTTTCAGGCTTGGGCAGCCATCATGGTTGACAGATCATGACCAAAAGGGGACGTTCTCATCTAGACATTATACAGAGTCATCCTAGCAAGTTACAATGAAATTCCTTCAAAAATATGACCTGTAAACTGTGCTAAAGGTTTTCAGGTTTTGGGCTCTGGCAGCCATCACGGTTGACCGATCGCGACCAAAAGGGGACGGTCTCATCTGGACATGACCTCATGACGATCAGACAAGAACTACGGGGTGTAACCTGTGCTAAAGGAAAATGTGAACAGACTCACAGACTTCTGAGCGCGTGATGGCAATAGTTCATCTTGACTTTGTAAAGTTAAGCTAAAAATAGGATTGGAGAAAGCCCCTGAAGTATTTTTGAAGTCGCCGTCATCCACCAATTCTTCAGGAACGTTGAGATGTCGTGTTTGAACCCTCCCCCCCCCCCCCCACACTCACACACACAGTGGCAGAGTTAGGATTCCCAAATAAGGGGGGGGGGGGGGGGGGGGGGGGGGGGGGGGGGGTCGGGGTGTTAAGCAATATTCAGGGGGTGCAGGGCACGACATGATATGCCATAGGCAAGTTCTGGAGTCTGAAAGGCCATGCAGGTGGGGGCCTGGGAGGGAGTGTCCCTCTCCAAAGAGGGGGGTTGGGGGGAGGGGGCCGGAAAATTTGGAAAAATCTAGTGTTCAACCTATTACCAAAAATGGCCGCTGACCGTTTACTGGTTATTTGAGCTCACAATCGGCCGATTCTGATGCTATTTCTGATTGTAATACTGTTTACTACTAAACAAGTCATGGTTTGCAAAGAGCTACATTAAATTGAACATATTTTACAGTGTATACAGTCATTCACTACTAGATAAGTGGAGGCTCAAAAGAACCACATTAAATTGAACAGATTTCAGAGTTTACCATGTGAGCTGCAGTCTGTTCATTCTAATCAGTGGCATTGCTTTTGATCTTGAAGTGACTTTTTTGTCCAAACGTTTGCATCTTTGCAACTAAAAGTATTAATTTCAAACTTTTTTTTTTCATTTTCAGCCATGCCCCCCACCCGTCCCTCTCACGCACACAATATGTAGACCAGTCGCTGTTTTGACTAGTAATGCACAGAGCCACATGTACCATCCAAGTGCAGGCAACTGCCTGGTAATTTTACTGCGACCTGAGTCAATGGGGTGCAACCTTCACATTTCCTTATGAAATGGAGATTGCCGCAAGTACACTCAATTGTAAGCATTACATGTCCTTTAACTTGTATATCCCATAAATGGGCGTCTCGAGAGATTAAGAATACACATTGTGGTTGTTTCTCAACTTTATTGAATGGTATCACTGGCATCATATTACATTAAAAACTGAACAATTGCAGAAGATAATAAAATGCGGTTTATGAATCATCACAAAATGTTTGGCAACAATCGGTTGAACCGATGTTCCAGGAGCCATTGCCGTTGTCATCCCATTGCCCACAATCGGCCGATTGTGGTGGCCAGGTCTATCATTGGTTGAACACGAGAAAAATCTAGTGCTCTGAGAGTGAATCTGGAGTAAAATTTGCTTCAAAAGGAAGTAATACGTGTTACATAGGTGAAAATAGTTTCAACTGGGGTTGCCGCATTGAGATTTGGGGGGATGGGAGCCTGATCCTCCACTGGCACCCAACCACACTCCTTCGGACTCAACACAGCCTCCACAAAAAAAAGAGTTGAGGTAATCAGTATATAGATTATCGTTATAAAAACAAATGGGCCGCACTTTAGAAAACTCCATGCTACAATCAAAGGTGCACCTCTTATTACAAAACCAACTATGTTACATATTGGTAGAAATGTTTGGCAAAGAATAAAACATCCAATATAACAGATAGGCAACAAAGAAAATTACAAAAGGTATCAGTTAAACAAAGAAACAATTGACTAAAAATGATTTATTGAAAAGGTAAGTACCGTACAGAACACACTAAAATTTCTCTTCGCACATGTTTTTTTTCAATTGCATACTTTATACAACTGATTAACGAGCTTTTACTCCTTTAAATGAGCAATTATATGCCAAAATAGGGGTGATAGTGGTAGGCCTATTTGCAGGTGATGAAAAAATAATATTAAATACATAAAATATAAAAAAGACATTATTAAACCATCTATTTATGCAAGTGATAATAACTCAATTTCACAGCTAATTAATTACCCACTGTCACTTCTTGTGTTTGTTATTTAGTAGGGTTAGTAAACAGCGACAAATTGATGAACACAAGTTCTGCACCATGCACCACATTTTAAATCCTCTTAATCATCAAAATTCTCATAAGAAGTGGATAAAATTTTACATTTGAGTAAAATATACTAGTACACACGCCCTCTACCCCCTTTTTAAACCTTTATTAATGGGACATCCAACCTAACTTTGGTCAAATTTCACGTAATATTCTCCAAATTCCAGAGAAGGTCAGAAAGGAATAACTCCAATAAATTATACATCAATTTGTTTGGATTGAAACAGATTTTGTTGAAACTAATATTTGCCATGGAACCATTACCATGTGGCAGAAAGCACTGCCTGAAAGTCTGCTATGGCAAAAGTAAGTGATCAGATTTTATACAATAAAATACCTTAAATATACTGTATAATTAAATTCTGCAATCCTTCTAGTACAGATTCAGAGAAATCATTTTCTCATTCTTGCAAGTGAGAGGCCAATTGTAATTTAGGATGCCTACATTTCAAAAGGGCTGCCATTTTTCTTGTTTGTTTACCTTTTATGAAGTTCACCAAGGGTCAAATCCACACAGTTCAGAAGAACAAGTATGGAGTCATGAGAGAGTGCATCAATGAAACATGAAGAATATCCAATGTGGCTTTTGTAAGTCTACTGTGACCATACCCACCACAATCCTGTCCCATTTTGCATGAGATCTGTGTCAAATTGGTAAAAGACGATGAGATTGATACACCAGAAAAGAGAAAACTGCCAAACTTCCTCATTTGGTATTCTACGTGTCCATTTCTGGGGTTGCATGAGCAATGACAGCTGCCACGAGTGTCATTTCAATGCTCAAGTGCGGCCAAATCAACAAAAAATGACCTGTCCTGTGTGCAGAATACTTTCATCAATCGGCTACACTAAGTTAGAAATCCTGGCTTCTAATTCATTATTGTACATGATTTGGTATGCCTCATTTGTTTTGGAACTATCGGCCTTCTGTAGTTGCTGTTTGGGGAGGCTTGACTTGTTTTCTCGTGAGATTTAAGAACATTAACAACTGATCTGCTTACCAATTCTAATTTTATAGGCAGAGGGTTACCAGCCTGAACAATATCAGAATTATGTTATTAAATTCATTTATCTAAACACTTATGACACATTGTGGTCTCATTTCAGTACTTCATATGATTTTTGCCCGCCCGGCGGCTTTTTTCTATTTCTGTCCACAGAGTGTCAACACACATAGATTTTTGCAACATTTTGGTGCTAACAGCGCACAAAATCGATGTTGATCCATCTTACACACAATGCGGTTGTGGGAAGAAGATATTTAAATTTACGATGGTCGATATTTTGCTATATTTGGCGAAAAGGAAAAAACCTTTCTGATAATTCTCCTTGACATTGGTCTTCTTTTTTCATAGCAGACTTTTTTTTCTATTTTTTATTCAGATCTTAGGTTTTTATTACATTCAAAGGCATATTTCATGAAATAAGTTTACAAAGCAGTTTTATACATGACACAGAAAGAAAAATAGCAAAGTTTGTTATTCATTCATAATAATATCAAGTTTCATTTGTAGCTGCACTGTGTTGCAGGAAGCTGCCGTCTGAGTTTTGGTATGGGATCGAGGTGGTACATACGTATCAATTTACGGACATGTACAAAAATGTGACTATGTCGGTGCATGAATGTTATTTTAAATAAAATCCGGTGTCGCAGCCTCTCCACTCTCACAAAAATTGTAAGAGTGGTTGAGTTGCTGTCATGCACTGATCTCTGTTATGACCTCTGTAGGTTGATAGTCTGATTCTGTGCGGGGGACTCGAGCGAGACCCCTTTTAACACGAACCAAAACATGCAGAGACTGAATCATTCTATACATCAACTAGTGGATTACATGCATTTACTGTTCACCTTACTGTTTAACTGCAATGACATGAAATTACCAGAAGTACTTTAGACCTTCACCCAACATAATGGATAAAACCGGACAACACCATATGCAAAAGACAATCAGCAGTTTCATTATTTTTTCAAATACTCCCCTCCTAAAACAGAGCCCATAATAACCCATCACTGGGGTAAGCTAATCGCCGTCGCTCCACCGACGGGACAGAGGCTGTGGCCTAGAAGGAAAAATTTGAAAAGTTTGTCGTTTTGAGCAGGCAACAACATATTATCAAAATGTTGTGTTAGGTGAAGGGTCAATGCGACTCAACCTTAGCAATGCGCAGCGCTCATCCAGACTGTGTAACATCGCTACAAGTAACATATAAACATTTCATGGTGTGATAAATGCCGATCGCAACATTATCGTGACAAAACAGTATATGAAAGCAAAAGGGGTTAACCAGATAGCAGAGAACTGATTGTATCCCACCTTAAATTTATTTCCTTTGTGCATTTATTGGAGTACGTATATTTGGACATGAGTTCTAGATTTCTGTAGTTTCTTGATTGTTCAATAAATCCTGTATAGGTTGGTAGGTTATTTTTCAATTTGCAGGAATAAATAAACTTTCTGTAGATCAAAATATAGAAGTCTGTTGTGTTATTGGGAGGGGTGTGGATATTTCTGTAGCCTAAAATAATATATTCTGGGGTGAAGGGAAACTCAACATCACACCTGTCCTTCAAATGTTCCCCAAAATTCAGAGGAACTAATTTCACAACAGAACATTCAAGAACAAGTGAAGTATTCACTCCTTTGTGTTGCAACAGAAAGTACATAGTTCCGTTTCAGAGAGTTTGCATTTATAAAGTTTTGAATTCCTATATAATGTCTGGTGGATAATTTTGAAATGCAAACTTTGTAAATATGTATCATCTGTGATTGTAAATGGGATTTGATATATAAAATTCCAGTCATCTGAGTGCATATTTACATCCAAAACCTCATTCCATTTATTCTGTATATGAATGGAGGGTGTTGTGTGCAGTTCTAAAAATTTTAAATAAAAGGCTCGGGAGACTTTATTAGTAGATTTTAACGTTTCACCCTTTCTGTGCTGAATGTTATTCAAAGGTTTATTGGATCTGGTCATCATTTTCCAAGCTTTGGGTAATGCATATATAATACGCTGAAAAACTGTAAATGGGGTATTGATGTTAAAGTTGTTGAAGAAGTCAGAGAAGGTTAAGAGGCTCTTGTTTTCAGATACTAGGTCATTTACAAAGTAAATACCTTTAAGGCTTTATTACACCAAGTTTTATTGGAAAATGTTGTCTGTTAATTTTTATTTGATTATTTAAGAAAATAGTTTCACCTAATATGTCTACGGGGGTTGTGTTGCTGTTATTGTCCAAAAGAGCCCAGACCAAAAGAACATCCTTCCAGAATGTGAATGATAGGAAGGCCTTACTTTAGTGTTTAAATACCCAAGGATTCACACTGCTGCATGAATTTTCAGACTCTCCACATGCAAAACATGCCTTTCCACAAACGTGCACCACGTCATTTAACGTTAATGCAATTTTAACGGGGAAAGCTGTTTTTGTGTTCAATATAACTTATTCATGAACAGGTTAACACTCTTTACACCTACGAAATAATTTTTTTGGAGTTTGATCAATTTCTGCAATGCACACTTTCTTTTTTGGGCGAGTATATATTTTTCGTAATCTTGTGGAACGTTCCAATCCCATTCTATTATGCTTGAATCATTACCCATGCTTTCGATTTTTGAGAATAATTCATCATAGAATTGTGGTCTATCATCACTGGGACCATAGGCAACTGAAAGGGCTAATTTTTTATCCTTGATGGTAACGTCCATAATAATAAAATTTCCAGTCTCATCTGAAATACTTTTGTGTATGGTGAACCCAAAAGTATTTTTGAAAAGTATAGCCACACCTCTGCTTGAACTTGAGTGAGAACAGAATATGGCCTCATAACACCATTCACTCCTCCAACAGTTTTCCACTTTCTTGCTTGAATGCGTATCTACCAGAAAAGTTATTTCAAATTTAGCTCTGCATTGAGAAAACATGTCTCGTCGTTTATAAGAATCGGAAGATAAGCCACGGCAATTCATGCTTCCTATTCTTATGCTATCCATTTTGGATAAAGTTATGGGTAGAACTAAAAGTATATGTGCAGCTACTATGTTGTGAATTATTCATTTTTCCATTTTTAAACTTGCATTTCTGTACAGAACAGTACATGGAAAGACCTATGAATCTGCAAGGTTTGTTCCTAACACAAACATTGCTTTTCTGTACAAAGTTGCCATGAGAAAATCTGTTAGATCTGAAATTTAAAGTTTTATCAGTAACAAAAAAGGTAATAAAAAACAGTAACAAAAAGTGAACTCATTTTACTTCCGGGTTTGATTTTTCTAAACAAAAGTCCCACCCGCTACTGATATTCAATGAAAGCAGTAATATTTGCTCCAGTCATCCCAGGAACGATCCATCACGTGGCCTGGCCAACATAGGACAGCAGCGAAACCGACATAACATGTGCAGGAGAGCGGACCATAACCAAACCACACGCAGAGGCATCACCCAAAGTATTACTTTAAAGTTCTGTACATATCGACAAAAAAATCAAGTAATGTTTCAGCCGGTAGACCTCCGGATTAAACCCTGGAGGTCCATCGGCCACACCTTTACTTGTGCTTGTTATGCTTCACAAACAAATTTGCAAATATTGTTTGGGTGGAATCCCCACTTTGCAGGTGATTCAGTAACAACACAGTGAACACACCCTCCACGTACTGTATGCATATTCAGTGTTGCTTCAAGTAGTTTGGGGGGGGGGGGGGGGGGAGGGGGGGGGGGGAGGGGGGGTCCTCTCGTCAAAGCTTCTCCATCAAAAATTCCTGGAGAGTGTTACTGGCTCAACAATGAGCTCAACAATGGCATTCTTTTACAGCTACCAGTCATAGCTACAGTGATTTTGTGACTTGTTCTGAACACACCTTCATGTTTATGGACCTATTTCAAAAGTATTTGTTTGTAAATATACAATTGTGAGGACTGTAATGAATGTTGATGTGAATATATTTTTGTTTTCAAATATAATTTTCCACTTTCATGTTTTGATCATCGTCACCAACCAAATAATAGTAGTTTGAATCGGTGGCATATTAATCCCTTCCTGACACTTGTGTCACATTGTACAATTTCTGAACTCAACAGCGCTACCAAGGACTGTATCTCGCAATTATCACATTGCCAGTTGAATATTTTCCTATGAATGTTTCATGAGTTGTACATTACATTGCCTCCCAGATTCAAAAACAGCAGTGAAATGTTTGAAGATTTCAGATCTTGGGAAATCAAATCATTTCCCAACTTTGCCCGAAACACAGGTGATCATAACAAACATGTCATTCAAACACAATCAAACGTTTGTGGTCATCCATTTTCCCGTGAGCGCTCTCATTACGTTTGTGATGAAATGATAAATATGCTTTCTCGAAGTATGGAGTGTGGAGTCTTTTATTTACAACTCAGACATTTGAATTACCAATCTGTTCCTTGTTAATCCTGATGGTTACTTATGCGGCTGACAATTTCTTTCTCATCAAAAGCAAAAAAATTTAAAACATTTTTGAAAAAGTGGATAAATTTGGGTTCTGTATACTTTTGTCATTATTTTGGTATATAATGTCATTATTCATCACTTTATTTGTATTTAGGGCATTGTGGAAATTTTTCAAAAAATGCCCAAAGTTATGTTGGTGCTATATAAGTGATATAAATTTGTTTATTTTGAACTTCCCACCTCTGATATTCCTTAAATTAGGGTGTTTGATGATTGGATTCACATTGCAAAATACTATACAAAAATGTCCAAATACAAACCATTTTTCTTTCATATTGGCCTTATATTCACTATTTATCACCACTTTTTGAAACCAAGATGGAAACTGCTAATCAAATTTTTAAAAACAAAAAATACCCTGTAAATTCAAATTAAATATACACAAATTATACATCAACATGAAGATGTATAGAACACAAAACACATATGTAATCAACTCATAGAGTTGACAGCAGGCACCACTGGTTCCTGGAAGCCTGCTACTGTATTCGTACCAGAACTGATAATAAAATAATACTCTATGAGTTGATTACATATGTGTTGTCTCGGCAAAAGGTACGAGTGGTCTCAACAAAACATCCAATTTTCAAATGTGTTTATCTTAAAGAACAAAATTAAATGAAACGAAATCGGAATGAATGGAATTGGTCTACATGGAAGACACCCTTATAATATTTTGATAACTGATGACACTCCCATCTGATTTTCTGAGAAAAGATCTTACTGGAGATGATGGTACTCGAGATAATTTTTGCCAGATGACCAGTTACGTATTTTGGCCAAGTCCTAGGGGAAAGAAGTCTGCCCCCCCCCCTTCCCTTTTGAAAAGGGTAAGTTGAATTGTCATTTATAATCGTCTTTTAAGCCATAATTAACAGTAAGTTAATTATTTACAGGATTGTTGTGATTAGAGCAATCTGAAACCAGTGATTCACTTAATGAATCTTTAATTTGATGAATAGAATTATGGTTTTATTTAGAGTGGTATTGTGATTTCAACTTTATCGTGCCCTCCAATAAATTAATTAGTACTTTTGGTGCTTTCCTCAAGATTATCGTGTTTTGACGTATTTTAAAAAGTTTTTATTAGCATTATTTAGATGTCATTAACGAGTTGAGTGCGTGTGTCACTGGTACCAAGCAGTTTGGAGAAAAGCCCAAGAGTTGGGCCTTCAAGCAGCCACGACGACGGTACACATAATATCATGAAACAGTTATTTGCTTTACCATTACCTTCACTACCAAGTTCGTATACTGAATTTATATTCCCCTCCACCCCCACCTCATCGATCTCCTCCCGTGGGTTCGTATCGGTTAATTAAGCAGGGTATGAATTGTCCAGAGGAGGGTGCAAACTATTCAGTTAATGGGGTCCAAATCGTCCAAGCACGAGGTATGAATTGTCCATGCACGTGACGAGGTACGAATCGTCCAGGCACAAGGAACAAATTGTCCAGACATCAGGGTACAAATCGTCCAGACATCGGGGTACGAATTGTCCAGGAAAAGGTACGAATTATCCAAGGAACGAATCGCCCAGGGTACGAGTTGTCCAACTCCCAGCACCTTGACTTACATTTCCCCTTTTACTTGTGTTCATTTGTCTTCGTTTATGTTCATTTGTGTTTGTTCTTTAGTAGGTCCCTTTAGTAGCTCCCCCGTGAGTTTCCCCATGTATAACTGCGTTGTCTTTTGACTTCTTTGTGTTCTCTTTTGGGGTTTTGTGGTGTCTTTGGGTTTCTTAATGGGTTCTTTTATGTTCTTTGTACTTCTTTTCGGTGATTCGTCGCACCCGAAAAGTTTACACCAAGCAAAGGGGTTCCGGCCAATTCATAATCAAGTCCATTCATACTCAGTCGTTTTCTGGTCAATTCGTGATCAGTTTTCATTGAGTTTGTACGAACTGACCGCTGTCATCCAAACCGTTCCCTGATGTCTCAAAGGTCTTTCAAGTGAAGCTTGCTATTTGGCCCAAACATTTCGGTTCCGTGACAACTCGGCCGCGGGACAACTGCACACGGGTGATTTTCCGTACAACTCGGCCCCGTTTGGGACCGAATTGTCCCGATTTCGGGGGCCGACTTATCCCGATAATTTAAAACATTTTTACGATTTTTTTTTATTTCAAGAATTTAAAAAAAAAATTAATTGTATTATTAATATGGTTGTGATACTTTTAGGACACGTTTCAAAAGGGCTATAGACAACTCGCCCCAGAGACAACTCGCCCTGGGAGGGTCCTACTAATTACCGACCAAAACCGTCCAAAAGAGTCCCAAACCGTCCCAAACCGACGAAAAGTGCTAATTACCGATCAAAATACAGACCCAAACCCAAATGAGTACCGAGTCTACCGACCAAGAAAATTAAATGAGTACCGACCAAAAAAATCTCAAAGGTTTTTAAGCAGTTATTTGTGGTGGAGGCCACAGACCTGTGCTCAGCACCCCACCTCGTAGCGATTTAGGTGAAGTCGGTCCACGAGAGACAGGGACGCCGGATAATAATTTGGTCGGTACTCATTGGGGTTTGGTCGGTATTTTGGTCGGTAATTAGCACTTTTGGTCGGTTTTGGACTGTTTTGGACGGTTTTGGTCGGTAATTAGTAGGACCGCCCTGGGACAAGTCGCCCCACGTGTGACAAGTCGCCCCAACTTTTGCCGAGACCAGTCGGCCCAACTTTTTAAGCTGGCTGCGACAAGTCGCCCCAACTTTTTAGCTTGACTTGACATAGTCAAGATAAGCTATTGCCATCACGCGTGCGGAAGTCTGTTAGTCTGCGAGTCTGCGACGTCTGTTCACATTTTCCTTTAGCACGGGCTACACCCCGCAGTTCTTGTCTGATCGTCACGAAATTTCATATGTAGGTTTGGGGTCATGTCTAGATGAGAACGTCCCCTTTTGGTTGCGATCGGGCAACCGGTATGGCTGCCCGAGCCCAAAACCCGAAAACCATTAGCACAATCTACAGTTCGTATTTATGAAGGGATTTCATTGTAACTTGATGGGATGCCTCTGTATAGTGCCTAGATGATAACGTCCCCTTTTGGGCATGATCTATCAACCGTGATGGCTGCCCAAGCCCGAAACCAAAAAACTTTAAGCACAGTCTGCAGGTCATGTTTAATGTGGAGGGATTTCATTGCAACTTGGTAGGATGACTCTTTATGATTTCTAGGTGAGAATTTCCCCATTTGGGCATGATCTGCCAACCGTGACGACTGCCCGAGCCCAAAACCCGAAAACCTTTAGCACAGTCTACAGGTCATATTTATTGAGGAATTTCATTGTAACTTGGTGGGTTGACTTCATACAATGTCTAGATGAGAAGGTCCCCCTTTGGACGTGATTGGGCATCTGTGACGGCTACAGGAGCCCGAAGCCCGAAAACCTTTAGCACAGTCTAGAGGTCATATTTATGAAGTGATTTCATTGTAACTTGGCAGGATGACTCCAAATAATGTCTAGATGAGAACGTCCCATTTTGATCGCGATCATGCAGCCTTGATGGGTGCCCGAGCCCAAAAACCTTTAGCATAGGCAAAAGGTCATATTTATGGAAGGATTTCATTGTAACCTGTTAGGCTGACTCCATATAATGCCTAGATGATGGCATCCCCTTTCGGTTGTGATTGGTCAGTTGTGATAGCTACAAGTGCCCGAAGCCCGAAAACCTTGAGCACAGTCTACAGGTCATATTTATGAAGGGATTTCATTGTAACTTCTTAGGATCACTCCAGATGATGCTCAGATGAGATTTGTCCCCTATGGTTGCGATCATTCACCCATGATGGCTGCCTGAGCCCGAAGCCCGAAAACCTTTAGCACAGTCTACAGGTCATATTTATGAAGGGATTTCATTGTAACTTGGTAGGTTAACTGCATATAATGTCTAGATGAGAACGCGCGATCATTCACCCATGATGGCTGCCCGAAGCCCGAAAAACCTTAAGCACAGTCTACAGGTCATATTTATGAAGGGATTTCATTGTAACCTGGTAGGTTAACTTCATATAATGTCTAGATGAGAACGTCCCCTTTTGGACATGATTGGGCAACTGTGACAGCTAAAGGTGCCCGAAGCCCAAAAACGTTTAGCACAGTCTACAGGTCATATTTATGAGGGGATTTCATTGTAACTTGGTAGGATGACTCCAAATAATGTCTGGATGAGAACGTCCCCTTTTGATCGCGATCTTTCAGCCTTGATGGGTGCCCGAGCCCAAAAACCTTTAGCATAGGTAAAAGGTCATATTTATGGAAGGATTTCATTGTAACCTATTAGGTTGACTCCATTTAATGCCTAGATGATGACATCCCCTTTTGGTCGTGATTGGTCAGCTGTGATGGCTACCAGTGCCCGAAGCCCAAAAACCTTGAGCACAGTCTACAGGTCATATTTATGAAGGAATTTCATTGTAACTTCATAGGATCACTCCAGATGATGCCCAGATGAGATTGTCCCCTTTGGTTGCGATCATTCAACCATGATGGCTGCCCGAGCCCGAAGCCCGAAAACCCTAAGCACAGTCTACAAGTCATATTTATGAAGGGATTTCATAGTCACTTGGTAGGTTGACTTCATATAATGTCTAGATGAGAACATCCCCTTTTGGACATGATTGGGCAACTTTGATGGCTAAAGGTGCCCGAAGCCCGAAAACCTTTAGCACTGTCTACAGGTCATATTTATGAAGGGATTTCAATGTAACTTGGTAGGTTGACTCCAAATAATGTCTAGACGAGAACGTCCCATTTTGGCCGTGATCATTCAGCCTTGATGGGTACCCGAGCCCAAAAACCTTTAGCATAGGCAAAAGGTTATATTTATAGAAGGATTTCATTGTAACATTGTTAGGTTGAATCCATATAATGCCTAGATGATGACGTCCCCTTTTGGTCGTGATTGGTCAACTGCGATGGCTACAGGTGCCCGAAGCCCGAAAACCTTGAACACAGTCTGCAGGTCATATTTATGAAGGGATTTCATTGTAACTTCGCAGGATCACTCCAGATGATGCCCAGATGAGATTGTCCCCTTTGGTTGCGATCATTCAACCATGATGGCTGCCCGAGCCCGAAGCCCGAAAACCTTTAGCACAGTCTAAGGTCATATTTATGAAGGGATTTCATTGTAACTTGGTAGGTTGACTTCATATAATGTCTAGATGAGAACGTCCCCTTTTGGACACGATTGGGCAACTGTGACGGCTTCAGGGGTCCAAAGCACGAAAACCTTTAGAACAGTCTACAGGTCATAATTATGAAGGGAATTTATTGTAGCTTGGTAGGATGACTCCAAATAGTGTCCAGATGAGAACGTCCCCTTTTGGTCACGATCATTCAGCCTTGATGGCTGCCCGAGCCCAAAAACCTTTAGCATGTCTGTAGGTCGTATTTATGGAAGGATTTCATTGTAACTTGTTAGGTTGACTCCATATAATGCCTAGATGATGACATCCCCTTTTGCTCGTGGTTGGTCAACTGTGATGTCAACAGGTGCCTGAAGCCCGAAAATCTTGAGCACAGTCTACAGGTCATATTTATAAAGGGATTTCATTGTAACTTCATAGGATCACTCCAGATGATGTCCAGATGAGAATGTTCCCTTTTAGTTTAGTATGATGGCTGCCAAAGCCTAAAGCCCGAAAACCTTTAGCACAGTCTTCAGATCATATTTATGAAGGGATTTCATTGTAACTTGGTAGGTTGACTTCATGTAATGTCTAGATGAGAATGTCCCCTTTTGGACACTATTAGGCAACTGTATTGGCTACAGGGGCCCAAAGCCCGAAAATCTTTAGCACAGTCTACAGGTGATATTTATGAAGGGATTTCATTGTACCTTGGTAGGATGACTCTAAATAATGTCTAGATGAGAACGTCCCCTTTTGGTCGCGATCATTCAGCCTTGATGGCTTCCCGAACCCAAAACCCCAAAACCTTTAGCATAGTCTAAATATTGGTCATATTTATGGAAGGACTTCATTGTAACCCGTGAGTTTGACTCCATATAATGCCTAGATGATGACATCCCCTTTTGGTCGTGATTGGTCAACTGTGATGTCAACAGGGGCCCGAAGCCCAAAAAACCTTGAGCACAGTCTACAGGTCATATTTATGAAGGGATTTCATTGTAACTTTGTAGGATCACTCCAGATGATGCCCAGATGAGATTGTCCCCTTTTGGTTGCGATCATTCAACCATGATGGCTGCCAGAGCCCAAAGCCCAAAAACCTTTAGCACAGTCTACAGGTCGTATTTATGGAGGGATTTCATTGTAACTTGGTAGATTGACTTCATATAATGTCTAGATGAGAATGTCCCCTTTGGAAGCAATTGGGAAACTGACGGCTACAGGGGCCCAAAGCCCGAAAACCTTTAGCACCGTCTACAGTGCATATTTATGAAGGGATTTTAATGTAACTTGATAGGATGACTCATTTTGGAA
Source organism: Pictodentalium vernedei (assembly GCA_031216915.1). Classification (NCBI taxonomy): domain Eukaryota; kingdom Metazoa; phylum Mollusca; class Scaphopoda; order Dentaliida; family Dentaliidae; genus Pictodentalium; species Pictodentalium vernedei. The sequence continues at coordinate 532,168,849 of CM062297.1, read as the reverse complement.
TAATTTCACTGTAATTTGGTAACTTTTGTTGATATACGTTAACTGTGAGGGCCACGTATATTAACTGTGAGGTCATATTAACCCACCCCTCAGATCTTTAGAACAGTGTACATCTCATATTATTTTTATCATAAACATAGCATACAGGGGACAGAAATGCCCAAAAACCTTTAGCACAGTCTACAGGTCGTATTTATGGAGGGATTTCATTGTAACTTGGTAGATTGACTTCATATAATGTCTAGATGAGAATGTCCCCTTTGGAAGCAATTGGGAAACTGACGGCTACAGGGGCCCAAAGCCCGAAAACCTTTAGCACCGTCTACAGTGCATATTTATGAAGGGATTTTAATGTAACTTGATAGGATGACTCATTTTGGAATAATTTCACTGTAATTTGGTAACTTTTGTTGATATACGTTAACTGTGAGGGCCACGTATATTAACTGTGAGGTCATATTAACCCACCCCTCAGATCTTTAGAACAGTGTACATCTCATATTATTTTTATCATAAACATAGCATACAGGGGACAGAAATGCCCAAAAACCTTTAGCACAGTCTACAGGTCGTATTTATGGAGGGATTTCATTGTAACTTGGTATATAATGTCTAGATGAGAATGTCCCCTTTGGAAGCAATTGGGAAACTGACGGCTACAGGGGCCCAAAGCCCGAAAACCTTTAGCACCGTCTACAGTGCATATTTATGAAGGGATTTTAATGTAACTTGATAGGATGACTCATTTTGGAATAATTTCACTGTAATTTGGTAACTTTTGTTGATATACGTTAACTGTGAGGGCCACGTATATTAACTGTGAGGTCATATTAACCCACCCCTCAGATCTTTAGAACAGTGTACATCTCATATTATTTTTATCATAAACATAGCATACAGGGGACAGAAATGAACATATTCCCAATTATCACAATTCTTGTCTTATTTCATAATCCTTTCATAAACATTGAACATTATCCTTATATAAACACAACACACAAGTTAAGCTACAGTGTCATTGACACTTTCATTTATGTTGCGTGAATTTTTTGTCGACTGATCACAAGAATGATTTCATCAGAACTGAATGATCGATTCCTCCCAGGCATCCACCAATGTTTTGACAGGGTTTTGGTGATTACAGATTAATACCAATCAGTTTCTCCTTTGTTGAGTGAATTTTCTACAGGCGGGTAGCCTGAAATCAGTGAACAGGGGAATTCATCAGTAAAGAAAAATCACAAACACAAGCGGAGTATGGCTTATCGATAACAGTTGTATTAATAGTTGGCTTGACCAAGGAGAAAAAAATCCAGGGAAAAATTTTTGGTTATTGGAAAGACTATATTGACAATAGAATAAGTGTAAATACTTTATTAAAGAAGTGTGGTGGTGTTTATGTTAAGGTTGGCAAATAAACTGTTGATTGATATATGAACGATTTATTGTGCTATGTACAGCCTGCTTTGACAGTTATGCTTCATTCATTCATTTATTCAACTGAAAACGTTGGGCCGACTTGCCCCCAAAGTTGGTCCGACTTGTCTCTAAAGTTGGGGCGAGTTGTCTAAAAAGTTGTCTCAAAAGTTGGGGCGACTTGTCTCAAAAGTTGGGGCGACTTGTCTCAAAAGTTGGGGCGAGTTGTCTCAAAAGTTGGGGCGAGTTGTCACACGTGGGGCGACTTGTCTCAGGGCGTGTTGTCTCTGGGCCGACTTGTCTCATCCCCTTTCAAAAATATGAATGATAAATTTTAACAAAATATGAAGTACTTACATGTTAAATTCCATAGTGAAAAATATCCTTTATAATCATTTGTAATATTCGAAAATTATCCAGAATTATAAGAAAGAATACGTCCACCCTTCAAATAATTTTACGACTTTTTTGTGGTTAAGCACGGTGGCGATTTTCAAAGAATACCTTATTTTTTATCGAACTTAAAATACCATAAGACTTGATGCGTTTTGTAATATAATTAATTCTTACAATATATTTGCTAATAACTTTGCGACAATTCATTTCTACGGTGGCTGATTTAGGCCACCCTCAATACTTTTTTATCTCGAGATCTCGAGATAATATCTCGAGATCTCGAGATAATATCTCAAGATCTCGAGAAACTATCTCAAGATCTCGAGATAATATCTCAAGATCTCGAAATAATATCTCGAGATCTGGAGAAACTATGTCGAGATCTCGAGATAAGCATATATAATCGGTGTCACCCTTTGATCATTTGCATGAACTCACTCCTGTCACAAAAAACTATTTATTTACTTGTCGCATCTTTTTCGACTGCAACATATTCATGCCTCCCACGACAATTACACGAATCCACTCCTGTCACTCAGAAAAGTGAATAACTTATCAACCAACCACTTTGTTGCGTATTAGTTATGAAAGCCCACCAAATCTCAGGCCAGCACTAATATAAACCGAGTCCCGTCATCCGAGCTCGCACTTGCAGGTGTCTTGTTCCCACCCCAATCCCAAAGTGTCAGCCCAGCAACCTGCCCCCCCCCCCCCCCCCCCCCAGTACCTACTGTAGCGACTTTACCCTAAAACACAACGTTTTCTCACTACTTTACAAGATGAAAAGTTTGTGTCTGTCTAACACTCCAAATCCAAAGTGTTGATCCTGTACCCGGTACTTTCTAATGCATACTGTAGTGTTTTTTACCCTAAAACTCAATGTCTTCTCACTTCTTTTCCTCTCAGCTCCACGCTGATTGTAATGAGTTTTACCCTAAAACACAAAGTTTATTCACTACTTTACAAGACACACACCCATAAATACCAAATATTTCCTTCCAGCTCCACATTGAAAAGGAGTGATTTTTACCACAACTCACAAAGTGTACTCACTACTTTGCAAGATACAGACCCGAAAATACCAAATAGCTCCACCAGCTCCACGCTGAAAGGTTTCACCCCCACAGTGAAACCAATCACCCACTCCCTTGTTGGATTTTTCACCTACTTTCCACTTTTGTGACTGAGACACATCATCTCTTGACACGCTGTTATTCCACGGACCCGTCATACAGCATAACTTTAACCCCATACCGCGTCCATTTTGACCGAGCAAATCGACGATGCTACGCGGTGTATAATAACCTTACACCAGCGATAGTTATAAACCTGTCGTCGAATTCCTTTTCCTCTCGTTGGTTTGAAAAGTCTGGATTAAGCGTAACTAGTTAGCCCCTGCGGATAATGCTTCCGGACGAGTGATTAAGGCCCTCGCGTATTACCAGAGTCAGTGTTAGAAAAGGGTATGCCCAGTACAAGGCTGCAGAAGCCAGACAAAACCGTGAATTTATGGTAAATATCCAGCAATCTCATGTCCCCCAGGACCAAATTGAAAAATTGAAACCCATAACCCTGAGCCCAAGAGGCGAATGGAGTCCCCCCCCCCCCCTCCCCGGTGAACCCCAAACGTGGCAAGATGGGCATGGCTTACATTGTTTCCACACAAAACCCAATTACATGTAGTAATGAAAAGATTGACCTGTCACCCGACAAGTCTCAACGGTCCATACACCTTTCACACTTATCCAGGGAGATACCCCAAAGTGACAACTCCAACAGTGAAGTATCCAGTCCCGCGCATATAAAGAAAGACAACTTGAACCCGATTCCCAGTATTTCCGAACAAGTTGAAGCCCCCTAAACGTCGTTTACTACCACCCTCAACCAGCTACAACATGGCACCCCAATTAACAATACGATCCTCCGTGATCCCATACTCTCACCCGGTCACAGGAGTGTGACCCCATCTTCAATGTCAACTCATGAACCGACAGTAATAGAGGACATCCCGTATCACAAGACTGATTGGTCCTGGGGCGCCGTGGCTCAGTAGGTATACGTGCAAGCAACAAGCCGAGAGGTCCTTGATTCGGCAACCGCGTTGTGCCCTTAGGAAAGACACTTCACCCTCATTGCCTACGTGGGGGCACGGTGGCGCTGTGTACTAGGGCGTACTGTATGTCGATGGTGCACCTTCCTTCAATCAATGCCGACCCTGTTTGTGTGGAGTTAATATGTTGGGGAGCTGACAGTTGCTCGCCGTTGCTCGGTGGTTCTTTTCAGGTACTCCGACTTCCTCCACCCGTAAAACTGTCATGGTCATGATTAGCCATTGCTCAGAAATATGTGACGTTAAACAACAACAAATAAATAAATAAATAAATTGATTGTTCCCCTATGTTCTTACCGACTGAAATCCATTCCAGCCTGGGAAACCTTAATTTCGCCATCCATGATTGCCGATAAATCGGGGATCAAGGGAGCCACTCGGGTCTGTCGGGAAAGGGGCTCTTTGTGGGAAACGGAGTAGCGAAAAGGAGTGAATGGATGTGTTATAACCAGGTAGGGGCAGGCGATGGTCTTGTGTCATGAGAGCATCTTTCCCTTATATCATTGGCAGGCTTCAGTCCTCTTGTGGAGGGTCCCACTTACCTTTTAGGGTACTAGGAGGAAGGGAAACTATTGTTGCGTCCCAAGAGGGTTTGTTTGATATAGGCTGGAGGGAGGCACCAGATGGCCAGTTAATATACGGTGGGGATGCTACTATGGGTATCTTTGGGAGGAAATCCCTTTATGGGACCGGGAGTAGCAAAATAGAAAGTGGGGTGCTACTTACTGTTTCAAATGTCGCGGGGACATCTTTTCAACAGAACATTGCGGGGTTCACTGTTTGGCGGGAGGGATACTTTCGCTTATTTGGGAGGACCGCCAATTGGGTCAAACATTTTTTGGGAGCTGCAGCAGCGATAGGTCAAACCGGGCGGTATGTTCACGGGTTTGAGTTTCGACTATCATTGCAGGATGGCTCGAAGTGGTGTTGTTTTGAGGGGTATTGTTGGTAGTCCCACTGGAGAAGTATGAAACGTGTATTCATAGTTGGGTATTGTTGGAGGACAAATCAATGGTGTGATGCGCTATCGGGGTTTGGGTGGGCAAGATGTTGCTCTCATAAATTGGGTGTGTGTCTGTGTCATCTTGTGAGTTAAGAGGGAGTGGCTCGTGGTCCTGGTGGAACTATGCTCTCATGGATGGCGAAATTAAGGTTTCCCAGGTTGGAATGGGTTTCAGCCGGTGAGAGCATAGGAGACCAATCAATCTTATGGGACGGGATGTCCTGTATTACTGTCGATTCATGAGTTGACGTTGGGGGTGAGGTCACAAGTACTGGGGGATCTCCTGTGAGCGGGTGAGAGTATATGATCACGGAGGATCGTATGGTTAATTGGGGTGCCATGTTGTTAAGGGTGGCAGTAAACGACGTTGAGGGTGCTTCATCTTGTTCGGAGATACTGGGAATCGGGTTCAAGTTGTCCTTCTATATATGCGCGGGACTGTATACATCACCATTGGAGTTGTCACTTTCGGGTATGTCTCTGGAGGAGTGTGAAAGGTGAATGGACCGTTGAGACTTGTCGGGCGACAGGTCAATCTTTTCATTACGACATATAATTGGGTTTTGTGTGGAAACAATGTTAGCCATGCCCATCCTGCCACGTTTGGGATTCACAGGAGGGGGGTTCTATTTGCCCCTTGAGCTCAGGATTATGGGTTTCAGCTTGGGTGTGTAATTGTGAGAACGGCTCCTGTGTGTCAGGAGATTGTTGGGTATTGACCATAAATTCACGGTTTTGTCTAGCACCTGCAGCCTTGTACTGGGCAAGCCCTTTCCTAACACTGACGTTGGTAATAAGTGAGGTCCTTAATCACTCGTCCGGAAGCAGTATCCGCTGGAGATAACTAGTTACGCCTAAACCAGGCTTTTCAAACCAACGAGAGGGAAGGGAATCCTAGGGTAGGTTTATAGCTGTCGCTGGTGTAGGGTTATTATACATCGGGTAGCACCGTCGATTTGCTCGGTCAAAATGGACGCGGGAATGGGGTTGAACTTGTGTTGTATGTCTCAGTCAGCAAAGTCGAAAGTAGGTGAAAAATCCACCAAGGGAGTGGGGATGAAATCTTTCAGCGTGGAGCTGGGAGAGCTATTTGTATTTACGGGTCTGTGTCTTGCAAAGTAGTGAGTAAACTCTGTGAGTTGTGGTACAAATCACTCCATTCAGTGTGGAGCTGGAAGAAAATATTTAGTATTTATGGGTGTGTGTCTTGTAAAGTAGTGATTAAACTTTGTGTTTTAGGGTAAACATCATTACAATCAGCATGGGCTGGGAGGAAAAGAAGTGAGAAATCGTTGAGTTTTAGGGTAAGAAAAACCATTACAGTATGCACTAGGAGGTACCGGGTGCTAGGTTGACACTTTGGGTTTGGAGTGGGAACAGGACACAAGCAAGTGCAAGTTCGGATGACGGGACTCTGTTTATATTAGTGTTGGTAGTGCTGGTAGTGCTGGTAGTGCTGGGCTGAGAGTTGGAGGGCTCTCATAACTTCGCAACAAGGTGATTGGTTGATAAGTTTTCTGAGTGACAGAAGTGGATTCGTTGTAATTGTTATTGGGGGGGGGGGGTCGGGGTGGGGGGGGGGGGCACGAATATGTTGCAGTCGGAAAAGATGTGACAAGTGAATAAACAGTTTGAATGAATTCATGCTAATGATCAAAGGGTGACACCGATTATATATGCTTATCTCGAGATCTTGAGATATTATCTCGAGATCTTGAGATAATTATCTCGAGATCTTGAGATAGTTTCTCGAGATCTTGAGATATTATCTCGAGATCTCGAGATATTATCTCGAGATCTTGAGATATTATCTCGAGATCTTGAGATAATTATCTCGAGATCTTGAGATAGTTTCTCGAGATCATGAGATATTATCTCGAGATAAAAAAGTATTGAGGGTGGCCTAAATCAGCCACCGTACATTTCAAACGCCGGTGGCGCTTTTCAATGAATAAATGTGAAATTATCATATTTTTTCACGGAACCTTATAGACTTAAAGAAGTTTTGACGTGTTTCTTAATATAATTACTTCCTATAATATATTAGCTAATTTGCTACCGTACTAAAAATTTAGCGGTTATTTATTGTGAAGCTGCAGTGGCGCCTTCCAATGAGTAATTGAAAAATTATAAGCCTTTTTAATGGGTTTAGCACTTTCATTGTTCGTTTCTCGTTAATAACTAATGCCTCCCAATTTTCGCAATCAATTTGGATATACATTTGAAACCATGTCGACTTGTCCCGGGCCGACTTGACCCAGGTCGAGTTGTCCCGAGGCCGAAATGTCCCGAGGTCGAGGTGTCCAGTTCTCAACATATCGTACTAAAATGAGGTGTCCGGCTTATTCGGACGTTGGCTGTCTGACTTTGGCTTATTATGACCCTGGCTTTTTCGGACCTCCGGCTCATTCGGACCTTGGCTTTTTCGGACCTCCGGCTTTTTCGCCCCCTCAATTACATATTGATCTTTATGACAATCATTTTATACCCATTTTCCACCACTTGGAATGTAATTTGCGTTTCGATGTCATTCAGGTCGCCGTGGACAATCGTCTCATCTTCAACAGATTTCAAAAGAAACTGAGACACAAAAAGTGAAAACAAATAAGGTAATTTGCATTTTCTAATTATTTTTTCAATATTAACTCGCCGGGTAGTAATAGATGCGATATCAGGTGCTAAACTAAACAATAAAGTAAACTGTTTTAACGGGTGATCAGTTTAAAATGCTGAACAAACTGCACATCACCTCGAAGGTTTGACAACTGCAGACAGTGTTGTCAAGCCATATTATTTCCGGGTATCACATGCTTTGATTGTTATCATTTTGCATTAAAATTTAGAGTGAAAAACTCAGAAAAAAGACACATAAACGAAAGACACATAAATGTATAACTAAGGTAATTTGCGTTTTCTAATTATTTTCCAATGATTCCAAATGCAATAAAGGGAAAATAATGCAAATTAATCAAGAGAAAAATATAGACATTTTTCCTAGAAAAAAGATAGGCAGCTCCCAACGTGTAGTAAAAAAAAAAACAATACCGAATCTTAACAGAAAAACAAAATAAGTCATAAATAAATGACTAAAGATTTAACAGCCCTTTTAAGGGTTTTTGGTGTGTGTGTGTGTGTTGGGGGGGGGGGGGGGTCTCCTCCCATCACGCCGTCATCTGTTCCCTCTGTTGGCAGACCACATGGCTAAGGCTCAGCATCCAGTCTCTCTTATATGCTGATGGGTGACTCCCAGTTTCCAAAACCACATATTGGTGGATTTTTTCCTTTTTGTAACCGTTATGGATAATATGCTGGGGCCGCTCCCAAACCAGCGACTGTTTGTGTTTCTTTTTCTTTTTCCTAAAACAACCATCAAACTGCGGTTTCAGTTTTACCATAAATATTCAGAATTCTTGTAGTTGTGCACAATTCCTAGTTATCTTCTAGTTCGAGGTTCTCGGGGATCTGAAACACTACCCTTCAGTACTGCCAGTGCGCACACTCAAAGCAAATAAGATTACTGGCTCTCGCTTCCGACTCTCGTGGATTTATAAGCAAATAAAGTAATAAAGCAAATAAAGTTATCCGGGTCGCGAGGGATTTCAATCCCACACCGTCCCTGAGCGCCTTCGGCGCACTGAAACTTTTCATTCATCAAGTATAACTCAACCCAAATAAGATTATTGGCCCTCGCTTCCAACTCTCATGGATTCATAAACAAATAAAGTTGAAATTTCCTAAATTCTTGTCATAATTATCAGTATATAATGAATGAAGAACTGAAAAGGGCCATAAAGGGAAGAAAAGCCAAATGTGCTGCATACAGGAGAAGTAGAAAACTTAAGGGGGCGGAAAGCAATGAGGCCAAAGTTGCTAAGGAAGAATACCACCAAGCACGAAATAAAGTAAATAAGGTTAAAGACGATAATCGGAGAGTACGAAATAGCAGTCTTATTAGGACGATAAGAATGACGGGGGGTCGAGTTCGAACGTATTTTGGAAATGGGTGAATAAACGTAACAAAGGAAGCAACCCACAGAGTATTAAAGTAGATGGCAGAGTTACAGACGAGCAAGATCAAGTCGCATCAGAACTAGTCAAGCTCTGGGAAAAGGTAAACGATAAGCGATGGGGCATGGGGAGCCCACCAGAGTGTCCGAATCAAGTCGAGGAAAACCTATCGAAGTTCGTGTGCAGCGAAATTGAAACGGAGGAGGTGCGAAAGGTGATATCAAAATTAAGGAATGGAAAAGCGGGAGGAGTGGATGAAATTCCTAACGAGTTTATCAAAAAAGGGGGAGAGGAACTCGTGGAAAGCCTAACTGCCCTATTCAGCCTAGCCATATAAAATCAAGAGGTTCTAAAGGAGTGGAGAGAAAGCAAAGTGACATTTTTTCACAAAAAGGGGGAAAAAGACGTTTTGGATAACTATCGAGGGATCTCTGTCAGTAGCAACGTTGGAAAAGTTTTCTGTAAAGTCCTGTATGGGAGACTAGAGGAGGTGGTTGAAGAGAAGGGTTTTTTGGGAGAAATCCAGAATAGCTTCAGGAAGGGAAGGAGAGTTACTGACCATCTTTTCACACTATCCCAAATGATAGAATCCGCGAAAGCAAAAAAGAAAAAGATGTTTATGGCCTTTTTGGATATCAAAAAGGCATACGATAGAGTATAGACGGAAGGTATGTGGCGCAAGCTGGAGGCCATGGGCTTAGGAGGCGAGTTTGTTGGAATTATGAAAGCATTATATAAGGATGTACAGAGTGAACTTAGCCTGGGAAACATTACCACAAAACGTGTGCCTGTGGAGATAGGCCTAAAACAGGGGTGTATCCTTTCGCCAATCCTGTTTGCATTGTACATCAAAGGTTTAGGAGATGAACTCCTGCGTAGCGAGGAGGGGGTAGCAGTTGGGGACTTGAAGATCCCAGGGCTATTGTTTGCAGACGATATGGTTCTAGTGTCAGAAAGCGAAGAGGGGCTAACGAAAATGCTGGGAATTGTTGGGAAATATGGGACCAAATGGAGACTCGAACTTAATGAAAGCAAGAGCAAAGTTATACCTGTGGGTCGCAAAGTGGACCCCACTCGAAGGTGGAGAGTGGGTGAGTTCTGCATTCCGGAAGGGAGCAGCAAACTTCTCAGTGTAGGAGAGACAGGTGATTACGAGTATTTGGGGGTAAATATAAACATTACAGGAAGAGGCATCTACCGAAACCACACAAATAAATTGATTCTGAAGGGGAAGCGAATCCTTAACCAAATGAAACTTATAGGGAGAAACAGTTTCAATAAGGTTTTCGTGGGGAAAACCATTTGGGAAATGGTGGGGCTGCCAAGTATAACATACGGTACGGAAGTGGTACCCCTAAACCAGACGGCCGTAAAGAGCTTGGAAATCCTGCAGAACGATGCAGGCCGATGGATAACGGGGTCGAGTAATGCCGCAGCGCTAGAAGCAATCAGGGGTGAGCTTGGGTGGATGAGGATCAAGGACAGGATAGACCTGTTGAAACTCGGTTATCTTAATTATTTGGTAAATCTCCCCGACAGCCGATGGTGTAAAGTAATGTTTCTGAGAATTTTCAACTCAAATATCAAAACGGGGTGGATGGTCCAAGTGAGGGAGCTAGTAGAGAACTACTCATTGGAGATCTCGGACCTGGACGTTGGGGCAAACCAGGGTAAAAAAATCGTCAGAGAAAGGGTCATGGCGGATTGTAACCGTAATTGGCGAGAGGGAGCCAAATCAAAGAGGTCTTTGGGTGGCCTGCGTGATAAAGAGAAGCCAGGTTTTGAAGCGTACCTTGATGGCACCTTTGGGGGTTCACTGTTGTTCAAGCTGAGGTCGCGATCCCTGGAGCTGAGGGGGAAAATTGGGAAAGACGGTGAAAGGGAGTGCCAGATGTGTAACTTGGGCATGGTGGAGACCCTGGAACACTTTCTTCTAGAATGCCCAAAGTATCGGTCTAAAAGAATGAGATTCACTGGGAGTATCATGGGGGAGTGGGATGGGAGAATGAAGGACATGTTGTTAGGGGGAGACTCAAAGGAGAGGGTTAATATGCTAATCGGAGAGATTGGGAAGAATGGGGCAAGGGATGTCATCAAGCAGTTCGTCTCCGAGTGTTGGGAGGAGAGGAGAAGCGTGGGAATAGGGAGGCAGTTGGGAATACAGGGGTAACCATGGCCTTCTCGTCCGAGAACCGCGACAAATCAGCAGCTGGCTAAAGTGTTATTATTATTATAATTGAGAGAGCGAAAAAGCCGGAGGTCCGAAAAAGCCAAGGTCCGAATGAGCCGGAGGTCCAAAAAAGCCAGGGTTCGAATAAGCCAAAGTCTGAAAAAGCCAAGCCCAAATAAGTCGACATTTCTAAAATGAGACCACAAGAGATCGCAACGGACCGCAGGCAAAGTGTGGGTGCGAGGCAAAGTGTGGGTGCGAGAGTTCCAATGGTGACATTGGGTACAGCAAATATATATCCAAAGGTTGGTACCAATATCTTATCTTCAACCCATAACATTTCGCTTCTGAGGTATTGCTCGATTTTAGACTTTTTTTGCAAGTGGGGGACAAAGAGACCGCAAGAAAACAACTGACCCTGAAACACCAAATAAACGTTATCTGGTGATTTGGGGTATACTCAATATATATCTTTAAGATTTATTCCGATTGAATTGAATTGATAGTTTAATTTTAACTCATAAAATTTAGCTTTTAATGGAGAGCGTGACTTGAGACTTGCGGTATCTGTTGGTCACATATTTCGCTTAGTCGCTTCTCTTTTTTTTTTTTTTTTTTTGGACCATTTTACGTTTGTTGGGTTTGTTGGTGGGATCCCAAACTGCACACGTATATTCTAGGGTTGGTCGAACTAAGGATTTGCATGCAGTTTCTTTCAGTTTGATGTTGTTTGTTCAAGTTCCTTTTGAGAAATATTAGGGTTTTGTTGGCTTTGTTGTGGATAATAGTTATTCCATTTTAGGCGATAGTACAGCAGGGTATTTAGCTGAGGTTAGAAGGCGCGCTTTTTCTTTCTTTTTTTTTCTTTTTGGCATAACCCTTACAAAGAGCTCTTGGCCCCAACTCCAACTCGCCATTTTCTATTGCAATCACCGAGAACCCTTCCCCTGATAACCACCACCCCTGCTCCACTCCCACTTCTTGATCTCCAGTCTTAATAGACTAATTCTTAATTAACTTCCTAACCTGCCTTGTCCGTCCTGTATGAATGTTGGAATCCTATACACAGTTAAATGTTGTCTTACATCTCCTGCTGTTTGGAAAGTTTACCAGGTAATTCAAGCAACATAGTTTTCCCATATCTATTCTATCTTTCAAGGGCATCCAACCAAGTTCCCCTCTGATCGCTTCCCGTGCCTCTGTGTTACTTGGTCCGGCTATCCACCAACCCACATCATTTTTCAGAATCTCCAAGTTCCTCAAGTGCTATCGTTTGGTTCAAAGAGACCACATCCGTTACATAAGTTATACTTGGTAACCCCACCCTCTCCAAAATAGTTTTCCCACGACTACCTTGTTAACCCTTTACTCAACGTAACGGCCAAAACCGGCCAGCGCTATTCTCAAAAATCGCCAATTAATTTTTAAAATATTTTCATTTTTTGTCTCAAAAACATAGGTTATGACCCCTCGTTGGAACGAGCTCGTCGAGCTCGTTCCAACGAGGGGTCATAACCTACGTTTTTGAGACAAAAAATTAATTATTCAAGAATTTTTTTTGCAAGTGTCGTCTGCTTTTCATGTTAGGTAAAGGGTTAAAGCTGTTCTTCCCCAGAGGTTTTAACTGATTGATTATTCTTTTCCCTTCTGTGTTAAGTTTGTTGGTGTGGTTTCTGTATATGTGCCTCTACCTGCGACGCATAAGTATTCATATTCTCCGGTTTCCCACAATGTTATATCCTTGCTTTCCCCTTCACAAATAGAAAACCTATCCACCCTCCAACTGTGGAACTCATCTACCCTATGGCCCATGGGTATTACCTTACTCTTGTTTTCGTTCTTACCAACAATGGTTAGAAATTTTCTTCAGCTGTGGGAGCGAGGTGGCTCAGTGGTAGACTGTTGGACTTCTATGCTAGAGGTCCCGAGTTCGATCCCCGTCCGGAACGACCCGCGTTGTGTCCTTGAGCAAGGCACTTTATCCCAGTTGCCAACATGGGGGCACGATGACGCCGTGTACTAAGGCGTACTGCACGTTGATTGTGCACATGTCTTCAACCGCTGTAACCCTGCTTGAGCGGAGCTTGAACAGATTTAGAATCAGCGGCGGCGCCAGAAATTTTTTTTTTTTTTTGGGGGGGGGGGGGGGCAACTAGGGGGGCAGACTCCCATGAAGGGGAGCAAATACGTAAAAGATCATATCATTACTTTGTTATGAGGTAGTCGAAACTTGGACCCAAAGTCCGTAATATACTTTTTTGGTTTGGTACGTCCTGTGGACGTACCAAACCAAAAAGTTATATTACGGACTTTGGGTCCAAGTTTCGACTAAATGTAATGGTAATTAGCGGTCCTCCTTTCAAAAAATCCTGGATCCGCGTCTGGTGGGTCTGTGCGTGAGAGAGAGAGAGAGAGAGAGAGAGAGAGAGAGAGAGAGAGTTCAAATAATTGAACAGTGCAAGGGAGATAATGCCCGTCTGTCATAATGCGAAATCCACGAATTTGTTCAGACAAGGGATATGGATAGACATGCCTTTGTTGGCTCATAACTTAATTATAACTTATAAGTATCTGCATCCGAGTCTTTAAATCTCTACTGCCTGGATGTGTTCATCAGCTAGCCTGAGGCTTTGGGCTAAGTGTGTATGGGAAATTATTTTGAATAAAAAAGAGAGGGGTGTGTGTGAGAGAGAGTGACTGAATGTGTTTGTGCGTGAGGGTGGATGGAAATGCATGCGAGATGGTTGGGGGGGGGCAACTGGGGAGGGGGAGGGGGGCAAAGCCTTCGTTGGGGGGGGGGGCAAATGCCCCCCATGCCCCCCCCCCCCCCCCGTAGCGCCGCCACTGTTTAGAATGTGTCCTTAAACACCAATAAATAAAGCTGTGGAAATATAACTTTTATTTGGTATTTTGATTGAGGTGATCTGTTCACCAGTAATAACAGCAGATGACATTTTGTCACCGCCTTTAGACACATCTATATTCCTTTTATATGCACCATAAAAAGAGATTTTAGTTCGGCATATTTTTATTTAAATTGCAGAGAGTTTGTCTCAGATTTTTTGGAGAAAGTTATATCCAAAATGACAGTTGGTTTCCTGAGATGCCAAGGAGGAATGTGTGGTTCATGGGTCTTTTTTATAGAATCAGATTCAATCGTGGCGGACTCCATATGGGATTTAATTTGAATTCCCAATGGTTGAATATTTTGAGGGTCTGAGACACAGTTACAAGCAGGATTTGATGGATTTGCCAACAGGTTAGAAACATATTAGAGTGACAATTTAATTCGGCGCTTCTCAAGAGAAGGCTTCTCTGCTTCAACAAGCTTTGAATCGATTGATGATTTGATGCTGTTCTAAAAGCACGCAGGCTAATTCTAATACCGCTATTATGAATTGCATCAAGTGGTTTCAGGTACGACTTTCTTGCCGAGCCGTACACCACACAAACGTAATCTAATTTTGATCTTATTAGTGATCTAAACAATGGAAGTAATTCGCATAATATTGAAAAAGAGGGCAGAAATAGAGACAATCAAGATCAATTCGCATCAGAACTAGACCAACACTGGGAACAGGCCTGAAAATAAGCATTCTGACATTTGCAGAATGAGGTCCCCAGGGGTGAATTTGATGATGCTATCCCATACAGTGGGCCAATTTATCCTCTAGGTACCTCTTTCTGTTTAGTTTTGAGACCCTGATTCAGATTAGAGGTTTACTGAGGGTAAATTTGGTGATGCTACCCTGCTATGCAGGGTAACATCACTAAATTCACCCTCTGGGGACCTCATTTTGCAGATTACAGTCTGCTTATTTTCTATCTTGACTGGGAAATCTAAACAATAAGCGATGGGGCATGGGGAATCCAACGAGTGCTGCATGTACAACGAGTTTAAGAAAAATCAAAAGAACTTCGTGTGCAACGAAATGAAAACCCAGGAGGTTCGAAAAGTGGTCTCAAAACTAAAGAACGGAAAATAGGGGTGGGGGAGGTGCGAAATGTCTAACGAATTCCTAAAAAATGAGAGAGTGAAAGTTTGTAAAGGCCTAACGGTCCTATTCAACTCAGCCAAAGAAAAACAAGCGGTTACGCTTGAGTGGAGAGAAAGCAAGTTCACATTTATAAACTAGAGGCTCAAGAGAGCCTGAAACGTCACCCGGACCCCAAATTTTCAGTGTAAAAAAAAAAAAAAATTTGACTTAAAATTGACCAAAACGCATAAAAAAACAAAAAACTAATTTCCGGATTTTGGTCCAAAATTTCTAAGTCCGGACTGGGGCCCCAAATTTTCAGCCTAAATATGAACCCGGGGACTTGCCTTGAACAAACTTGAATGTCACCATCTCTCGTGATTCAACTTTTGGGAATTTAACATGACATGGTCCTTAACACAGACGCCGATTGGGTCACATAACATATCCTTGTGGCTGTTTCTTCACTCTGCTTCCACAACTCATGTTCTAAACATACACACTGTATATAATTCTTGTAGTAATATTTTTTGCACCAGCACTTATATGGAGATACGTTAATATATGTACGAAATTAAGAGAAACCCTTCTTGAGACACGCCGAAAAGTTTTGTACTTTTTGAAATCGTGGAATATGGCTATCAAAAGGGACCAATACTCACCTCACTTCGTGTTTCATCTTATTAACACGGACGATGACGGTTGACTTGATGACATACCGCGTTCGTATTGGCCGTTGTAATAGTGGAAGGAATGCGTCGCATTTAGATGCGTATACACTGCATCTGATACTCATGGTTAGTAGATTCGGAATTCTTGGGCTACAGTGTGTACTATTCCTACTACTTATATTATGTGGCGACATTGAACTTAACCCTGGGCCAACTTCAGATATTTCCATTGTCCATATTAATGTCAATGGCGTCCGTCAAAAAGTTAATTTAATCCAGGCGGAATTTAGTGATTATGACATAATTTGTGTAACTGAATCCAAACTAAATGGAGACATAGATGACACAAATATTTATATTCCTGGGTATCATTCTCCCCCAATTAGGAAAGACCACCTGCGATCAGGGTGGAGGCATTGTTGTGTATATAAAACATAACCTATATTTTAAAACCCGTCCAGACTTAGAAGTCCCGGGTCTTGAAGCCGTATGGGCTGAAATAAGGCACACTAATAAAAAACTTGTACTAGGCACTTTTTACAGACAACCTTCTGCGCTCTCTCTTTATTGGGATCTCATTGATGAATCGCTATCACTGGCGAGAAACGATTTATCAATGAAATGTGTAGTTGTGGGCGATTTTAATGCAGACTGCTTGATAAATATTCACCCTAAAATTACACTTATTCAAAACAATCATGGTCTACGGCAAATGATAACTTCGGCCACTCGTGTCACAGAAACTACAAAATCATTACTTGATCTGGTACTTGTTTCATGTCCACTTTCAGTGACACAGTGTGATGTAATACCACCCGTATGTAGTGATCACCACGCGACGTTTGTGCGTATAAAATCCACTAGATCTACATTTAAGTCATACCAGCGTCAGATTTATAACTATAAAGAAACTTACTTCAATGGCATAAATGAGGTCTTTGCCCATACAGAGTGGACAAGCCTCCTCGAATCTACCGATGTTGATAAGACGGTAAGAAATGTGTCTACTTATATCACAGAAACAACCCAAAGGTTTACCCCCTCTAAACTTGTTACAATAAGACCTAATGATAAACCCTGGATGAATAACCATATACGAAGATTAATGAGAAAGCGTAATAAAATTCATAAAGTGGCCAAATTCAATGATCGCCCCCAGGACTGGGAACGTTTTCGTCGAATCAGAAATGAAACGATTAATTCCATCAGAGCGGCTAAAAGGGGATATGATATCAAACTTGAAAATTATGTGTCTACCAACAGCTCTGCCTCCAAACATTGATGGAAGATTGTTAAAAACTTCTCGAAGCAACAATGTATTTCTGACGTTCTCTTTCCACCACTGTTTGAGGGCGATTCTGTTGTTGATGATCCACATGAAATAGCCAATATTTTAAATAATCATTTTATAAGTCAGAGCAGTACAGTCAAAGATATCCCATTACCCATTATCCCCGCTAATGACCTTTCTATTAGGCAGTTAGAAATTAAGGAGGAAAATGTTAAATCTATAATAAATAAATTAGATATTAATAAGGCTACTGGTCCTGACCTAATAAATAACACCATTTTGAGAAAATGTTCCTCAGAACTAGCATCTCCACTAACTCGTATTTTTAATTTGTCTTTGACATTAGGGCATTTTCCAACTGATTGGAAACATGCCCACGTGCAGCCTATTCGTAAAAAGGAATCCGTTAATAATAAAAAGAACTACAGACCCGTATCTTTGACTAGTAGCGTCAGCAAAGTCTTTGAAAAGGCCGTATTCAACCATGTTTACTTGTTCTTCAAAAACAATAATTTGTTAACAGACCTACAATCAGGTTTTATTCCCGGGGACTCAACAATATATCAGTTATTACTAACTGATAATTACATAAACACTTCCTTAGAAAATAGCAAAGATGTTAGGATTGTTTTCTGTGATATAAGTAAAGCATTTGACAGAGTGTGGCATAAAGGGTTACTACATAAATTACATGCTATTGGTATAAGGGGCGCTTTGTTGTCATGGTTCGAAAATTATCTTGAAAACAGAACTCAGCAGGTAGTTGTTAATGGACAAAAGTCTGATATTAAACATATTGCCGCTGGGGTGCCACAGGGCTCTGTATTAGGGCCCTTGCTTTTTAAGATATATATATATAAATGATATTGTTAATAATATTACATCTAATATCCGTCTCTACGCTGATGATACTTCGCTTTACCTAACAGTTGATAACCCGACACTTGCATCTATTGTTTTGAATCAGGACTTGAACAAAATAAGCTTATGGTCAAAAGCATGGCAAGTTCTGTTCAGTCCCGAGAAAACAGCATCAATGTGTATTAGTCGCAGACACACCCCACAGGTATATCCTACTTCATTTCTTTTAGATACCCCAATAACAGAAACAGATATGCATAAACACTTGGGTTTAATCTTCCACAAATCAGGCAAGTGGGACACTCACGTCGATAGCATTTTGTCTAGAGTTAAGCCAATGATAAATTGCTTCCGCAGTTTAAAGTACCGCATTTCTAGGTCTGCGTTTGTGACTCTATATAAATCCTTCATATTACCATTATCTGATTACGCTGATTTTATCTGGGATAACTGTTCAGCAGGTAAACTGGAAGAACTTGAGGCCCTGCAACTAGATGCTGTACGCACTATTTGCGGGGCTACAAGACGCACTAGTCATCGTCTTTTATACGAAGAAACTGGTTTCATAACGTTGAGAGAGCGCAGAAGTCGTCACAAATTAACAACACTTTATAAAATGAAAACGGGCATTGCCCCAAGATACTTATCGTTATTACTGCCAGAGCAGGTCTCCAGTCTTACCACATATTCATTAAGGTCGTCCGAGTCGCTTAGAGAAATACGTTGCCGCACGGTAAGTTATTATCGTTCTTTCCTGCCATCGACTGTACGAGCATGGAACGCTCTTGATCCCTCGATCCGTAACAGTTTAACTCTGCCTTCGTTCAAGATGAAATTATCGAATGGGGACATTTGCATTCCATCATACTATCGATCTGGCAGCCGAGAAAATCAAATTTTATTGTGTAAACTACGGCTGGGTTGTAGTGACTTGAGGGCTCATAAATTCGAAAGATTTCTCATATATAACCCCATTTGTGATTACGGATGCATTTATGAGTCCATAGAACACTACTTCCTACAATGTCCACAATATACCAACCATAGGAATGTATTTTTTCACAGTCTACGTAATATGTCCGTATGCATGTCCGATCTGTTGTTCGGTAATGACACCATTGTGCATAATGTACACATGTACATTACCAACACTAAACGTTTTGTCCAAAACGCGCGCGCATGCACGCGCATATGTATATGTATGTGTATGTATGTGTGTATGGGTGTGCATATATATATATATATGATCGAACCACTGCCTTGATGAGAGTACACTTCTGCGGCACCAATCGCCTAGTGAAACTGGACCAGCGCCACGGACCACTCGACTACCGACAAGCCCCAAAAAAGGCATGCTAGCAGATCGAGCGTCCATGGAACTGGCACAGTCCACACGAAATTACTCGGTATCCCCCAGAATTAGTTGTTTACAATGAATTATACCATGGCTTGTCGGTAGTCGAGTGGTCTGTGGCGCTGGTCAAGTTTCGCTAGGCGATTGGTGCCGCAGAAGTGTACTCTCATCAAGGCAGTGGTTCGATCCCCATCGGCGTCAGAGTCTTTCATCGTAAAAAATGCATAACAGAAGTGCCGAATTCTGTATTCTGTACCTTAAGCAGGAAATTTGAAAAAGAGATTGATTCTCACTGATTTCATCTGCATTACATGGTATAATTAATGATATGTATGTAATATGTATGTATATGTATATGTATGTGTTGGTGTGCGCGGGTGTGTGTGTGGGGGGTGTTTCTGTGTATAGATAGTAGGGCGCAATTATTCCACCTAAAGGAAAAGATAGGTAACAATTACTACAAAACTTCTAGGCTTCGTGTGTCTTGTTTAAGGATTACTACTATCTCCTATTATATTTTCATTACAATATATTGTTGTTAATATTACAACATGACTGTTGAGATATCTCCATCTTGCGCTTGCACCATTTTTTCTCCTTTAAAATGCTGTAATGATAATTATTGTAGGGTGAGGCTGCTTATAGGCTTAGCCTGTTAGCTGAACCCATTTCACTTTAAAGAAATAAAATATTGATTAAAAGAATCTCACCACCCTAAGGATGCTGCATACCAAATATCAAAAGATTCTTATTGGTAGATCTGAAAAAGAAGATTTTTAAAGAATATTCCTCATACTGCACTAATTTAAACATTTGGGCTCCCATAGAGAGCTCAAATATGGACCCAGGGAATTGATTTCAATAAACATGTGAAACAATCTTCCAAAGATGTTATATGTGAAATTTGAAAGCTTTTGGAGCAGTGGTTTGGGAGAAAAGTGGTCTTAAATGTTTTTCCCATTACCCATAGTGTTAAAAAATGCTGACTCAGCACTTTTTCAAAGTCCCCAAAAAGTACCCGATGATAAAACCGATAACATTTTTTTTACCATTCCATTCTGTTGGCCCTAAGGAAGCTTCACACCAAATAAAAATTCCCAGTGCCGTGCAGTTTTGGAGATACGGGCGTATGAATCTTTTCTACTTTTAGCTCCTGAGGTTCCCACGGGGAAGCGGGAAAATCTTTTTGGGAATGAATCAAGTACTTAGAACCCAATAATACCTCATAGCAAATTTGGTTTAAATCGGCCTCTCGGTTCGGAAAATAGACATTTTGGGCGGGGCACAAAATAGGGATCCTCCCGTAGCGAGTCCAAATATTGACCGAGAAAATTTCTTTGAACAAATTTAAATCTTGAGTACCAAAGGAGCTTACATACCAAATATTACAGCATTCTGACTGGTGGTTCATAAGAAGAAGATTTCAGGAGAAATTGATGCTTTTGGGAAGTCACTCCCACCCCAGTGGGGGCAACGAGTTCATTTTAACAAACTGGAAAGAGGATACCTCCAATATACTGTATGTCAAATTTGTTTGGGTTTGGGCTAGTGGTTTTGAAGGAGAAGACTGAGTTGCGAAAGTTAACGGACGACGGACGCCAAGTGATGGAAAAACCTCACACTGACTTTCAGTCAGGTGAGCTAATTAAAAGGGACGTATTGGATAATTATTTAGGGATCCCTGTCAGTAGCAACGTTGGAAAAAGTTTTCTGTTAAGTCCTGTATGTGAGATTAGAGGATGTGATCGAAGAGAAGGATTTTTTGGGGAGAGCCCCAGATTGCTTCAGAAAAGGAAGGAGAGTCATTGACCATCTCTTCATGTTATCCCAATTCCCAAATGACAGAATTTGCGACAGCCAAGAAGAAAGGGATGTTTTTGACCTTTCTGTAGGTTAAAAATGCGAATGACAGAGGGGGGGGGGGGGGGGGGGGGGGGCAGGTACTTGATGCCTTGGGCTTCGGGTGTGAGTGTGTTAGGAATTCTGAAAGTATTACATAAAGATGTACAAAGTGAACTTAACCTATTTTTGAAAGCCGGGGGTCATCCACCAATCCTCCACGGAGTTTGAGATGCCATGTTTGAATCTTCCGCCCACAAAAAGGGTTGAAATAATCAGCATATTGTGGATTAAATATACCTCAGTTTGTCGGCTTAATTTTCGTAGTTAGTCGAGTCGGTTGGCAGGATCAAACAGCGAGCGGTACCCAACAACAACGAACGATGCTGGCATCCATTCTTGACGACCACGATGAAAAGACCATTGTGTCAGTTCCAAACCAAACCGAAGATTTTTTGCGCGCCAGGCACACAGGAAAATTTGGGTTCCTCCGGGAATCAAAACTGTGTGTCCCGGTAGGGGAACTAAATTTTGGTACATGTAAGTAAGCACACATGTTTTGGTTCTTCAGTTTATCACATTAACTGGATTATACAATGCATTGTATAAACTGTAAAATATAACGCCGCACTAAGTTAAAATTGTGACGAAGCAACGTCAGAAGCGCATTTTCAATTGTTCCATCACGCATATATGATATAAACAAGACGAGTAACTATATGGAATTGCCAGTTGTAGACTCATTTTGTTTTTGGACGGGGTTTAGCACCAAGGGTGGCGTGGGGATAAACAAAACCGAAATAACGATGTAAAAGTAAACCGAAGGTTTTTACACGCCGAAGGTGTTCAGGTTGTTTACTTTTACATCGTTATTTCGGTTTTGTTAGTTCATCCGCACACGCCTAATGCAATACCATGGCAGTCTTCCACTTCTAGCAGGCGCAAGGGGGGGGGGGGGGCAAAGGGGCCAGGCAAGCCAAACAGACCCAGCCCGCAGCAGCCTGTAGTAGATCTTTGGTCTGTTCTTCGGGCATGTAAATGTTGCTGCTTGCGCGATATGGCTAATTGATAAGGTCTTCTTCCATCATTAACAAGTTTAGTCTGTATGCGAAAATTTTAGACGGTGATGAATCTAAGATTAAATGAAATGAAATGAAGTTTATTCAACAAAATACCAAATTTACAAGTTAGTTTTGTATAAAGAGTTTTGCATAAATAGAATACAATGGTAAATTGTTGGGAGACAACATAGCCACATTGGCTGTCTTCCTGTTGCCCCCAGGAAGTCAAAAAAGACTACACAGAAATGAATGGAGTAGACTGGATATTATTGTTCATAGGTACCACTGCCTATGGCCCAGCTGTTGAATGAATGGAGAGAGTAAGGAAGACCTCGAATCTACGTGATGACCCCTTCCCAGTCTACTCGGAAGACTGCACCCGATACGCGCAAGTGCAATTTGACGGTAGACTACAAATTTGAATCAATAAGATTATTGTTTTATTGTTCTGCTGGCAAGTACAGTCTGCCACCTGTGGGTATTATCCTGGTTCGGTCGAGCCTTCACAGACAAGTGTAGTCTATCTCCGACTCGATTGGGCCAGCCGCCCCCACAGCACACATCTAGCAAATGAAAAAGGTCCCATGTGCCAGAAGTTCCATGCTCCTTAGACTGGTCGATGTTTTAAGATTACTTGGAGCCTCCGTTGGATTATAAATCATGCGTCAAAGTTTACTTTTGACTCCGCCAGGTCGGGACAACCCAAATGGAGCAGACTGGACGAACTGGAGAGAGGAAGATACACCAGCGGCACCCATAGAGCGCACCTATGCAGCAACAGCATACTGGCATCTGTCGGGGAACGCGATGAACAGATATTGTGCAACGCGTTGATATTCACCTGCCCGTATACTCACTCATGGTGATTACATGAGTGTGCATTTGCCTGTTCTACGGTAGCGCTGTCATTGTTCACGCGAGTTGATGTGATGTGATGTGTTATTGGTGAGTCGGTCGGTGCGGGGTCAAACTATGAGTGGCACCCAGCAACAACGATGCTGACATCTGTCCCGGGGAGCGTGGTGAACAAAAAAATATGCAGCAGGTAGTTTTATACTTATTCGTATCAACTCTGGGGTTTTGTGATCGGTGTTGCAAGTCAAGCCTTAGCGGATCATCCCATCATCGGGCAATTAGTCTGATGAAAAAATAACAAAATAACACAACCCATTGTGTTCAAACTAATGTATTCGAGCTGTTAGAACTGTTTCAAAATTAGTGGAACACAAGAAAAACATTGTAGAGAGAGATTTCAAATGTGCATCACGATAAACGTTTCAAGATTGGGTGAGAGAATGCAACAGTCTCACCCGTCTTTTTCCAAAATAACTCTAATAAAATAGAATACAATATTCTGCAAAACCAGAACGCTATCCCCATGCAATCCGCAAACACATAAATATTCATAATGATACATGAGTATATGCTGTTTCGAGGCTCAAAAAGGAAACGCTACGCCCATGCATTTTGCTGCAATAGAGGAAGACTGACAGTTATATTTCTCCAGTGCAGGTGTCTAATTAGCCAATTCACCGATATTTCGCCATAAATACATTCGCATTTTTCGTCTATTTTTGAGTTATTGCAGTAAGCTAAGATTTAAAGGCAGTGTCGCAACCCACTTGCGGAGGACTTAGCAATGCCAGTTGGAGTTTACCCGATCTCTGCACCCTTCACGATTTATTAAACGTTCAAGAAGGGAACAGATCGACGTTTCAAGATATACTCCTGGGCCGATTCGTGCAGCCTTGAAAAAGACCAAATTCGCGAAAATTACCGCCTTTTATCAAAACCGTCGATGTATTTCTTCAGCCAAATTTCGAGGGATTCCCATGAAATTGTCAGTCGTTGTGTAGGAATAGTTACTTCATCCCTACCCAGCTTTCCATTTCAAGTGGCTGGTTCTTCTATCTGATATCTATGGGTTCAAGTGGAGGGTTATCTCCCCTTATCGACTATCAGAACCCATCAGCAATTAGCTTCACAGATTATCGGCCAAGGTGTGAGAAAAGTAATCAGATTATACAGAATTTTGGACATCAAAGGAACAAAAGTCAAGGCTCGGGTCTGATAGATACTTTCAACCAGACAATAGACACAAGATCATACTTTTCGAATTGATGCGCTTCCCAGTCATCTGTCAAACCAAAAAGCGTACATAGATAACCAAAAGTCACTGGAAACACTGTTTTTAAACATTTTAGCAAGACTGCACTGGAGAAACCAGTACATTTTATAAGTGACGGATGAACAAAACTCAGATGGTAAACTGGCACCATTCAACAATCTCTATAAAGAATATCTATTGAACTTTCAGATGCCATGGGCTTCCATAATGTAACTTTTGAACATTTTATTTAATCTTAGGAATTGTAAAACTTTCCCATCTCCGTCATGCTAATTTTCAATGCCCAAAACGACATTTTTAGGGGAGATAACCAGACCGTTTTCCACTGATCTGAAGGTAAACGCTGGCCATGTCCAGCTTTAGTGGATCATCCCATCATCGCGGAATTAGTCCGATGAAAAAATAACAAAATAACACAACACATTGTGTTTGACCTAATGTATTGGAGCTGTTAGAACTGTTTTTAAAATAGTGAAACACGATAAAAACATTGCAGAGAGAGTTTTAAAATGTGCATCACGATAAACGTTTCAAGATTGGGTGAGAGAATGCAACAGTCTCACTCGTCTGTTTTCCAAAATAACTTTAAAATAGAACACAATATTCTGCAAAACCTCCCTCCAGCGACACAACGCTATCCCCATGCAATCCGCAACCACATAAATACTCATATTGATACAAGCGTATATGCAAGCCTTGAAAAGAGGGTTTGGCTTCTTTTTCAAGCCTCAATACTGGATTGTCAGTCGATGAAGAATCATTGTTATTATTGGTACGTTCCGTTTATCTGGGTTGCACGATATTAAAATAAAGAGGACGTTAGAATGGTTGTATGTGTCTAACTTTACTCTGGAATAAGGTTTTCGGGTTTAAAGTCTGGCTTTGAGCATGGATACGAATATTGACAGGGGGCAAAAATGAACGATTATTTGGTAGATGTTTGAATTTTTGGAATTTGGGGATTTTTATGAACAAAAAGTCGGGGAAAAAAGACATGATTTCTCTAATGTTACGTGTCAGAATTCTTGGCTGAAGAGATCACTGGTTCTGTCCATTATTTCGAGAGAAATTGGCGTATAAAATTTGTCTCTACATGATTATATATTTCAGTAAGATATGGATAAACCATTCATCACTGGACACAACAGAGAGTAACCAAATTATAGTGTTGAAAGTGCTGCATCGGATCAGTGTAACTGAACAGATCTAAACGAAAAATCGTCTACCCAGAAAGGATATAAATTAAAACTCTGTATAATCTGAATGTTTGCCCACTTGTTTTGCATTCACGTGAAAATAAGCACGTTTTCGACACTTTTTACATGCCTCGTGTTTTTGAGAGATGCCCGCACATTCCGGCATAAAATTACAAACTTTTTTATTCTTTCTTAAGTTGACAACGAAAAATTTTTAATGAATGCTTTCAAAGCCAACATATTTTGAACCAATCAGCCGACCACCCCTGTTTTATCCTCCTCACAACTTTGGGTGTCAAATGCCCCTGATTGCGTGTTCATGCTTTTAGGCTTTCATAAAGATTAGGAGAGATTGCTGAAAGTTGGTTCGAATACAGGTGACACTTTGACATGGACATTAGCGTAATATTGTATTTTTATGTGTACCCATACTATGTATGGTACACATAGTGCCGGCATCCGGGGTGGCCATCCGTCGTTCGTCCATCCTTTGTCCGTCCGTCCGTCTGCCCGTCCGTTTGTCCGTCTTGCCGTCCGGCGTCCATATCCATTTCTTTGGCATTCGATAACTTGAAAAATATTGCTTGGATTGTCATGTTACTTTATATTTGTGTTCAGGTTTCTGATGTGCCGAGCTGTATAGTTTTTGGTGTAAATCTGATAATTTGATCCTGAGATATTAACCCTTTATCCTTCAAATTGAAAATTCCTCCAATCCCTTTGGCATTCGATAACTTGAAAAATATTGCTTGGATTGTCTAGTTACTTTATATTTGTGTTCAGGTTACTGATTTGCCGAGCTGTATAGTTTTTGGTGTAAATCTGATGATTTGATCCCGATGTATTAACCCTTTATCCTTCAAATTGAAAATTTCTCCAATCCCTTTGGCATTCGATAATGATTTAACTCCACCCGAGAGACCAATTGTATCAGATTGTAATTCGGAATCTTATGCGATCTCGGAATTAATTGATTATCATCTGAAACCTATAGCAAATAGACATCCGAGCTATCTAAAAAAAATCACTGGATTTCCTGTCAAAAATTTCGAAATTGAAAATATCGAAAAATGCAATTCTGGTTACTTTGGATACCGACAGTATGTATACGAACATTGATATTGATAAAGATGTTAAATCAGTTAAAAATGCATTTGAAAAATATCCGGATGCGAAACGCCCGGATGAACAAATTTTGGATCTTTTGGAGCTGAGCTTAAAAGGTAATGACTTTCAATTCAATGGAGAATATTTTCTACAAATAATGGGTTGTCCTATGGGTAAAAGATTCAGTCCTAATTTTGCAAGCATTTATGTAGCGGAATGGGAGGAAAATGCCTTAAGCAAATGTGCAAAGCATCCTCTCGTATATCTCAGGTATTTAGATGACATTTTTATTATTTGGGAACATTCAAAAGAAGATTTTGATGAATTTTTAGAAATTTTGAACAATCATGATCCAAATATTAAATTGAAAGCAACTATCAGTGAAAATTCTGTTGATTTTCCCCCATGTGACCGTGTATAAAGGCAAGCAATTTCAGGCGTCCGGTTATTTAGATTATAAAGTACATTTTAAACCAACTGATTCACATCAATTGTTCAATTGTTGCACACAAAATCATTTCATCCTCAACATACATTTAAAGATATCATCAAATCACAACTCATTCGTTTCCACCGCAATTCAAGTGATAAGGTAAATGCCAATGAGACTTGTTCTACTCTATTTGGCGCCCTCAGATCGAGAGGGTACTCGCTGCGCCTTTTGCGTAGCCTGAAATCCCAAACCCTGAAAAAGCTCGAAAGTCCAGCTGAAACTATCGATTTCGAACCACTGAAGATTGAACACAACAGACCGTTGCAGAATGGTAGTGGCGCGGTATTTAATTGCCAAAAGCCTCGATGTAGATTGCATACTTTTATGCCTGATCAGAAAGAGGAATTTTCCTCCGAACAAACGAAAAATCATTATCAGATCCGTAACCCCCTCCATTGTGATTCACCAAACATTATTTACCTTATCACATGTAAGCGCTGTCGGAAACAGTATGTTGGTCAAAGTCAAAATCCTTTCCGAGAACGTGCTACTAGACACAAACAGGATATAAAACATAATGCTGATGCCCCAGTAGCACAACATTTTAACCTTCCTGGCCATTCTTTGGACGATTTCGAAATCCATCCTTTTGAACAACCACCAATTGAAGACTCATTAGAAGAAACGGATGAATTTAGAAAAAAAACGTGAGGCTTTTTGGATCAATACGCTTCAAACCCTCTGGCCATTTGGTATGAACATATCAGAGGGCGAATGCGAAAGGAGGTCCATCATTCCTTTCACTTTAACGTACAACAGAATGAATATCGAAATAGCAAAAATTTTAAAAGATGAATTCAATTTTACCATTGCTAAATTAAATGAATCTTTGAATCTTCGACCTGTCATCGCCTATCAGAAAAACAAAAGCTTGCGTAACATCCTTGTAAGGACTAAATTAGAGCCCATCAATGAATAACATCAATGTTTGCCTGTCAGTTTAACCAGTTCCTAAGCTCATCACTTAGTTTAAATCAATTTTATATACTTTTGTGTCATGTTTGAAACCCATCAGGGTTCAGTAAATGAAAACAATTTTTCGGCGGCATATTAAAAGAAAAAAACGTTTCAGTAGGAAATGTCTGTGCCAGTGCGATTTTGTAACCTCAAACACACACACCACACACACACCGGATATTTCTCGGAGGAAATAAACATACGTCGATTTCTTTGCAAATTAATTTGGATATACTGAACAGCAAAAATGAAAAATGACCAGCACGGAGAACAAATCTCAAACCAGCAAATTACAGCACAGTGAAGTCTTTCTTGTAATATCCATAGTTTAATAGGTGACATGAATGTCAAGTGTAACGTATGCGTATAGTAGAGAAGATCGCCGGAAGCAGGGACTGGGACAGCTGCCACCCCCTTGCTCTGAGGATAAGGGGGGGGGGGCACCAGGACAGCGCGTGCTCTTTTACACCAGAAGGGCACTTTTCGAGAACTGTATCTTAGAAGCCCTCGTGTATTTGTCTCTAACGTATTTTACGTGTGCGGGTGGCATACAAATGGAGATCTGTTCTGACCCGATTCAGATTGTTGGGGCCAAGCTTGACCAATTGTGAGTTAACTGAAAAGTTCGTTTTAATTAGACAGGCTGTGCGTCACGACTGCCACAAGTATATTTTATATTTCCAAAAATAAATTTAAAAGAAAACTTGAGTATTTCAACTATAATCCCCCGCCGACTAATTAAAGGTGTAGATGAAGTTATTGATAGGCCGGAACTTGAACATTAACACTCGGAACAAATCTTGTTTTGACCCCCTCCTCCAATGAGTCAACTTCGCGACGCACCTGGCTTTAACATCTTTTAAGACAGAACCTCCAGGTTGAAGCTGAAGGTGAAATGGCTTAAGCTTTGCTTATCTTTCTCATGTTTTTTCACAGAAGGGATTTTGTCTGAGAAAAAACTCCACCCATGGTTGTTTTGGTGGTACTCCACAATCCACGCACTGCCCACAGTAATAACGAACTTCCTTTATCGTGGTTACACGCTCGAGACAAGGTCAGTGGTATACCAACATCTTAGAGAAAATGTTAATCTCCATAATATTTCTCATGTGATTATCAATTTATTGGTATTTACGGTAACTTCCAACATCTATGGGCCTGCAGTTAACATAAACACGGTGTAAATTGAAGTTTAGCCAATCGTTTGAACCTGTACTACCTCATTATGGGGGACATACAACCTAGACATTGACTGTGGACGCTTGTTATACACAGTTTGTTTACACAAGTAAACAATCACCACTCCCCATCCATGAGTTCCAATCAGGATTATATGAGAGTAAATAGCCCGATAAAATTTTATGTGGATAGTTTTCCTTTATAAATGGGGGATAATGTTCAACGAAGATCAACTGCTATTTTGCATAAATGATGTTCACATCCAACTACATGGTTCTTATACAAAATTTATATGTTACTGTGACAGTGATTTCTTGTATTTTAAATCTCTGAAGCTGTTTACGATATTCTGGTTTTAATCACAAAACAGCTTGTTTTTCATATTCATTTAAAACGCGTTCATTTACTGAAATACTCCCAACTCCCAACGCAAACCCGCCAATAAAACGTTTTCGCCAATACAACCAACAAGAGAGTTTGAATAAAACATTGCTTAAGAGGGAAGTTTTTTATTTTCTCAAAAAGGTACATTATAGCCTTGTTCCCTATTAGGCTCGATACTAGTGACCAAATAGATTGGGTAATAAAATACAAGTTTACTTCTGTGGATATGGGTTTCACCTCACTCTAATAGATTAACTACCCGTGACATTAATGTAGTTCGTTCCTAAAATGATCCTAAAATGATGCACCTACTGCTTCCATTCCGTGAGGAATGGGCGACAAAAACCCCTATCTCCCTCTCCCTCGCCACACCATTCATTACAAAGTTTCTCCCATTCGATAATATTTCACGAGAGAAAATGAGGATATGTAGAAACGCCGCATTTCCAATTGACACCCACCTGAGCTGAAAAATATGAAAGATGTATTCCATTTTTTTAATTTGTTTGCCAAAGCCTACGAACACTTTACAAACGTTACTTATTCATTCCATGAGGGCATTAAAAATTTTGTAATGTAAATTTATAACTGTATACACACAACACAAACAATATCAGTTTTTCACAAATGTAATCGAAAATATTGTCATGTGAATTAGAGTTAAAAAAAAAAAATAAAAATATCCCCCTCACCTTACACCAGTTAGCCCCAATAAACAGGGATACAGAATAATGTCTTTCTGTTAATGGTAGATTTCGAAAAGAGTAATGGTTGGGGAATATTGTCCCCAGTTCAGCGCAACCCGGCGCTGACGACGAAATATTTTTTCTGTTTTCCAACAATATACATCCAAATATTCAATTGCCTGTTCAGGCCAACGGATCATTTCAACCGGCCCTTTCAAGCCATTACAGTGGATGCATTCAATCGGTTATTTTCTTGCCAGAAGATCCGACATCGAGGCATCAACTAAGAAAAATATTTCAAGAGTTTTTCAAGCAGAAACAGTTTTCTCATTATGTTCGCAGATTGTATCATTTCGGACTGCAACTTTGGAAGTCGGACAACTCATAAAGAATTATTCCGTTCAGTTGCACTGTGTACAGACGGACATAAATCCCAACAACCAACACAAAGGCATGCACGCTTTGCCCAGTGCAGATACTAAATTTACAATTTTTATTTTCAGTTTAACATGAGACGAAACACGTCAGTGCACTTGTGCTAATGGGGGTCTTGATATTTGGCAAAAATAGACGATACGCTGCTGGTGCATATATGCTTAACGAATGCAATTTTGAACTCCGGTTTGGCTTTGGTCTGGTCAAAGCCGAAAGGTTTGACAGTTACACGCGCCAATGGTTGCATCTCGTAAGGTACTCTGTTTCCATTACGTCCTAAACTGTGTTTTTTATCGTTTCCGAGCTGAAGTGTAGACGGAATGTGGGGGTGGGAGGTATTCCAACGGTAAAGACATGCAATTGTCGTGACGCAGGATCTTCCAATAAAATGTTATTTATTCCAAATATCTTATACAGGCATGCCTTCACCGTAGGCATTCCAAAAGCATACCTTGCTTGATAAATACATGTAATTCTCGTCATTTCATTCAGGCCTTCCCTGAGAACGCGGCGAGGTAGCTCAGTAGGTAAAGGTGTAAGCTGCAAGTCGAGAGGTCCTCGATTCGAATCCCACCTGCAACAACCGCGTTGTGTTCGTGGGCAAAACACTTAATCCCAATTGCCCACGTGGGGGGAACGATGGCCTTGTATACTAAGGCTTACTAAACGTCGATGTGCTCTTGTCTTCAACCCATGTTAACCCTGATTATGTGGAGTAAGTACGTTGGGGATTCTGACAGTTTCTTGTCACACTCGGTGGTTCTCTCCAGGTAGTTCGGCTTCCTCCACCCGTAAAACTGTCCGACACGAGGTGACCCTGGCTGTGTAAAGTGCCGTTAAACTCCAATAAATATATATATAAATAAATAAATAAATAAATAAATAAATAAATAAATTCAGGCCTTCCTTACCCGTTGTTTAGACCTCGTTGGCATGCACCTGACGCGGAATTACTCATGCCTGGAATCATAGCGTTTCTTCGCGTCAGTAGCAAGAATGACAGAACATTGAATCTCCTATCTTCAAATCTTGATTGATTCATTCCCCATATAATACTGTTTTAATAGGCGTGACTGCCTCCGCCCCCCCCCCAAAAGCCCCCCCCCCCCTTCGACAACCCAGCCCACCTCACCCCCTTCTTTCCACAATATCAGTTTAATGCGATCTAAGGTAAACTGTTGAATTCCAACCTCACGCTCCTGTATAAGGTTAGAGTGGAAGAGTTTATCAAATAGACCGAAAAAAAATGCCAAACTTGGCCGGTCGGTGAGAGGTTAATAATGAGTGGAAAAGTCTTTGCATTGAGACTGACGTGTGTTTGTGTGTGTGTGTGTGGAGAGGGGGGGGGGGCGTCCTCTCGGTTCGTATTCGATTCTACAGACTTCCATGCGATTTTAGGGTTCACAAAGGAAACGCTGCGCCCATGTATTTTGCTGCAACAGAGGAAGACTGGCAATTATATACTGTTCGAAAAAAGGAGCGGGTAATTGATAAAAAGTGAGATATGTGAGGAAATATATTTATATTTTCATCTAAAAGACAGCTGTGACATTGCACTGTGACATCCGATGAATGAATTCAGCGATAGTGTCTGATAAGCACACATTCCACACACTGAGCTGTGGAAGACATGGACGGTCAGTCAGAGAATTTACCACATTCAGTCCAAGACCTCAATACCTGGTAAATCCTCCTCTGTTCGCGAGACAAGCGCGGATCCGACGTGATATACTCCTCGCCAAGCGTCCAATCTTAGCTTGACTGATGTTATTCCGTTCTTCCTGTAGTGCAGCGGCGAGTTCCTGGACATTGGTAGTGGTTGTTGTCGTAGGCGCCTGCCAAGCATATCCCAGACGTGCTCGGTTGTTGAAAGGTCTGAACTTAGTGCTGACCGAAGCAGTGTAGTGATGTTCTCCTCCTAGAGGAACTCTGTAGCGACACGGGCCCTGTGTGCTCTTGCATTGTCATCTTGGAAAATGAATCGACGGCCGTGTCGTCGCGCAAATGGCATCACATGAGCTGCTAACATGTTGGCACGGTAGTACTGCCCTGTGACACGCCCTTGGATGACATGTAATGCTGTTCTGCTTGTCATGGTTATGTCTTCCCACACCATAACCGATCCACCACCAAAACGATCGTGCTGCCTAACGGTTACGTCATGGTATCGTTCGTACCGCCGCCGCCACACTCTGTTTCGCCTGTCGTGGAAGTCGAGAGTGAACCTCGATTAATCGGAACACATAACGTTGCTCCACGGACAATTGTCCCAGCGCTGTTGTGCTCCACACCAACTACGCCTTGCTGCGACGTGACGTTCAGTCAAACGTGGAATTATTTGAGGTCGTCGAACGTACAAATTCCAGCTGTGTAGGCGATTTCGGATAGTCTGACCACTGACTCGCACATCTGACGCTCGGTGCAGCTGCTGTCCAATTTCTGAGGCACTTTAATGGCGATTACATAATGCTGTGGTTCGGATGAAACCATTCTGGTTAGCAGCTGTCGCCCTTGGACGACCTGACCGACGTCTGTCATCAACATTGCCTGTCTGACGGTAGCGTGACCACAGCCTGCTAATCACCGATTGAGTAACGTTGAGAATTCGAGCCACTGCAGTCTGTCTGTTGCCAGGTTCCAACATGCCAACGGCACGTAAACGTTCGTCACGTGTCAGTCGTCGCATACCTCAAAAGTTATGTTTCGACCAGAAACTATTGATGGACGAGTTTATACCAAGAAAAGAACGATAAGACCTCCGAAAAAGCCCGTCCAGTACAAATGAAAATTTCAAAACGTATCCCACAGACATCAACGCGGCGCTCGTGCGAAAAATCTGCACAATGTTTTCGTGGGCCGGTGACATTCGTGATCCACACTAAACTTGGTAACATATTGATGAGTCCAATCACGCGTATCCAATACCATATTCTGAAAATACCAACATCAGTTTGGTTATCCCCTACATTTTTTTAATAGTATATTTCTCCGACGTAGGTGTCTGATTAGCCAATTCGCCGATATTTCGCCATAAATACATTCGTATTTTTCGTCTATTTTTGAGTTATTGCGGTTAGCTAAGATTCAAAGGCAGTGTCGCAACCCATTTGTGGCGAATTTAGCAATGCCAGTTCGATTTTACCCGATCTCTGCAGCCTTCACGATTTATTAAAAGTTCAAGAAGGGAACAGATCGACGTTTCAAGATATACTCATACGGCCGTTTCGTACAGCCTTGAAAAAAGACCAAATTCGCAAAAATTACCGCCTTTCATCAATTTCTTCAGCCAAATTTCGAGGGATTCCCATGAAATTGTCAGTCGTTGTGCAGGAATAGTTACTGCATCCGTACCCAGCTTTCCACTTCAAGTGACAGGTTCAAGTGGACGGTTATCTCTCCTTATCGACTGTCAGAACCCATCAGCTTATTGCTTCACAAATCATCGGCCAAGGTGTGAGAAAATTTATCAGATTATACAGAATTTTGGATATCAAAAGTCAAGTCTCGGGTCTGATAGATATTTCCACCAGACAGTAGACACAAGATCATATTTTTCGAATTGATGCGCTTCCCATTCATCTGCCAATCCAAAAAGCGTACACAGATGACCAAAAGTCACTGGAAACATTGTTTTTAAACATTTTTAGCATGATTGCACTGGAGAAACCAGTACATTTTATAAGTGACGGAGGAACAAAACTCAGATGGTAAACTGGCACCATTCAACAATCATCATAACGAAAATGTATTGGACTTTCAGATGCCATGGGCTTCCATAATATAACTTTTGAACATTTTATTTAATCTTAGGAATTGTAAAATTTTCCCATCTCCGTCATGCTAATTTTCAATGACCAAAACGACATTTTTAGGGGAGATAATCAGGCCGTTTTTCCACTGATCTGAAGGTAAACGCTGGTCATGTCCAGCCTTAATGGATCATCCCATCATCGCGCAATTAGTCCGATGAAAAAATAACAAAATAACGCAACCTATTGTGTTTAAACCAATGTATTGGAGCTGTTAGAACTGTTTTAAAAAGTAGTGAAACACAATAAAAACATTGCAGAGAGAGTTTTAAAATGTGCATCGCGATAAACGTTTCAAGATTGGGTGAGAGAATGCAACAGTCTCATTCGTCTTTTTTTCCAAAATAACTTTAAAACAAAACACAATATTCTGCAAAACCTTCCTCCAGCGACACAACGCTATCCCCATGAAATCCGCAAACACGTAAATACTAATAATGATACATGCGTATATGCGCAGCCTTGAAAAAGAGAATTTGGCCTCTTTTTCAAGCCTCAATACTGGGTCGTCAGTCGATGACGAATCACAGATAGATAGATAGTTAGATAGGATGGATGGAGGGATGGACAGTTTAATGGCAATAACGTCCACATGAGACAGATGCCAGTAAATAATAACAATAAACAATATAAAGATAACCATACATTTCAGTATATATTAGAATATAATCAACACTTATTTGGTGAATCATTTCTTTTTCGAAGAAATGATCTAACCATGTTGCAGATGACGTTGCATGTATCACTTCTCTTGTTACTCATTATACATATGAATTTTTGTTTGTCGCTCATGTTTGTAAAGCTTTGATTTAGTTTCCCAGTTTTCGCGAAATATTGCTTTTTGTATTCAGTATATATTGGAATATATTGGACATCTCATGATGAAATGCTCTTTTGTTTCAATTTCTGAATTACATTTTTTGCATATTCTTTCTTAATAATAATAATAACTCTTTGGCCAGCCGCTGATTTGTCGCGGTCCTCATAAGATAAGGCCATCATTCCCCCTGCACCCCACCCCCTCTTCCCCTCCTCTCCTCCCAGCATTCAGATATAAACTGCTTAATAGTGTCCCTCACTTCCTCTTTTTCAATTTCTTCAATAAGCATTCCTACCCTCTCCCTCGTGTCCCCCTTCAGCCATCTACCCTTTGTTTCTTCACCCCACTTCTGCATTATTCTTCCAGTAAATTTTATTCTATGAGGTATATACTGTGGGCATTCCAAGAGAAAATGTTCCAGGGTCTCCACTACTCCAGAGTGGCACATTTGGCATCCCTTTTCTCCATCTCTCCCAATTTTTCCCCGAAGCTCCAGTGATCTTGATCTCAGTTTGAACAGCAGTGACCCTCCAAAAGTGCCATCTAGGTACTTCTCAAAAGCTGGCTTTTCTTTATATTGTAACCCCTGCAGTGATCTTTTCACGCTGACCCCTGCTCGCCAGTTTCGATTGCAATCTTCCATGACTCTCTCTTTGACAAACCTTTTGCCTTCTTTCATTCCTACTTCTATGTTTGTGACCTCTATAGAGTAATTGTCCATTAGTTCCCTCACATGTTTTGACCACCCCGTATCTATATTAGAATTCCAAATGGTATCGAGCATCAATTTGCACCACCGGTTGTCAGGCAGGTTTCTCAAGTAGTTAAAGTAACACAGTTTTCCCAAATCTACCCTGTCCTTGATTTCCATCCACCCAAGCTCCCCCCTTACTGCTTCCAAAGCTGCAGCATTACTCGACCCTGTTATCCATCTGCCGGCATCATTCTGAGTACTTTCCAACTTCTTAATAACGGTTTGGTTTAATGGAATCACGTCCGTGCCATACGTTATACTTGGTAAACCCACCCTCTCCTACAGTGTTTTCCCCACAAAGACCTTGTTGAAACTATTTTTCCCTAAAAGTTTTAGTTGGTTCAGAATTCTTTTCCCCTTCAGAATCAGTTTGGCTGAGTAATTTCTGTACACCCCTCTTCTCGTTATATTTATGCTTACCCCTAGATACTCATACTCTCCCGTTTCTCCTACAGTGATTTGTTTGCTTTCCCCTTCGGGGATTGAGAACTCCCCCACTCTCCATCTCTTCGTCATATCTACCTTGCGTCCAACGGGTATTACCTTGCTTTTATTTTCATTTAGTTCGAGCCGCCAAGTGTTCCCATATCTACCAACAATTTCCAGCAATTTCTCTAGCCCCTGTTCAGTTCTAGACATTAACACCATGTCGTCCGCAAAGAATAAGCCTGGTACCTTTATGTCTCCAACATTTACCCCCTCCGCACTCTGAATTAGTTCGTCCCCTAAA
Source organism: Pictodentalium vernedei (assembly GCA_031216915.1). Taxonomy (NCBI): domain Eukaryota; kingdom Metazoa; phylum Mollusca; class Scaphopoda; order Dentaliida; family Dentaliidae; genus Pictodentalium; species Pictodentalium vernedei. The sequence continues at coordinate 532,132,014 of CM062297.1, read as the reverse complement.
TCTTTAACATACAATGCAAACAAAATCGGTGAAAAGATACACCCCTGCTTGAGGCCTATATCCATAGGGACTCGTTTTGTAGTGATACTCCCTAGACTGAGTTGGCTTTGCACATCTGTATACAGTGCTTTCATGATTCCCACAAAGTCACCCCCCAGTCCGATGCCCTCGAGCTTTCGCCACATACCTTCCCTCCACACTCGGTCGTACGCTTTTTTCACATCTAGAAATGCCAGAAACATCTTTTTCTTTTCAGCCTTTGTTGATTCTATCAGTTGGGTGAGTGTAAATAGGTGATCAGTGACTCTTCGACCTTTCCTGGAACCATTTTGAATTTCTCCTAAAAAACCTTTCTCTTCAATAACTTCCTCAAGTCTACCGTATATGACCTTACAGAATACTTTTCCGATGTTACTACTAACTGATATCCCCCTATAGTTATCTAGAACTTCCTTATCCCCCTTTTTGTGTATGAACGACACCTTACTTTCCTTCCACTCTCTGGGGACCTTTTGCTTTCGCAGAGCCAGGTTGAAAAGGTTTGTCAGGACTTCAATAAGTGCCTCCCCTCCATTTTTGAGGAATTCGTTCGGAATTTCATCAGTCCCTCCCGCTTTACCATTTTTTAATTTCGAGACCACGTTCCGCACTTCTTCTGCCGTTATTTCGCTACATACACGATTGGATAGGTTCTCCTCCACCAGTGTATTTCTTTTTGGTGGGGACCCACTGCCCCATCGCCTATCGTTTATCTTTTCCCAGTGCTTGACTAACTCTGAAGCGATACGGCCTTTATCTTCTGTACTTTCCCCATCCACTTTGATACTCTGCACACTACTTTTCCCCCGTTTATTTACCCAGTTCCAAAATACGTTTGAGCTCGAACCCCCCGTTTTCTTTATTGTTCTGGCAAGACTGCAATTGCGCTCCTTCCTATTATTATTCTTTATCTCATTCACCTTTTTCCGTGCCAGTTCATATTCTCCTTTCATTAGTCTCGTGTCATTGTTATCCACCCCTTTAAGCTTCCTACTTCTTCTGTACGCAGCGCATTTTACCTTCCTTTCTTTTATAGCCTTTTTCAGTCCCTCGTTAACCCTGTATCCGAGCTCTCTCGTTGGGACCCTCACCCTTCCTATACAATCCTTCCCTGCCTCTGTTAGGCTATTTACTATGCCATCTGAAATACTCTGGACATTTGCATCCCTAGGTATACATTCAAGACTTGGTTTTAGTTTTTCCCGAAACTGCTTCCAGTCGGCTCCTTGTTTTAGTCCCCAAACTTCCTTGAAGGTATTTCTGTCTCTATTCGTCTTTTTGCCCATAATCTTAACTGTTATCAGGTTGTGATCACTACCCAAGTCATTTTTTCCCTCGTCATCTATTTCTACATCTATAACCTCCCTCCATACGCTAACGTCAGTGAGTATATAATCAATTATTGTTTTCTTATCGTTCCTCTCCCAGGTCCATTTACCCTTACATTTCGCATCTCTGTTCAGGATTTTTAAACCAAGCTCTTTTGATAGGTCCAACATCTTCCTCCCATTCGTGTTAATTTTCCTATCACCTCCCTGTATGCCCTCCTCCTTATCCCCGATGTGCCCATTGAAGTCCCCCATTAGGACAATACTGAACCCTCTGCTTTCAAGCTCTGTGATATTCGATCTAAGAGTTGTATATATTGAATCATTCCACTCGGGCTTACTTCCCTCCACTGCTAAGTATACAACACCAACGGCAACACTCCTGCTTCCTAACTTGATTTTTGCCCAGACTATTTCGTTGGATACTGGAATCTGAGTCCTTGCTTCTGTGAGATCTGTAATCAATGAGGGCTGTAATTCCTCTTTAGCGTAGATGCCAACACCCCCACCCCGTTTCTGACCCTCAGTTCGCCCAGCTCCTATCCACACGCAACCCTTCATCTGATCAACCCGCTCATCCCGTCGTATCCACGTCTCACTTAGACCCATTATATCGAAGTCTCCTTCGTCCATCATTGTTGATATTTCGCTTACTTTCTTGTGCAGACCCTGGATGTTGCAGTACCCAAACTTAATGAATCTTTGTTTTTCTGTCATCACTGGCACATTATTATACCCCTGGTATGTCCCTGTGTTGTGCATGTTTGTTGTTCTTCCTATGTTCCCAGCATTTGTGCCCCTCTGGGTTATCGGCTGTGGTCCCCTACCCCCCTTTTCTCCAAAAAAGGCCCAGCCACCTGTAAAATTTTTTGGCCCAACAGGTCGGTACCCATCCTACTTAAATGCAATCCGTCTCGCCCATACAACTCTCCTTGTCCCCAGAATGAATCCCAGTGGTCAATGAAATGTATTCCCAAGTCTTTGCAGTGCTCTTCCAGCTCCTCGTTTAGTGCCATAATCCGCGAGTTCCTCTCATTCCCACCACCCATAACGGGGAGCACCCCTGAAACGATGATCCGAGCATTCCTGGTAAGTAGCTTACTAATTAGGTCCTTGTATGTGTCCACCAAACGAACTGATTTCCTCTCCTTGATGTTATTGGACCCCACATGTAATACCACTACCGGATCAGGCCCCGACCCAGCTACAATACCGTCCACTCTATCCCTCAGGTCCTCCACTTTAGCCCCCGGAAAGCACAGAACTGTTCTATTTTTACTGTCCGGACCACAGACAACGTTGTCGATCCCCCGAACTATGCTACTTCCCGCAACCACCAACTTACTTTTGGCCCTCGCCCTCTCCGGGATCGTAAAATCACTGCATAATGCCGCGGCCTTGGATGTTAGCGATTCTTTATCAGTTGCGTGGAATTTTGAAGTGTATTTAACAGCGCGAGTCAGTGATTCAATTACAACTGGATATCTACCGTGTTCCGTTTATCTGGGTTGCACGATATTAAAATAACGAGGACATTAGAATGGTTGTATGGGTCGAACTTTACTCTGGAATAAGGTTTTCGGGTTTAAAGTCTGGCTTTGGGCATGATACAAATATTGACGGGAAAAAATGAACGACTATTTGGTAAATGTTTGAATTTTTGGATTTTGGGTTTTTTTATGAACAAAAAGTCCGGGGAAAAAGGACATGATTTCTCTTGTGTTACGTGTCAGAATTCTTGGCTGAAGAGATCAGCTGGTTCTGTCCATTATTTCGAGAGATAATGGCGTATAAAATGTGTCTCTACATGATCATATATTTCAGTAAGATATAGACAAATCATTCATCACTGGATACAACAGAGAGTAACCAAATCATAGTGCGGACACTACAGCCTGTGAACATGTCCACTTGAAATTTTGTAAACAAATCGTCCCCTGAGTTCCAATGTACCAGTAGGCACATAGAACACATTGGAACTCAGGGGACGAAATATTAATGTTGAATAGAGAAGCATCTAATCACGCAACACGGAGAGAGTTGGGTAGATATCCTATTGTGAACGATGCTATCTTACATCTCCATAAATATGTCGATAAATTATCCAAAATTGCTGGCGATAACATATTCCCAACTAATTCAAGGAGTCACTCAAATGTAAACTTCCGAAAACTTGGATAACTCAGTTATCTCGTTACGGTGTCTTCCCACTAGACCAACTCCCACTAGACCAATTCCATCTAGACCAATTCCCAAAAGACCAACTCCCACTAGACCAATTCCCTCTAGACCAACTGTTATATTATGTATTAGAATAGCAAAATAGATGATTACATGATATATATACCTTGATATATACCTTGTGTTCATCTGTTTTTCTATTCTAATAAATAATGGAATCCCTGACATCTGCCCCCGGCTGTCTACCCCCCCCCCCCCCCCCCCCATCAAAATTGACAGTAGAGGACACCTGCCCCCCTCATGAATACCAGAGCTGGACACCTGCTCCCTACTAAATTTTATTAACAGGACACCTGCCCCCCAGCTAATCTGTGTACCGTGGACACTTGCCCCCTGCTGGTTTATACACCTATAGGACATATGGCCTATTTTCTAACAAAAATGTTATAGTAACTTATTGATATGAGCAGGCTTTTTACTGTAAATATTGAACAGATGCATTCTCAAAACACAAGCTAAAGCAAAGAAATGAATCCACACAGTTATCCTTTTGCTGGTATGCTTTGAAGTCTGCTGAGATAGACATTGTTATTCATTAAAGACAAACAAATAGAACAGATGCTTACTGTAAACAAAAGCAACAAGTACAGTCATAACACTTCGCCCATACATAAAATAAACACAAGCTATATCAAAGTGGTTGCTTACTTACTAGTTGTCTGAAACAACACTGAAATGCCCAAATTGTAACGGGCAACACCCAAGCAATTATCGGGGGTGTCCCCACTACAAAAAAGTTAAAACCGACATAGAACTCAAAGCTATTAATGTCAACAGCGTAGAAAACTCAACCTCTCCACATTCGATGTGCAGCGTAATGGCTGGTTCAATTTTTAATATAATAAACAAACACTTCGACGTCAGTCTTTCCGACATATGTAAAGAAGTTGGGAAAACAGCATCCAAACTATATCGAACTCAAATCTCTTCCTCACTAATAGAAGCCGCCATAAATAACATATAAATCACATCCATAACACGTTAACTAGTACAATTACGTCAGGTACTGAACAATTATGGATAAGTTGAAAATAATTCTGTGGAACGCTCGAAGCGTTAACTGCAAAAGCTCACAGATGTCCGATTACTTCAAAAACGTAGATGTAATTGGTATCAGCGAAACATGGTTAAAGCCAAGTAAGACATTTTTGCTAAGTGGATTCAACATCATTAGACGAGACCGTCCCACACAACGTGGAGGCGGAGTCGATCTCCTCATAAGGCAGGACTTAAAATATAAAACGATATCAAGCGATCATCTCAACGCAGAGGTGATTGCCGCTGAGATTGAATTAGATCATAAAAAAGTTGCCGTAATCTCATATTATAATGAACCGAAAAAACAGTTGACAGCAAAGTCTTTGAATTCTTTGTGAAAAATCACAAACATTGTATTTTCTTAGGTGATTTCAATGCCAAACATCAGGTTTTCGGATGCAATAAAACGGAGCCCAATGGCGACGCCCTCTTCAATATCATGAAAGGAATGGTGTCGCGCGCCGAAGGCGCGCAGGGACGGTATAGGAGACAAGCCCCTTTCGACCCTCATTGACTGTAGGTGATTCATTCTCACATGTCTAGGCGTGTTGAAGGAGGAACTGCTTCGGGTACTCGGCCGGTGTCACCAGTTGCGTCGTGATGGTCTCTTGGCTGATGTCGGTTGAACCCTCGGGTGAGGACCAGTGTGAGAGGTTGGGTCCTCTCACAAAGGTACTACCTCTCCCCGAGGGTGCAGTCGATCTGGATTTTCGGGCAAGTTTAGTCTTCCGCTTCGAGGATGATTATGAGTGATGGTCATCACTGGCAAGTATAATCTGCCTCAGGATGTCTCTGTTTGGTTGGACTCTTTGAAGGAAAACAACAACAACCCCTTTCGGGGACCACCAAGAAGAAGAAGACCCGAACTTCCCTGGTTCGGGGGCAGGCCTGCATTGTAATCCTATTGGGTTGGCACAAAAAGATGCGCACTGCGCTTACAAAAAGGGACAGAGGCGGGACGCAGGACCGACGCTCGCCTCCCTTAAAGTGGTCGACCACTTTTAGGGATGGAGCGAAGGATGTTCAGGAACCGTGGGGGTGACTGTTTCCATAACGGTTAGACTGTCTGTAGCGGTTATTGGGGTGCTGGTCAAAAAGCATCTTCTGTGTACCTGCTTAAAAGAAGAAGGTAGAATTGGTTTTCATTAAAGTATGTAAACTGTAAAGATAAAAGTAGCACATTTTGTTCAATCTTAAGGATTAATCTTAAGCTGAGTCGGTGAAGGCAGCCCTGTCTGGTAGAAGGCCACAGTTAAGCTGTTTTTCTGCCTGTTTATTCACCTTCTCGTTCCCTATTTATTATTTAGTTTTTCTAACAGTATTTGATCCTGATGTAATTTTTAGTTGAGTCGGTGAAGGCAGCCCTTTCTGGTAGAAAGCCACAGTTAAGCTGTTTTTCTGCCTGTTTATTCACCTTCTCATTCCCTATTTATTTAGTTTTTAACAATGTTTAATCCTGATGTAATTTTACTTGAGTCGGTGAAGGCAGCCCTTTCTGGTAGAAGGCCACAGTTAAGCTGTTTTTCTGCCTGTTAGTTCACCTTCTCGTTCCCTAGTTTTAATCGAGCGGTCTTAGTTTTGATTGCGATTTTGGGGCTTTTGTCGGCTTTCGCAGATTGTTTCAAGTTCGGAGAGTAGTTCGCTGTCGGCTAACCGGTCATGATTTTTCGCGGCCAGGGTGGCTAGGCGGTCTTTAATGGTGGGGATATCGGCCCTGTCGTGAAGTGTTTTGATGGGCGTGTCCCATGGTGCGCGGAGGGCAACTCTAAGCGCGTGATTTTGGACCCTCTGGAGTTTTCCCATATTAGTTTGGTTGAGGTCAGTTAGTATGATTGCACCGTATTCGAGTACTGGGCGCACAAAGGATTTGTATAGTTTGAGTAGGGTGGACTGGTTGCCCCCCCCCCCGCCCCCCCCCCCCCCCCCCCCCCCCCCATGAAGTTCCCTTAAGCATTTTCAGTAAGTTAATTCGTTTGGTAGCTTTTTTCGCTATATCGTCGGTATGTTTGTTGAAGGACAGTTTTTGATCAATGGTGATGCCCAGGAATTTCGCTTCTTTGCATTCTGGGAGGGTGTTATCCATAAGTTTTAGGTCAAAATCCCGTTTAGTTGTCTTGCGAGTAAAGGTGATTCGTTGGGCTTTATTGTCGTTTAGCTTTATTCTCCATTTGGTACACCATTGTTCAAGCTCATCGAGAGCGCGTTGCGGGGGTTTTTGGAGCAGATTGGCCGTATTGTTAGAGTCCCAGAGGCCCTTATCATCCGCGAATTGGGAAACCTGAACGCGGTCATCGGGGAAGCTAAGGTCATTTACGAAAAAGATGTATAGGAGGGGGCTTAGGACGGATCCTTGGGGGTGCCGTCTTCAAGGGGGGACACTATCGGACATTTCATTGTTAACTCTGACTTTAATTTCGCGATCATTTAAGAAAGAGGATAGTAATCTAAGCAGTTTCACGGGGACTCTCATTTTTGATAATTTGTAGCGCATTCCATTATGCCAAACAGAGTCGAATGCTTTTTCGACGTCTAGTAGGACTGCCGCGCCTATTTGCTGATTGTTGATAGCAGTTTTCATTTGGGTCACTAGTCGGTAGACATGTTCGATGCCTTCTTTACAGTTTCTGTAGGCTCTTTGCCATTTATTGAAGAACTCGATGTCTGCAAGGTGCCCCCTGAACCGATTGGTAAGGATTCTTTCGAATGTCTTACCAATGCAGCTGAGCAGGCTGATTGGGCGGTAGCTGGCTGGATCGGAGGGGTCTTTATCGGGTTTTAGTAACATGACACCGATGGCTTTTTTCCAGCATTTGGGAAAGTAGCCATGGGTGAGGCATGCGTTGAATAGTTTGTTTAGTTTTTCGATTAGGGAGTTTGGGCTTTGTTTTAAAATTTTGTAGCTTACTTCGCCGTGTGAGGAGGAGTTTTTGCATTTTTTTATGACATTAATGATTTCGTCATTGGTGATGGGGGTGACAAGGTCATCATCGTCCCCTTCTTCTGGCTCGTTATCAAAGTTGGGGTCCCGGTAGATATCGGGGTGTTCATTGATGAAGTCATCAGTCGCGTTGATGACGGCGTCATCATTGCCCGTGCCTTGATACAGGCGATGCGTTTTTCTTAGGAGGTCGGCAAAGGTGTCGGCCTTCTCTTTGTCGGTGCGAGTGAAAGAGCCATCTTCCTTCTTAAGAGGTTTTGCTGCGGCTTTGCCGCCCTTGTTTTTTTGCCCAGTAAGAATTTTGAAAGAGTCCCAGAATTTTTTAGCATCTTGGGTCCCGTTTAGGTTGGCTGTTGCCTTTTCCCAGCTAGCTTGTTTTTCAGCCTTGAGAGCTTCTTTGACTTCGCCATGAAGGCGGTTGTATGTTTTTTGGAGTTCGGATTTCTTGCTGGGGTCAGTTTCTTTTTTGAGAGCGCGGAGAGCTTTCCGTTTAGATTTGATAAGTAACAGAGTCTCGCCTGAGATAGTGTTTCTCCAGGGGCGTACTTCCTCTTTTGGGCATATTTCGTTTAAGGTTGAGTTAATGATTTTCTTAATGCTTTCGCATTGGGTTTCAAGTTCCGCTGCATTGGATGGGGGGGGGGGGGGGGGGGGAGTTAGTGAGTTTGACATCAATGATGTCGCGGTAGAGGTCCCAATTAATTTTCCTGAAGTTTCTGCGGAGAGAGTGTGTGTGTGTGTGTGTGTGGGGGGGGGGGGGGTTACCTGAGTGGGCCATTTCCAAGCTGCAGAGAGGCATGGACCGGGAGGGGGTCACTGCCTAAGTCATCGTCGCCGACCCAGTGGTCGTCGATATGGTTTATCAGGGAGTCACTAGCGATAATTAGATCGGGGATTTCGGATGAGAATAATGGGTTATTACTGATATAAGTTGCTGAGCTGTCATTCATAACCACGTGAAGGTTATGTTTTTTGTGATTTCAAGGAGGGCTTCACCGTTTTGGTTAGTTTTGTTGCAGCCAAAGTACAGGTGTTTGGCATTGAAGTCGCCGAGGAAAATGCAGTGTTTATATTTCCTCGTAAAGAATTCAAAGACAGTGTTAGAAACAATTTTGCTTGGGTCATTATAATAACAAACAATCGCGATGTTTTTATTATCAACAGTGATTTCAGTAGCAATCACCTCTGCGTCGAGGTGATTAGTTTTTATGGTTTTGGTTCTGATGTTCTGCTTTATTAGAAGAGCGACGCCGCCACCTCCGCCGATCTCTTCTAATAGTGCTGAACCCGCTTACCGAGAAATTTTTACTGGGTCGAAGCCAACTTTCGCAGATACAGATAATGTTTGTGTCTTCGAAATATCGGTTGATTTGAAGTTTTTTATTGTTAACGCTTCTAGCGTTCCACACGGCTATTTGTAACTTATTCATGATGGGAGTGTAGTTAATTACGGTGTTTTGTTAGGGGTTAGGTGGTGGCCTTATTGGGTGTTGATTGAGGCTTTAATTAGCGAGTCCGAAATCTGTGTTTTGAAAAGCCGGGACGCTGACCGGCTGACATCACGACAGATGTCGGACAGATTAGTATTTACGTGTTTATCTAATACAGTGAACAATGCTCCTGCAACTAGTGAGCAGATTGTATGGGGGAGGAGGCGCTGTCGGGATTGTTTAGGTTTAGGTTTTTTAATTCTATGCTTTGTTTGACTTTTTTAAAATGGGGGCACCCGCGATAGCTGCTAACGTGGTCCCCCTTACAGTTTGGGCATGAGGGGGGAGTCTGGTTTGCATCCCTGTGTGAGGTGATTGCCTCCACATCTCATGCAGGTCAGATTCCCCCTGCATTTATTGGCTAAGTGCCCGAATTTTTGGCACTTATGGCACTGGATGGGTGGAGGGGTAGTTCTATACTCCTCTACCATATGTTTTCTACCGTTAATCGTTACTCCACTCTTGGTTAGTTTTTCTTTAATTTCTTTGCTTGGGCAGTTCACCTTAAGTCTCCACGTGCTTTTGCCCGTGGCCCTAGATGTGAACCTCTCCCAGTCGCAGTTCGGCAATCCCCTGGATATGGCATCCTTGGGAGTTTCCGGGTGAACTCTTGTTACTACTAAGAGGGGTAGGCGTAGTAGGCGTAGGTGGTGTATTAGAGGCTGGTTTACTCGGAACCGGCTGACTTGGTGCCTTAGCTGCTGGACATGAGTAGTTGCTCGAATTACTGGAGTTATTGGAATTGCAAGCATTTCCGGGTGCCTTTTCTGGGATATTATTCTGATTAGTCAGGCTAGGGACCGAGTTAGAGCCAGGAGGGCACGGACGAGGAATGAGACTTCGACACCTTTTGACTTTGCGCTCAGTCAGGGTGTCAAAGCCATGCTCATTCGTGCTTTCCTGCAGTTCTATGTCTCCATCTATGCTGTCTCTTTTTTGTTGTTTTCTTTTCTGTTGAGGTCTGATGGTTGAAGGGAATTGAGCTTTGGATGAGGTGACCTCAGACAGACTGTTACCGCTATATTCAGGGCTGAATAACTGTGATAAGGGTTTATCAGGGTTAAAGTCTTTAGTGTTGAAAGGATCCTTGGGGTCGATTGGAGGAGGTGATTTAATTATCCTGCCCCCCCCCCCCTGCAGCCCGAGCGACCTCTGCGTAGGATCTAGGGCTTCCGCCCTTTTCCAACTCAGAGGTTGCTGGGGTTGCTGAGCCACCAGTGATTTTGACTAGATTGTTTTGGTCAGATATGATTGCCTTGGGTGGGGCAGGGTGGACCTCTGCCGCAACCTGAATCTCTTTTGGAGGAGATCCAGGGATGAGTGTACAAACCTGAGTACACCTCTGGGCCTCAGAGCTGCTTGACGAGCTGGGCAAGCTAGATGCTGTATTTGCTGAGGAGTTGGGTCTGGCGACCTCTTTGGCAGCCTCACCCTCCTCCTGGGCTATAGCAGGAGAAGGCAAGTTTTGCTCACCCCTAAGTTTGGCGATGGTGGCATCCTTTTCACTGATTACATTGAGTAAATGGTCCATTTGGGCCCGCATACCCGCTATCTCCTCTAATAAAACAGCCAGAGAAGTTTCACTTACCTCCTTGTTGATGCCTCTCCTAGCAGATCTCTCTCAGTTTTATTACATCATGTAGGTGAGCTCACAATTTAATTTGGTCCTCACCCGAGGGGTCAGTCAACGAAATCAACCCAACACCGCTGAAACCCTTGTCAGTAACAACTGCCGAGTACCCGAACCTTTTCCTCCTTCAACACGCCTTGACATGAAGCTACAAGGTCACAAACAGTCACTGAGGGTCGAAAGGGGCTTGCCCCACATCGTTCCTGAGCGCCTTCGGCACGCAAAAACCATTTCATTTCGGTGGCTCAGTACGTAAACATCGCTTTTTCTTGCGAAAGCAAGAGGTCCCCAGAGAGTGGAGGGAAAGTAAGGTGTCGTTCATACACAAAAAGGGGGATAAGGAAGTTCTAGATAACTATAGGGGGATATCAGTTAGTAGTAACATCGGAAAAGTATTCTGTAAGGTCATATACGGTAGACTAGAGGAAGTTATTGAAGAGAAAGGTTTTTTAGGAGAAATTCAAAATGGTTTCAGGAAAGGACGAAGAGTCACTGATCACCTATTTACACTCACCCAACTGATAGAATCAACAAAGGCTGAAAAGAAAAAGATGTTTCTGGCATTTCTAGATGTGAAAAAAGCGTACGACCGAGTGTGGAGGGAAGGTATGTGGCGAAAGCTCGAGGGCATCGGACTGGGGGGTGACTTTGTGGGAATCATGAAAGCACTGTATACAGATGTGCAAAGCGAACTCAGTCTACGAAGTATCACTACAAAACGAGTCCCTATGGATATAGGCCTCAAGCAGGGGTGTATCTTTTCACCGATTTTGTTTGCATTGTATGTTAAAGATTTAGGGGACGAACTAATTCAGAGTGCGGAGGGGGTAAATGTTGGAGACATAAAGATACCAGGCTTATTCTTTGCGGACGACATGGTGTTAATGTCTAGAACTGAACAGGGGCTAGAGAAACTGCTGGAAATTGTTGGTAGATATGGGAACACTTGGCGGCTCGAACTAAATGAAAATAAAAGCAAGGTAATACCCGTTGGACGCAAGGTAGATATGACGAAGAGATGGAAAGTGGGGGAGTTCTCAATCCCCGAAGGGGAAAGCAAACAAATCACTGTAGGAGAAACGGGAGAGTATGAGTATCTAGGGGTAAGCATAAATATAACGGGAAGAGGGGTGTACAGAAATTACTCAGCCAAACTGATTCTGAAGGGGAAAAGAATTCTGAACCAACTAAAACTTTTGGGGAAAAATAGTTTCAACAAGGTCTTTGTGGGGAAAACACTGTGGGAGAGGGTGGGTTTACCAAGTATAACGTATGGCACGGACGTGATTCCATTAAACCAAACCGTTATTAAGAAGTTGGAAAGTACTCAGAATGATGCCGGCAGATGGATAACAGGGTCGAGTAATGCTGCAGCTTTGGAAGCAGTAAGGGGGGAGCTTGGGTGCATGAAAATCAAGGACAGGGTAGATTTGGGAAAACTGTGTTACTTTAACTAATTGAGAAACCTGCCTGACAACCGGTGGTGCAAATTGATGCTCGATACCATTTGGAATTCTAATATAGAAACGGGGTGGTCAAAACATGTGAGGGAACTAATGGACAATTACTCTATAGAGGTCACAAACATAGAAGTAGGAATGAAAGAAGGCAAAAGGTTTGTCAAAGAGAGAGTCATGGAAGATTGCAATCGAAACTGGCGAGCAGGGGTTAGCGTGAAAAGATCACTGCAGGGGTTACAATATAAAGAAAAGCCAGCTTTTGAGAAGTACCTAGATGGCACCTTTGGAGGGTCACTGCTGTTCAAACTGAGATCAAGATCACTGGAGCTTCGGGGAAAAATTGGGAGAGATGGGGAAAAGGGATGCCAAATGTGCCACTCTGGAGTAGTGGAGACCCTGGAACATTTTCTCTTGGAATGCCCACAGTATATACCTCATAGAATAAAATTTACTGGAAGAATAATGCAGAAGTGGGGTGAAGAAACAAAGGATAGATGGCTGAAGGGGGACACGAGGGAGAGGGTAGGAATGCTTATTGAAGAAATTGAAAAAGAGGAAGTGAGGGACACTATTAAGCAGTTTATATCTGAATGCTGGGAGGAGAGGAGGGGAAGAGGGGGTGGGGTGCAGGGGGAATGATGGCCTTCTCTTATGAGGACCGCGACAAATCAGCGGCTGGCCAAAGAGTTATTATTATCCATTTGGACCCCTTACTTCAGAGTGTGAGCACCATCTGGACAATCACAAAGCAACCACGATGGCTAATTTGGACATTCCTATTAACCCACAGAAAGCTTTGTCAGCTCTGGGTGTCTCTTGCTCTCTCAACTGGGCTCTCCAGTCGAGAGGCAAGAGCGTCCACCTGACGCTGGAGTTTAACACAGAGGAGAACACCACCACACCTTCTTCGAGGAGAGGTAGCACCTTTTGTGAGTGGAACCCCTCTCGCACTGGTCCTCACTCGAAGAAGCCTGGACCTGGCCCTGAAAAGAAGAGCAAGAAGAAGAAGAGCCCATCCACCAGGCGCCGTGATGCCCGGCGGTTGGAAACGTTCCTGAAAAGGAAGAAGGAAGAGAAGGCGGAAGAGAAGACAGAGGAGGCCACTACCATTTCCCCTCCTCCAACTCCTGTGACTCTCATCCACTCCCCAGCTGCCTCCCCTGTGATGGGCAACCTGGAGGATGGCGACGTCATCAGTGAGGCGGAGACGGAAATAGAAACTGGCTCTCTGAAGTCTCCTACTCCAATCTCTCCCTTCCATCCGGAGCAGGAACTGGAACTGAAACAAGAACTACTTGATATGATGCCAGAATTAAGAAGCATGAAGAAAGACGTCAGTAATACCATGAAGGAGTCAGCTGACAACAACAAAATGACGGCACTCCTGGAACAGCGCATCAGCCACAGCACTCCTGAAGCAGCCAGGACTCGACCATTCCATCCTAGTCAGTCCCCCAAAAACATCAACAGCCCGACTGCACCAACAACCACTAGTCTTTCCACCCAAAAAGAAAAACAAGCGGCATAAACACCGCTAAAACGGCCAGAGAGGGTCGAAAGGGGCTTGTCCCACACCGTCCCTGCGCGCCAAAACCATTTCATCTGTGGGCGATTTATCAGTACGTAAAGGTGCAGGCTGCAAGCCGAGAGTTCCTCAGTTCGAATCTCACATGCGGCAACCGCGTTGTGTCCTTGGACAAGACACTTCACCCCCATTTCCCACGTGAGGGCACGGTGGCATTGTGTATTAAGGCGTACTGCACGTTGATGTTGCACTTATCTTCAGCCAATGCTAACCCTACTTGTGTGGAGTTAGTATGCTGGGGAGCTGACAGTTGCTTGGTGGTTCTCCCCGGTTACCCCAGCTTCCTCCACTCGTAAAACTGTCGTGGTCATGATTAGCCATTGTGCAGAAATATGTGACCTTAAACACCAATAAATAAATAAATAAATAATTATAAATGGGACTAGACAAAAATGTTAGGAAATTAGTTACAGAAAAACTTAGACATAAATCGTTTTGAAAAGATATCGTTTAAATAAAATAGACCCGGATCGATGGCGGGAAGTTAGATTTTGTTTTCTCTGGGAGTTATTGTTTGTAGAAAATGACTGTGTAAAGTAATTTCTGGTCTAGATTATGGAATGGAATGGTCCTTGATGCATATTTTTGTGTTATGAAAATACGTCGTATATGTACTTGTTATGTTTTGCAATCGCAATCCTGAAATTTGAAGGTCCGAGGTGTCATGTGATGTTACCGCTTTTCGAGGTATCCGATTGCGACATTGTATCTTGTTGTGATTTTCGCCGATGTGTCGATATTAACTGACTGCGGATGGATTACCTCTATATGCAGTTGTGTCTGATTCTGTGAAAGTGGATTTAAGTAGACTTAAGTGGATATATTTTCTGAGTGTTAACCCAAATGGAAACAACGCCCAGTGAAAAGCGGCCTAGAGGTTCAAGTGGGAGTTCTTTTGAATATCTGTCGAAAAAAGCCAAAGAGGGGTCACTTTTGCAATCATCCGATTCAACTGGTTTGAGTGATACGTGTTTGGAGGAGTTCGATCCTAATAGCATTATGGCATCATCCACACCCGCGTCCTCTTCGAAGCCGGAGTCTGTGAGTAATTTTATCACGGTGTTAATGGATCCTGCTGTACAGGGTATCCTGAAGGGACTGATCTCCTCAGCCTTAGCTGAGCAGATTGGGTTTTTAGAGAGACGGGTTGATAACTTGGAGATGTGTCTTGAGGAAAAGGACAAGAAAATATGCCAATTGGAAAATGACTTAGATGAGCTTAAACAATATGGTATGAGGAACTGTCTCCGAGTCACTGGCATTCCCGAGGAGGTAGGTGAGAGCACCGATGAGTTGATTCTCGATATGGCTGGCAAGCTTGAAGTGGCTATGGAAAAACCTGACATTGAAAGAAGCCATAGAATTGGGCCTCCAAGAAATGGTACTACTTCTCGACCGATTATTGTGAGGTTTCTCAGTTACCGAGTGAGAAACGACTTCTACAGGGCGCGACGGAAGTTGAAGAATATTCAGTCTCATGGGAAGGTATATGTGAATGAACATTTAACTGCAACAAGATCAGGTATGGCAAAAGGGTGTAGGGAGTTGGTGAAAGTCAGGAAACTGAAGGAGACTTGGGCCTCCGATGGTGTGATTTTTGCCAAGTTTAACGATGATTCAATTCATAGAGTAATCACTCCACAGAGCCTCCTCAAAATTGAGAATGATCTTAGTTGATCATTGCTAGATGGTTAACTTTCACCCAGTAGAATTTGAGTTATGGGTTACCCAGTACTATAGGGGTTACTGCATGATGAACAAACTAATGATGAGTGCATCAGTCCCCACCAATTTATATTTAAATGAAGCTTTAAATGTCCTAAATGTAGAGCAGATATATGCTGATTGTTAGGCAGCCTTATGCCATCTGACTCAGCTCTTGGAGCTCCGCCGGGTGGGATATAGCTGGTAACAACTGCAGTTACAACCAAATTGTGTTTGTTAGACCAAACTCAACTTGGAATGTATACTTCCCATTTCGTTCTTGGGATATAGCTGGTAACAACTGCAGTTACAACCAAATTGTGTTTGTTAGACCAAACTCAACTTGGAATGTATACTTCCCATTTCGTTCTTGGCAGAGGGTTAATTTTCCTTTAGTCAAATAGAAACTTTAATATAAAGTGATCAAGTCTGTGATTAGTGAACTATATAAAACCTAACATGTTAACTTCTTATGTGCCTGATGAATCTCTGGTGGAGGGTTAATGGACATGAAGTGATCTTGCATGTACGTGTGAACTCGTTTGTTGCCAGCTGTAGCCTGTGTGTACAACTAGTATGTTGTATGGGATCTGGATGGGGATAAATGTACCTACACGTGCATGGGAATTGTGATCAGTGGACTAATCCCCACCTATATGCTTAATTTTCACTTGCTCTTGGTAAAGAGTAAAGGGGTTAAACTTCTACTAGTGAAAGATAAATCCAAACATAAAGCTCCCAAGTGTGCTCTAATCTTAGTGGGCTAAATCATACCTAGCATGTTAACTCTCCAGTTGTCTTCGGTGGGTGCTAATGGGCATGTAGTGCAACCGTGTGTAATTGTAGTGCAGATATATGCTGATTGCTAAGCTGTGGAGTGTTATCTGGCTGAGCTCTTGGAGCTGAGCCAGATGGGACACAGCTGGCAATGACTGCATATACACAGATACCTTGATTAATGGACCAGGCTATGCCAGGTATGTTTACGTCCCATTTTGTTCTTGTTAGAGGGTTAATTTTCCTTAGTCAAACAGAAATTATAATATAGAGAGATCAAGTTTGCGGTCAGTGCACTATACTATACCTGGCATGTTAACTTATGTGTCTAATACCCCTCTGGTAGAGGGTTGGTGGACCTGGAGTGTTCTTTTATGTGTGTGTGGATTCGGTTATTACCAGCCATATCCTGTATGTATATCTGGTATGTAGGTGATGTGATTGGTGATGACCGGATCTACGCGTGCATGTGAATTGTGATCAATGGAATAATCTCCACCTATATGTATATTTTCGACTTGTTCTTGGTGGAAGGTTAATCTTCCACTTGCGAAGTAATCAAGTCTGTAGTTGGTGGATTAAACAATTCTTTACATGTTATCTTTCCATCAGTCTCTTATGGATTGTTAATGGGCCTGTAGTGTAACCTAATGGTCAATACTGAGTGCTTAAGTGGTGTGGATATGTCAATTATCAAGCAGCTTTGTGCCGTCTGACTCAGCTCTTGGAGCTCAGTCAGGTGGGACAAAGTTGGAAATAACGGCGTTTACATGTGAACTGTGATTAGTGGACTAAACCACACTTGGTATGTGTACTACTTATTTCGTCTTGGTAGAGGGTTAACTTTCCTTTAGATAAAAACAAATCTTAATATAAAGTTTTCAACCTGATGGTTAGTACAGAGTGTATAAGTGGTGTAGATATATGCCAGTTATCAATCAGCTTTGTGCCATCTGACTCAGCTCTTGGAGCTCAGTCAGATGAGTTAGAGTTGGAAATAACGGCGTTCACGTGTGGATTGTGATTAGTGGACTAATCCACACTTAGTATGTATACTACTTACTTCGTCTTTGGTGGAGGGTTAATTTTCCTTTAGATAAAAACAAATCTTAATATAAAGTTTCCAAGTCTATTTCTAGTGGGCCAACCATACCGAGCATGTTAACTTTCTGTATGTCCCTGGTGAAGGGTTAATTGACCAGTAGTACAAGCGCGACAAGTCATTCCACTGTCGACATTTTTCTAATTAGACTGACGGAGTGTGTCGACTACCCATGATGTTGAATACGACATGCTTCTTCAATACCCGGAAAATCGCACGGTGAATCCCTGCAATACAAATAAATCCCAAAAGTATTGGCCCTGTTATTATCTTATTGAATCAGTGATGACGATTATATGGGCCAAAATGACATTCGTTATAGGTCTATCTGCTCATTGGTGTGTATCTGAAGCACGAAAATGTCATTTTATTGTTTGTATCGTTCTGATTAGATTAACAGAGCGTGTCGTCTACTTGTGATGTTAAGTACATGCTCTCGCATACTGTATATTTCATAAATGGATTGACTGTATTTAAACGTAAATCACTATTAGCGGAGTGATCCAGACCGGTATGTGTATTTTCCACTTTATTCTTGGCAGTAGGTTAATTTTCCTTCAGCATTACAAAAAACTTAATATAAAGCAATCAATACTGCTTTTAGTGGACTAAACCATACCAAGCATGTTAACTTTCGATATGTACCTGGTAAGGGTTAATGGAGCTCTCGGAGCTCAGATGGGATACAGTTGGCAATAATTCTACATGCATGCAAATTATGATCAGTTGACCAATCCACACCCGGTTTGTTTACCTATCATTTCGTTCTTAGTTGAGGGTTAATTTTCTTTTTGGAGCAGAGTTAGATGGGATATAGTTGGTAATAATTCTACGTGCATGTAAATCGCGATTAGGAGACCAACCCATACCCAGTTGTTTACCTTCCATTTCGGTCTTAGTTGAGGGATAATTCTATTTTGGTCAAACAATAATCTTAATATAAAGTGATCTAGTCTGCAGTTAGTGGACTCTACCATACCCAGTAAGTTAACTTCCTATGTGCCTCAGGGATCGCCGGTAGAGGGTCAGTGGACACGCAGATCTTTTGGATCCTAGCCAGATGGGACATAATTTGTATTAACTGTATTCATACGTAAATTGTGACCAATGGATCAACCCATACCCAGTTTCTATATGTTCCATCTTTTTAGTGGCTGAGGGTTAATGTTTCTGTCTACTATCAGATGACCCAACCATACCTTACTGCATGTCTGGGGTCAACTTTCTGTATGTTTCTGGTTGAGGGTTAATGGACATGTTGTACAACCTCGTATAAATTAGTGCAGTTATCTACTGATAACTTAGTGGTTGATAACTAAGTGGCTTTATTTCATCTGACTGAGCTCTTGGAGCTGAGTCGGGTGGAATACCGCTGGAAATAACTGAACACACACGTGAATCGTAAATCGCAATCAGTGGACCATTCCACACCCAGTATGTATATTGTCCATTTCGTTCCTGGTAGAGGGTCAATTTCTCTTCTGCTAAGCATAAATCTTAATGTGAATTGATTAAGTCTAAACAATATTTAGCATGTTAATTTTCCATCTGTCTCTTATGGAGTGTTTATGGACCTGTATGAAAACCTAGTGGTCAATACTGCATGCTCAAGTGGTGCAGATATATGCAAATTATCAAGCGGCTTTGTTCCATATGAATGAGCTCTTGGAGCTCAGTCGGGTGGGACAAAGTTGAAAATAATGGCGTTTACATATATATCGTGATTAGTGGAATTACCCGTAACCAAGTATATATACCTCTCATTTCGTCTTCGGTGGAGGGTTAACTTTCCTTTAGACAAAACCAAAGTCAAATGCTAATTATCAAGCTGCTTTGTGCCATCTGACTCAGCTCTTGGAGCTCGGTTGGATGGGACAAAAGTTGGAGATGATGGCGTTTACATATAAATTGTGATTAGTGGAATTACCCACACCAAGTATATATACCTCTCACTTCGTCTTCGGTAGAGGGTTGACTTTCTGTTACACAAAACAAATCTTAATACAAAGTTTTCAAGTCTACTACTAGTGGGCTAACCATACTTAGCATGTTAACTTTCTGCACGTCTCCGGTAAGGGTTAATAGGCCAGTAGCACAAGAACAAGTCATTCCATTATCTCCATCGTTCTAATTACATTAACGGTGTGTGTCGACTATTTATTTATTTATTTATTTATTGGTGTTTAAGGTCACATACTTATGCACAATGGCTAATCGTGACCGTGACAGTTTTACGGGTGGAGGAAGCCGGAGTACCCGGGGAGAACCACCGAGCAACGACGAGCAGCTGTCAGCTCTCCAACATCGTAACTCTGGACTCTGCACCGCAGGTGTGTGTCGACTACCTGTGATGCTTAATACGACATGCCCTGGTTTGCTCTTACAAACCCCTGTAAATCGCACGATGAATCCTTGCAATACAAATTAGTCTCAAAAGATTGGCCCTGTTATTACCTTTTTGAATTAGTGATGACAATTATATGGACCAATATGACATCTGTTATAGATTGTTCTGCTCACTGGGGTGTATTTGAAGCACGAGAATGGCATTCAATTGTTTGTATCGTTCTAACTAGGTTAACACAGTGTGTCGTCTACCTGTGATGTTGAATACTTGCTTAATATAATTTGTATTCCACAAATGGACTGGTATCTTATTGGTGTGTCTGTCCACTAGGGTGTTCCCGAAGACCAACAGAGTTAATCCACTCCTTTAATTGTCCCAATTAGATTAATGAAGATCTGACATACTCTTGTATTTCGCAGTCGGATGCCTGATGGTTTATGTACATAGATATGAATGGTAGTCTAGGCCAGTGATGTATAACCTGCCCACATTAAGGGGTCGTCCAACCTAACTTTGGTCAATTTTTTGACATTTTTCCCAGTGCCTCAGAAACAGATAAGAGAAGTAAGGAAAGGCAAATTATATATCAAAATAATGAGTAAAGTGCATAGAAAAGGTACATATAATTTTTTTCAGGAAAAAAAGTGAATTTTATGATTTTGAAGAAGATTAATTTGCAAATGGCATAAGTAACGAACCGGTAAAACCACAAAATAATCGGTAATTCGAAAGCCTTGTCCTCAATATAATGATAACATACTACAGATTCGGAGAAAGCATTTTTTTGACACACACTCTGGTGGATTTTGACGTTTGAATGTAATAACATCAACACAAATTTTTGATGTTCCGGATGTGGCCATGTTTCAACGATGTTTTTCTGGTCATGTGATTACGATGTGGTTCTTGCAGAAATACTCAATTTGGGCAATCGTAAGAATGCAAGGACGTGATCACGCCCTTTATTTGTTCGAGACGATGTATGAGCGGATTTGCAAACAGGTGACAGCAAGTACTTGAGCTGTTAATGTCATAACTGCAAAATATGGTTCGAAATTCCCTCTCGCGTTTACAGGCCGTCTGAACATTTTTGTTGACAAAAAATCTGAATTATTGCGCACTAGAAAGACAACATGAACCACTTGTAAAAAAAATAACCGAGTGAATAAAATGGGGACGATACACACAAAATAAGGCAATATTCATAACAAAGTAAGCAGAATGCTTCAGAAATCACTTTTTCACGAAGTATATTCCAAGTGACCTGGAACTATATTGAGCGTGTTAATTTCCCCCTGTCGCTGCGAAGTTATTTACTTCCCAGTAACCATGGAATTTGAAGGCGGGTATGTTTGATGTCTGCAAAGGACCGATTGAAGATGGGTTGAAAATGATGCATTCGTGCTTTTAAATAAGGTGCGCTTGGACGATGCTGAGAATTTAGTTTTTTCTTGCAATCAACCATAGTAATACAAGCGTCGATCAGTGTCTTTTATGATCAATTTACACTGACAAATGTGACAAATCTCCTTCACCGGAAACCATCCCCCAATTTGCATATCACAATAAACATAACCGCTGTCACGGAGTGTCAGCGTGGCCATGTGGTCAAAACCGAAACGAATTATCGAATGCACGGTCAATATTAGCTGCAATTGGCTTTTAAATAAATGAAATACACGAAATATTCGCAATTTCTTCATTATTCATGCCGAGTTACTTTTTAACCAAACCACATGCGTTCAGTTTCGTTTGTCGGCATCAAACTGATATTGTTTGTGGTAATTAAATAGTACGAGAAGGCGCAGGAAGCCAAATATTTTCCATCATCTATTATTTAATTCAAATTGATAATTTCTTTTATTTTACTGAAATTGTGAACTGATAAGGTGGGTGTGTTGCGATTATTATGCCCCAGACCTGGAAGTTGGAAAATCAAAGGTGCATGTAGGGCCGTGCAGTGGTGACCCCTGTCCTCTTAATCTTAGTCTTACCCATTCATCATTACATGTACGAACATTCCATCTTGTATCTCAACCATTGCTACTCCAATTTGAAGGATATTTGGTTTTGTGATCAAGCACCATGGGGAAACAATGCCTGTGTAGCTGTTGTAGCATGTGTTTCTTCCCACATTTTTTCAGAGTTGTGGTACTTTTTCACTCTTTTGAGTTAGAAAATTTTGTTTATAACTAGTTGATTTGTTACAATTTGTTGCAAAGTGCCTGCTAATACCCTCAATTGTATTGCTACAGAATTTTCTTGTGAAGATTTTGTTCCTATTACTTATCAAGCAACAACCTAATGAATATTCTGTATAAAGCCACCAATCTGATGTTTGACACTTTTATCGGAGCTGTTTTGAAGGCTTATGGAACTCGAAATGTTGATTATGGCAGGACTTTTCTATTCACCCATTAATTGATAAATTAAGTGTTATAGTTGGAAGTAAGAAGCATGAAAGGTCCAGAACTAAAACTCTAAAAAGAATGTTTTGCAATGTAACATGATTTTTGCAGATACACTTATTTGGAGGTTTACCTGTCTGATAGTGTTTGGAACATGTGTGGCCAGGATCTTCAAAGTTAAACTTTGAGAAAAAAGGCATATGCCTTGAGTGCTGGAGGTAGAGTCATACAAGGAAGAGAGCCCCCCCCCCCCCCCCCCCCCCGAATTTTTTTGTGTCAAATGGAGCTCACTTGTCATCTTTTGGGGATTGCTTTGTGTACTGCGTTCTTGAAAAAAATATGTGAGACCCTCTGGATGTGCCCTTCTGATCTCAATATGTCAATAAGCCTCCTTGGGGAAAGTACATGCAATAATGGTTATGTAAGGTTGATTTGATGTGTTTTGAATAACAATGTATTTTTAAGTACATTAGATGGTTTATTGCAGTGACAGGTTACAGTTACCCTTATTTCTTCTCCAACAGATATCATGAGTGTATTGGTGTCCAAGAGTTAAACGAAGCTATTATACTTATTGATAAACCAGACAAATTTAACAATTTAATCACTATCAAATTGATGCATGGGATAAAAGGGGTTACAGTGCAAGGGGTTTGTATATATATTTATTCAACTACAATGTATGACTTTGCAGTGCATTCTACATAGGAGAATATCATATTTTCTTTCCAAACCATACACAGTAACACATAATCTTGATATTGGGAGACACTCTTTTGTCCTTCCATACTTCTTCTGCTGGACTCCTTCAAGTTGACCTTTGTTGAACTCCCCAAATCAAAACATAAACAAAAGAAAATGTCTGCCTTCAATCAGTGAGCACTCCACTTATAAAATTTGGTCTCATTCCAAGCATTCCTTAAGGGGACGTCCAACCTAACTTTGGTCAAATTTCATGTAATTTTCTTTCAAGTCTAAAAAAGGCCCAAAATGAATAACCCCAATAAATTATATACCAAAATGCTTGGAATGAAACATAGAACATGTGGAAACTGAAATTTGCCATGGAACTGCTGCCATGTGTAAATAGCACCACCTGAAAGTCTGCTGTGGCATAAGTAAGTGAACAAAATTTTTACAATAAAATACCTCAAAATAAAATAACAGCTGTATTCTATAAACATTTAAGTACATACTCGAAGAAATCTTTTCCTAATTCATGAAAGTAATGAAGATTGAGACCAAATGTTATGAGTGGAGTGCTCACTGATTGAAGGCAGACATTTTCTTTTGTTTATGTTTTGATTTGGGGAGTTCAACAAAGGTCAACTTGAAGGAGTCCAGCAGAAGAAGTATGGAAGGACAAAAGAGTGTCTCCCAATATCAAGATGTATGTGTTACTGTAATGGTTTGGAAAGAAAATATGATATTCTCCTATGTAGAATGCACTGCAAAGTCATACATTGTAGTTGAATAAATATATTTACAAACCCCTTGCACTGTAACCCCTTTTATCCCATGCATCAATTTGATAGTGATTAAATTGTTAAATTTGTCTGGTTTATCAATAAGTACATTAGCTTTGTTTAACTCTTGGACACCAATACACTCATGATATCTGTTGGAGAAGAAATAAGGGTAACTGTAACCTGTCACTGCAATAAACCATCTAATGTACTTAAAAGTACATTGTTATTCAAAACACATCAAATCAACCTTACATAACCATTATTGCATGTACTTTCCCCAAGGAGGCTTACTGACATATTGAGATCAGAAGGGCACATCTAGAGGGTCTCACATATTTTTTTCAAGAACGCAGTACACAAAGCAATCCCCAAAAGATGACAAGTGAGCTCCATTTGACACAGAAAATTTTGGGGGTGGGGGGGGGGGGTGGGGCTCTCTTCCTTGTATGACTCTACCTCCGGCACTCAAGGCATATGCCTTTTTTCTCAAAATGTAACTCTTTTTTTCTTTTTGAAGATCCTGGCCACACATGTTCCAAACACTATCAGACAGGTAAACCTCCAAATAAGTGTATCTGCAAAAATCATGTTACATTGCAAAACATTCTTTTTAGAGTTTTAGTTCTGGACCTTTCATGCTTCTTACTTCCAACTATAACACTTAATTTATCGATTCATGGGTGAATAGAAAAGTCCTGCCATAATCAACATTTTGAGTTCCATAAGCCTTCAAAACAGCTCCAATAAAAGTGTCAAACATCAGATTGGTGGCTTTATACAGAATATTCATTAGGTTGTTGCTTGATAAGTAATAGGAACAAAATCTTCACAAGAAAATTCTGCAGCAATACAATTGAGGGTATCAGCAGGCACTCTGCAACAAATTGTAACAAATCAACTAGTTATAAACAAAATTTTCTAACTCAAAAGAGTGAAAAAGTACCACAACTCTGAAAAAATGTGGGAAGAAACACATGCTACAGCAGCTACACAGGCATTGTTTCTCCATGATGCTCGATCACAAAACCAAATATCCTTCAAATTGGAGTAGCAATGGTTGAGATACAAGGGGGAATGTTGGTACATGCAATGATGAATGGGTAAGACTAAGATTAAGAGGACAGGGGGTCACCACTGCACGGCCCTAGATGCACCTTTGATTTTCCAACTTCCACTAAGTTCCAGGTCTGGGGCATAATAATCGCAACACACCCAACTTATCAGTTCATAATTTCAGTTAAATAAAAGAAATTATCAATTTGAATTAAATAATAGATGATGTAAAAATATTTGGCTTCCTTCGCCTTCTCGTACTATTTAATTACCACAAACAATATCAGTTTGATGCCGACAAACGAAACTGAACGCATGTGGTTTGATTAAAAAGTAACTCGGTATGAATAATGAAGAAATTGCGAATATTTCGTGTATTTCATTTATTTAAAAGCCAATTGCAGCTAATATTGACCGTGCATTCGATAATTCGTTTCGGTTTTGACCACACGGCCACGCTGACACTCGTGACAGCGGTTATGTTTATTGTGATATGCAAATTGGGGGATGGTTTCCGGTGAAGGAGATTTGTCACATTTGTCAGTGTAAAACGATAAAAAAAAAACACTGATCGACGCTTGTATTACTATGGTTGGTTGGAAGAAAAAACTAAATTCTCAGCATCGTCCAAGCGCACCTTATTTAAAAGCACGAATGCATCATTTTCAACCCATCTTCAATCGGTCCTTTGCAGACATCAAACATACCCGTCTTCAAATTCCATGGTTACTAGGACGTAAATAACTTCGCAGCGACAGGGGGAAATTAACACACTCAATATAGTTCCAGGTCACTTGGAATATACTTCGTGAAAAAGTGATTTCTGAAGCATTCTGCTTACTTTGTTATGAATATTGCCTTATTTTATGTGTATCGTCCCGATTTTATTCACTCGGTTATTTTTTTCACAAGTGGTTCATGTTGTCTTTCTAGTGCGCAATAATTCAGATTTTTTGTCAACAAAAAAGTTCAGACGGCCTGTAAACACGAGAGGGAATTTCGAACCATATTTTGCAGTTATGACATTAACAGCTCAAGTACTTGCTGTCACCTGTTTGCAAATACGCTCATACATTGTCTCGAACAAATAAAGGGCGTGATCACGTCCTTGCATTCTTACGATTGCCCAAATTGAGTATTTCTGCAAGAACCACATCGTAATCACATGACCGGAAAAACATCGTTGAAACATGGCCACATCCGGAACATCAAAAATTTGTGTTGATGTTATTACATTCAAACGTCAAAACCCACCAGAGTGTGTGTCAAAAAAATGCTTTCTCCGAGTCTGTAGTATGTTATCATTATATTGAGGACAAGGCTTTCGAATTACCGATTATTTTGTGGTTTTACCGGTTCGTTACTTATGCCATTTGCAAATTAATCTTCTTCAAAATCATAAAATTCACTTTTTTTCCTGAAAAAAAATATATGTACCTTTTCTATGCACTTTACTCATTATTTTGATATATAATTTGCCTTTCCTTACTTCTCTTATCTGTTTCTGAGGCATTGGGAAAAATGTAAAAAAATTAACCAAAGTTAGGTTGGACGACCCCTTAATAGCTTCCATTGCAGCCTATCGTAACTCATTCACTTCATCCAGTGTCATATATGTTTGATACTGGTTTACAATATTTACATGTAAATATGTTCTTTTTTGTATTGCAGCATCCTATTACAAATTATTACTACTTCTTTCAGTCTTATTCAGAACTTACTACTCTTGCCAACCAGTATGTAAACTTGAAACGGTACCACACAATTGTAAACAACAAAATCATCCGAGTACTTTCCCGACTGTTTGATGCTGGTATTACATAAATGTGTAACATAAATGTCTACAGAGCTCGGATTGGTTTTTTTAATAGTGTTGTCTATTGTCACGGCATTAAAAATAAGCTCCAAAAACATCAAATATGCTGTATATTATGCTACATGTATATGCGCTGGAAGGGAAGCAGTCTACTTAACGCCCTCACTGTTATGCTTGCATTATTTTTCAGCTTGTTCGATTGTCCAGTTACGCTTGGGGACAAAAATGCATGGTCACTGGAACCACATTTTAATTATAATTTGGGTACAGGTGTTTCGGTGATTGACAGAGTTTTTTATTTAACACTCTCGCCTCCCATTCTCGCACTAACAGTGTTCTTTAATAGTATTAATTATATTATCAGGCGATATTGAATTGAACCCAGGCCCAAATCTTACAGACTCAAATAAGAGAGTAAATATATTAAAAATGTGCCATTTGAATGTACAAAGCTTAGATGTACAAACGAAATTAGACATTATAAAATGTGAATCGCTGGTCTTTGATATTCTGGCTCTCACCGAGACGTGGCTAACTGATAACACTCCGATATCAAATGTACTTCTGCCTAGCTTTCAGGAGCCACTACGTAAGGACCGGCCGACGAGGGGGGGGGGGGGGTGGTGTGGCGGTATATTTCAAGGAGGGCATTGCCTTCCGACATAGACCTGATCTTGAGTTAGTAAATATTGAGTGTCTTTGGACTGAAGTTGTCACAAAACATGGTAAGCCACTTTTGCTGGGTGTGTTTTACCGCCCACCTAATAGTCCACCCGAAACGTGGAATATTATTTCCGCCTCCATTGAAAATGCCAAAGATACCCAAATTGAAGATCTTATTGTTACTGGTGATTTTAATGATAATCAACTTATGCCTCTAGGAAGCAAATTTTTAGAAATTTCCAGATGTTTCAACTTGGCCCAGTTTGTCAATGATCCGACATGCATTACCGAAACTTCAGCGACGCTGCTCGATCTCTTTGCCGTGTCTCAGTCAGTGAACGTGGTGTCGTGTGAAGTTTTAGATCCCTTCTTCCCAGACATGATCCGCTATCACAAACCAATTGTTATCGAAATTGACTTCGCAAAATCAGCTCATGTTGCTTTCAAGAGACGTGTCTGGGCTTATGCATTAGGAAACTACATCGATCTAAATAATGCAATCGTTAACGAACAATGGGACGAAATATTTGATAACCCCGATCTGGACACTATTGTATCTGATTTTACCAATAAAATACTCCATTTGGCATCAAAGCATATCCCAAATAAATACATAACCTCGAGAACTAACCAACCTGAATGGTTTCATAATAACATAAGACTACTTATCAGACAAAGAAAACGATTGTATCGTGCAGCCAAAGGGAGTGGTCTTCCTCAAGCATGGTATAAATACAGACGTAAGAGGAATGAGGTCGTTTCAGCGATGCGAAAGGCCAAAATGACCCATTTATCTAAAGTTCAAAGCGTGCTGAAAAGCTCAGAGACTTCATCAGCACAATGGTGGAAGACCCTTAAATCTTTCATAGGAAATAATACTTCATTAGGGATCCCAACTATAACTCACCAAAACAGAACGTATTTGTCGAACATTGAGAAAGCTGAGGTGCTCAACAGTTATTTCTGTACTATTTCTTGCGTAGATGATTCTAAAGCCTCGTTGCCAGTATCTGTTCTACCATGCGATGAAATACTTGATAATATAACGCTCCACTGCCGCGATGTTTATGAAGCACTGACAGCAATAAATGCGTCCAAAGCCTCTGGTCCGGATTTGGTCAGCCCTCGTCTACTAAAAGAGTGTAAAACGTCCTTGTGTGAACCACTATCGATCCTGTTTAATATCCTATTGAATAACTGTTATTTTCCAACTGCATGGAAAAAAGCTAATGTATCTCCAATTCTGAAAAAAACCTCCCTCTAACTTAGTCACGAATTATCGTCCTATATCTTTGATTAGCTGTGTAGGGAAGGTATTTGAGAAATGCATCTTTAAGCGTCTATGGAAATTCCTGAGTGATAATAATACCCTTAGTCCATTTCAATCTGGTTTTACACCTCGGGACTCTACAGTTCTCCAACTATCAGATATATACGACGAATTCTATCGTGCTCTGGATGATGGCAAGGAGGTCAGAGTGGTCTTCTGTGATGTTAGTAAAGCGTTTGATAAAGTTTGGCACGCCGGATTGCTTTACAAATTGGAGAAGGTCGGAATTAGGGGGGAATTACTGGATTTTCTCAGATCATATCTCTCTGATAGATCCCAGCGGGTTGTCATAGCAAACGAGTGCTCCTCTTGGAGAGCTGTCTGTTCTGGAGTTCCACAAGGTTCGATTCTTGGTCCTCTTTTATTCCTCATCTATATTAATGATATTACGGAAAATTTGATCAGTAGCCTGCGTCTCTTTGCAGACGACACATCTCTTTATCTTATTGTTGAAAATCCTGCCCAAACAGCTAATGTAATCAATCGCGATCTGGCGACAATAGAAAATTGGGCTAGATTATGGCTGGTCGAATTCAACCCACAAAAAACTGAAAGTCTTCTCATATCTCGGAAAACTAATCCCCGTTCTCATCCACCCTTGTTGTTTTCTAATATGCAAATTGCCGAAGTTGATAGTCACAAGCATTTAGGTGTTATATTGAATACTACTTGTACCTGGACTGATCACACTGATTATATCTGTGCTAAAGCCTGGACACGTATAGACTTAATGCGAAAGTACAAATTCATACTTGATAGATACGTTCTGGAAAAAATTTACTTTGCATTCGTAAGACTCCTACTGGAATATGCCGATACGGTTTGGGATAACTGCAATGAAAGAGACATTGTTAATATAGAGAAAATTCAAGTTGCTGCAGCTAGGGTTGTTACCGGGGGAACTGTCAGTGCCAGCAAAGCCTTATTATACTCCGAAACCTGCTGGGATACCCTCCAGGACAGGCGTGGAAAACACAAATTAATGCAGTTTTTCAAGATGTACCATTGCATAACGCCCCGATACATTGCTAGTAAGGTCCCACCCCCAGTATCGGCGAGCAATACGGCTCATAATCTTCGTTCAAGTGGTAACCTCAGGATTCCTTTTTGTCGAACCAATTTATACCAATCCTCTTTCATCCCGGCAGTAACTAAATTATGGAATAGAATACCACTACCTGTTAGAGAGAATAGTTCTTATAGTAATTTTAAGAGTTATTTAAATCATAATAATCGACGGCCGCCATCGTTTTTCAGTAATGCAAAATGTCGTTCAGCACAGATATATCATTGCCGGTTGCGCTTGGGATGTAGTAATCTCAATTCACACCTATATGCCAATCATATATCACTCTCACCCTATTGCCAGTGTGGAGAGATCGAGTCGACTGAGCACTTTCTGTTAATGTGCCCTCTTTACTTTAATATCCGCAACCGTACCATTGGTCAACTATCCTTTACTCCAAATGTTTCAGTCCTACTCTATGGCTCCGAATTTTTGAGTAACGAAGAAAATCGTTCAGTCGTTGACCTTGTCCAGGATTATATTATAGCTTCAAAGCGCTTCTAGTAAGTGTAAATAGATGCGTGCATGCAAGAGCACGTGAGAGTGCATGAATGTATGCATATGTATGTAAATATATATGTTTGTGTGTGCGTTTATGTGGGTGCGTATGTATGTTAAGTATGTATGTGTGTGTGCATGCGTGCGTGCTAGTATGTGTGTCTGTGTGTATGTATATGTATGCGTGCGTGCGTATATGTATCGTCGACTGAGTGCTGGAGTGTTCTATGTCCCACAGGGGACATAGAGCGTTCTAGCACTCGGGCGACGATATGTATCTGTGTATATATGTATGTATATGTGTAAGAACGTAGACGTCTTCCCTATGCACAGTTCATATCCAACTTGTACGTGTGCTGTGACTACAGTCTACTTGTATTCTCTGTAATACTAGATGAGTTACCGGATCAGTTTGCACCCAGGTTGGCTTCTTGCTTTCTTTCTTCATTCCAATATTCTCTTTTTTCCTACAGTACCTCTCATGTTAATTTCCATGGTTTAAACAATATAAATGAAACTGTACGAGTGTCATTAATCCGATTATATCATTATATTGTAAATGTCAAACGTGGAAACGACCTTTTATAAGCTCTTTAGCTTTCTGTCGGATCCACCATCAACAATGTTGTACTTTGTATCTCTAGAAATGTTGAACAAATAAATATTGTTTAAACTAAATAAAATTGTTTTCTTGCAATTAATTGGAAGGTATGAGCCAGTGCAGTCCAGTAAATTGTAAGAAAACAATATATTAACTAAATAAAATTGAAATTATCAATTACTTTAATCTCAGACAGCTTGTGGATGAATCAACTTGTTTTACTGAGACATCCGCTTTCTTGTTAGATCTCTTTGCTGTTAGTGACACAATCAATGTGAAAACATGTGAAGTTCTCGAACCGATTATTCCAGACATGACCCGCTATCACTGCCCAATTTCAGTCGAAGTCGAATTTTTGAAACCAAGCCCTCCTTCTTTCAGGAGGAAGGTATGGCTTTATTCTCAGGGTAACTATGATGTACTGAACGAGGCTTTCTCTAATACCGACTGGGACCTTATCTTTGATACTCCATGTTTAGATACTCTACTTACAAATGTTACCGACAAAATACTCGATACTGCATTCAAACATATACCCAACAAAGTTATAACAGTGAGAATGGATCAACCGAAATGGATGCATAATGAAATAAGACTCATAATGAGACAGAGAAAACGCTTGTATCGCATTGCTAAACGTACCAATTCCCATCACGCCTGGGCCAAGTACAAACTTAATGAGGTTGTATCGGCCATCAGGAAAGCTAAAGCCCAGCACCTTTCAAAAATCCAGTCTACATTGAGAAGCAATGAAACCCCAGCGTCACTGTGGTGGAAGACCCTAAAAACACTAATTGGTAGTTGTAACACAACAGAAATTCCCACCCTGACTCATCTAAACAAAATGTATTTTTCTAGTGCTCAGAAAGCTGAAGTGTTTAATGAATACTTCTGTTCTATCTCAACAGTTGATGATACTAATGCTTCCTTACCAGATCCACCAACACATGTTTTCCAACGCATTGATAGTATCACCCTGCATTGCAACGAAGTATATGCGGCAATGAAGTCCATAAAGATGTCCAAGGCGTCTGGTCCCGATCAAATAAGCCCGCGTCTCCTAAAAGAATGTAAATCCTCTCTTTGCGAACCACTCTCAATTTTATTCAACATATTACTGAATAATTCGTACTTTCCTTCATTATGAAAAAAAGCAAATGTCACCCCAATCTTAAAAAAACAACCCTCAAACGCAGTTAGTAATTATCGACCGATATCGTTGATCAGCTGTGTTGGTAAATTATTTGAAAAATGTGTCTTTAAACGCTTGTGGCAGTTCATGAGTGAAAACAATGTCCTTAGTCAATTTCAGTCAGGTTTCACGCCTGGAGACTCAACCGTCCTCCAGCTGACTGACATTTATGACGAATTCTGTCGCGCACTTCATGAAGGCAAAGAAGTCAGGGAGGTTTCTGTGATGTCAGCAAGGCGTTAGACAAGGTATGCATGCTGGT
The DNA here is from genome assembly GCA_031216915.1 of Pictodentalium vernedei. Taxonomy (NCBI): domain Eukaryota; kingdom Metazoa; phylum Mollusca; class Scaphopoda; order Dentaliida; family Dentaliidae; genus Pictodentalium; species Pictodentalium vernedei. The sequence goes on along the minus strand of CM062297.1, from coordinate 532,099,977 downwards.
CTTATCCACAAGCTAGAGAGTATTGGTGTTTCAGGAGAACTTCTTTTATTTCTAAAATCGTATCTTGCGGATAGGTCACAGCGAGTTGTGATAGCCTTGGAATCGTCGTCATGGAGATCCATCAATGCCGGTGTACCCCAGGGATCTATACTTGGACCTTTACTGTTTTTAATATGCATAAATGATATAACCAATAACCTACTCAGCAGTATTCGTCTATTTGCAGATGATACGTCCTTGTATCTAATTATTGAAAACCCAGAGCAAGCCGCGGTAATAATTAATAACGATTTGGCTACAATTGAACATTGGGCAAAAACATGGTTGGTTGAGTTTAATCCGAACAAAACTGAAAGTATGTGCATATCACGTAAAAGCAATCCTAACTCTCACCCACCCTTATATTTAGGCGACTCTCACTCAGATAACAGAAGTTTCTGACTATAAACATTTGGGTCTCATACTAAATAGTGCATGTACATGGAACAATCACATCGACCATATTTGCTCCAAAGCCTGGTCTCGTTTAGACTTGCTGAGGAAGCATAAATTTGACCTCGATCGCAGTGTCCTGGAAAAAATATAATTTGCCTTCATTAGGCCTCTTCTCGAATATGCCGACACTGTCTGGGATAATTGTTCTGTGACCAATGTCGCTGAACTCGAAAGAATACAAATTGCAGCAGCAAGAATCATCACCGGAGCAACCATTAATGCCAGTAAGTCTTTGTTATATTCGGAAACACGGTGGGAATCCTTGCAAGATAGACGCCACAAACACAAACTAATTCAGTTCTTCAAAATGTATCATCACATGTCACCCCCATACATCTCCAACAAAGTTCCACCGCTTGTCTCCTCGGCAAATTCATCACGTACATGCAATCTTCGATCTAGTCAAAACCACCGCGTTCCTTTTTGTCGTACGGAATTGTATCAGTCTTCATTTGTTCCCAGCGTTACTGACCAGTGGAACAAGTTGCCGTTACCTGTTCGCGAGAACTCATCATTGATTAATTTCAAAACATTTCTCAGTAACGGTAACCTAAGACCGCCTAGGTTCTATAGTAACTCGAAATCTCGTAAGGCCCAAATATACCATTGTCGGCTGCGGTTGGGTTGTAGTAATCTTTATTCACACCTTTTTGACAATCAATTATCACCCAGTCCCTCCTGTCAGTGCGGTGAACGTGAAACAACTGATCACTTTTTCTTTCATTGTCCCTTGTTTTTAAACGCTCGTAATTATACGATTCATTTACTTTCATATGTAGTAGATACATCCATACTTCTATTTGGTTCTGAATTTTTAAATTACGAGGACAACCACCTTATTTCTGAAGTTGTACATGACTTCATTTTATCAAGTAAACGATTTCAATAAGTTGAAACTTAATACTACGCCCCCACTCCCACTCCTCTTGTAAAAGTTAACATTGAAATAGCGATTGTGCATTGTATCAAACAGGCTTTGATTACCTATAACAATAGAACCCATTGACCAATGCCTGTCGTGGAATACCCCCTCATGCCTTCAAACTTGTAACACCCCCTAGGTTTATTTACGACTGATTCGCAATTAAATGAACAAAAGTTGCCCACCTACGATTCTCATGAGTGCTAATTTTAAACAACTTTTAATCAACATGTGCTTTGCCTGTTTTAACTCTGACTTATTCTCAAGATATTGTTTGATAATTATATTATTACCATTTGTGAGTATGTGCAATGTGTGTATGGGCACCGTGGGGGGGGGGGGGGGGGGGGTCTGCCGTGGGCTTGCTCCGGTTTCTAGGGTAAGATCTTGATTTGTCTTTGACTCGTCGTGAGCTGTCCCTGGAGCCCAGAGCGTGATCTCGACAATGTCCATAATGGTGATAATTTTTAAGTGTCATGTATTCAGGCTGATTTCATCTTACTAGTTTATCTTTTTCTTCTCCTTTCTACTTATTAGTACCCGTGTTTTCTCTTCTTTATTTCTTTTGATTTTACCTTGAAGTTTAAACAATCCCGCATATTGTTGACTGGCGGCCGATGCGACTTCCTATGCTCGATATCTACTTATGTGACGCCTAAACGAACCGTCTCTCCATCTCTAGGCGTAGCAACTAGCTTGTAATACAATGACCAACCGAGTGAGAGTCTCGGTCGTCATGTGACGACGTGTGGGATCTTCCGCTGATTTATACCACCCGCAGGTGTAAGTTATACGTTGCCAGGGAGACGACTTACATAAGCTCTAGCTTTCTGTCGAATCCCTCTCCCACATGATCTGCTTTCCTTGTTGTGTGTATACTACTGTATTTAGTGTTGTTCAGACTTGTTTTTTAACTTTATAGTTATTGTAAAATGTATACACATGTCACATACCAAATAAATACTGTTTAAATTAAATAAAATTGGGTCTTTTTCCAACTGATTAGAAGCCAACTGTTTATTTATTTATTTATTGGGGTTTAATGACACTTTCAACAGCCAGGGTCACCTCGTGTCGGACAGTTTTACGGGTGGGGGAAGTCGGAGTACCCGGAGAGAACCACCGAGCAACTCTCGGGCTCCCCATCATACTAACACCACACGAGCAGGGCTAACACTGGTTGAAGACAAGTGCACCATTGACGAGCGCCTTAGTACACAATGCCACCGTGCATTAAACAAAGGCCATTTTATTGTACCAAAATATTTTTATTTACCCATGAAATTAATTTTAATATTTTTTAATTCAATGCATGAGATATAGAAATATATATTCCAAACACTTCTTTCATAATTATAAATTTGTACCATTTATTCCTGTACCATTTTTTCCTACCCCTCTGTACCATTTATTCCGGGTTGCATAAATCCTGTACCGTTTTTTTCCTGTACCGTTCTTTTCTACTAACGAACTTTCGGTTTGCTTCGGGGGACTAATTAGTTGCAGAGGCAATTTCCCTTGTGAGGGGAACAGGTCGATTTCGCCTTGAGTTGATTCGGTCTTGTGTCGATTCGGCCTGGCAACTACCTGCTACTTTTCTTATTAAAGACCAAACCAGACTGATTAAATCACAATTTCAATTAGTTTCAAGCTGATATTTGAAAATACTTGCAATGTATTTCAATTTCTCTGATGCGAATTTGCCAACGATTTCTCTATAATAATGTGGACAGCTTTAATGGCAGGCATGGCATTTATAAGGATTTGGACTAACCTACACCCCTAATATGATAGTTTATATGTTTTAAATGGCCTGGTTGACAATGTGATTGATAATAAAGGTTAAACAAGCACAGAACTTAATGGTTTTATGTGGAGGAAAAAAATTGCATTTTTAGTAATTTGCACACTTTTTCCAGCCCCAAACCACCCACCCACCTCCTCCCTGTATCTGGAAATTTTTGTCTCCGGCTTTATTATATTTTATTTCACAGTTTTTGTCATTTCAGTAAATTACAGTTAAAACGGAAAAAAATTAAATTAAAATGAAAAACAATAAAGATGCAAATAAAATGAAAATACAAATTAATCCTTTGAATCCTAGCGGCCATTTTTCTGGCCAGCCACATGATACGTCATAACGTCATTGAATAGGATGGCTGCTCAGTGTATATGTGTGGTAGACCAATCAATATTTTCAACGTGCAGCCCCGAGGCTGCACGTTGAAAATATTGATTGGTCTACCCCAAATAATGAATATGGACTCTTCTAATTGCTGCCATTGAACTGGCATGGAAGATACCACTAGAGTGTGCGAAGGGCTAAAATGCGAACACAAAGTATACTTCAGTGGAAAAAAATTTCTGGGGATTTCTTTTGGCGTATTTGGGGAGACTACAATTAATGGTACTTTGGTATGAAAATTTGACATGCCTAACAAGGATACATATTGTTAAAATACCAGATATACCCACTACGAATGACAAATTTTCATTACCGAAGTCAAGCCTCATATTTTTGTGTCCATATAAAAATGATAGTCAATGTCAGTTTCACTTTTCTTGTGTTGCCAATGCCCACATATATCACATGAAATTGCATGCTGTCGTGGTGGAACTTCTGTCTTACTTGCATTGCTGTTGTCCCCAAGGCAGCCATTCACATTGATTACTATGAAAACAACTTTTCAGAACATTCTTCAGAGTGAATGCAACGTTATCACTCTAAAAAAAGTTTTACCTGTGGTAAACATGTGTGGCCATATGGAAAACAGGTACTAATCCCTAGTTTTATGATTGTGAAAACAGTTGTTCAGAAACTAAAAATCAAAGCCTGAATTATCTGTACTGCTTTGCTTTCACAATAAAGTTCTTTTAAAAATCAGAATTTTCTATTTAAGCTTTATTTACCTAAAATATACTGAAAATATACCTTAATCAATTATTTGTGGGTGATTTCGGCCTAAAAAGTGAGTCAATTCAGTTCAAAAATAGGCCGAACAGACTCAGGCTGAATCGACTCAAGAGGCCGAATTGATCCTGAATCCTTGAGACCACAAATGTGATTTTGCATCAGACATTGAACATAAAATGAAATGTGTTAAAATCGAGATATTACAATCATATTTGGAATATGTTTTATATATAATACAGTGTATGCATTTGCGTGTTTTTAGTTTGTAGGATCAGCAGAGTTTACTTACGGCAGATTGCAGATCTCCACCAGGTAACACAAATACCCCTAAGGGAATGAATGAATAGTCATCATCAGGCGGCAGGTTTTCACAAAAATGGGTCTCTTGGGTGATGAACAATTTTGAACAAACATCCCCGTTAACAAGCATGGCAATAAGCAGACTGTCATCTGCAGAATGATGTCCCCGGGGCGGGGGGGGGGGGGGGGGGTGAATTTGGTAATGCTATCCTGCACACAATCTGAATCAAGGTTTCAAACCCTCTTGGGACTTCGTTTCGCAAATGACAGATTGCTTATTTCCAGGTTTGCCTGTTAACCAAGTAACCGCGTGTGTTTGGGGCAGAAATCCCAACTGCATATAGAGTTAACCCCCCCCCCCCCCCAACCCTTAAGATTAACATAAAAGGGATATTTAAGACCTAACCAGATTAGGGGAGTACCGACGACACAAGGACGGCAAAATTGACAGACGAAACGATCATGACATCCACAGGTTTGATATTTTCTTAGTACATCAAAGACAGTTTCCACCATTATTCATCCTTCACAACAATTTCAGGTGTAAAAAAGCAAGTTTTATTTAATGTTAATATAGAAAGAGTGACACAGAGATCGAGACTGACAGACACTTGGTGATCACTAGAATACTGAGTGGGAACTAAACTATTGCCATTAATATGCGAAGATTATTTCCTTTGAGGATTTTTGTGATCACCTTCCACCCCCCCCCCCACCCCCCCCCCCCCCCCCCCACACACACACTCACTGCAGGGTACAGTATTATATCCGATGAAGAAGTAGGCTTCAAAATTTGCTAATTTGCCGTTGAACAGATGGTATTACCGTAAGTAACCACTAAAGCTCCGTTTGAGATTCACTCAGGTGAGCTATAAATGAGTTTTAACTGGAGCATTACTGTTGGGGAATGAGCATCATGTAAGTTGTGTTTGGGTACCACCAGGCCGACTAAGTATCAGATAAATAGTATATATATTAAATCTCTAAACCTCAACTCGGACAACAGGTGTTTCTACAAGTTACCTCCCATTTGTAATAGATGTATTCACCTTACTTTTTGGCTCTGAATTTTTAAGCAGTGCTGATAATCGCTGTATCTTTAGTGCGGTACACGATTTTATTCTATTGAGCAAGCGATTTCACTGAACGTTTAAATAACCAAATGAAGATTAAGAAATGTAATCCATAAAAAAGATTAGTGTTCTCCATCTCAACCGTGAGCGCTTGGCGCGTAGGACATAAACTCCTTCCCAACATTGTGTGTGAGAGCGGCTCTTCAACACGTGTTTTAAAGGTACGGAAACTAGTGTTCAGACTGGCTTACTCACCTTCTTCCTACCTTCACTTTGTTCCTCTCTTCTTCTATTCCGTTTTGTTCCCCATAATCTGCTTAAAGAGTTTGGATAAGACTACTTACCGAGAACAACCGAGAACAAATTAAAATAATAAATAAAGGCAAAAATAAATATTAATTGTTAGCATATAGGTACTCTATGTTCTATAAAAAATAATAAAAATTTAGAGCTTTTAGACCGACTCAGTTTGTGGTGATGGGGATAATTTATCAATTTCGTATTTGCCACCAAACCGAGAAGAGACTATTCGCCGAGAACAAGATTGTGACTGTTAATTAACACTGACTACATGTAGTTTCATTTGTTCTCGGTAAGTAGTCTGTTCTCGGTGTAAATACAAAATTAATAAATAATTCCCATCACATAGACTTTAAATTTGTTTTTTAAATCTAGAAACACAATTCCCATCACTATTTACCAGGGCTTTGGTCCTGCAAGTCACAAACTTGGCTGGTTTGAAATTGTCTGATCTTTTGTCGCCCATACTGGATAACGGATAACGGGGTCGAGTAATGCCGCAGCGCTGGAAGCAGTCAAGGGTGAGCTTGGGTGGATGAGCATCAAGGACAGGATAGACCTATTGAAACTCGGTTATCTTAATTATTTGGTAAATCTCCCCGACAGCCGATGGTGTAAAGTAATGTTCCTGAGAATTTTCAACTCAAATATCAAGACGGGGTGGATGGTCCAAGTGAGGGAGCTAGTAGAGAACTACTCACTGGAGATCTCGGACCTAGACGCTGGAGCAAACCAGGGTAAAACAATCGTCAGAGAAAGGGTCATGTAGGATTGTAACCGTAATTGGCGAGAGGGGGTCAAATCAAAGAGGTCTTTGGGTGGCCTGCGTGATAAAGAGAAGCCTGGTTTTGAAGAGATTCTTGATGGCACCTTTGGAGGGGGAGGGGGTCACTGTAGTTCAAGCTGAGGTCGCGGTCCCTGGAGCTAAGGGGAAAAATTGGGAAAAACAGTGAAAAGGAGTGCCAGAAGTGTAATTTGGGCGAGGTGGAGACCCTGGAACACTTTCTTCTAGAATGCCCAAAATACCAGTCTAAAATAATAAAATTCACTGGGAGTATAATGGGGAAGTGGGATGGGAGAATGGAGAACATGTGGTTAGTGGGAGACTCAAAGGAGAGGGTTAATATGCTAATCTGAGAGATTGGGAAGAATTGGGCAAGGGATGTCATCAAGCAGTTCGTCCCCGGGTGTTGGGAGGAGAGAAAAAGCGTCGGAATAGGGAGGCAGTTGAGCTAACAATAAACTTTCATTTTAATTTTTAAATTTTGTTTTGTTCTCTTCAAGTAGCCTCTTCTCGGTTCGGCGCCGAATGTGGGAATTAATAAATAATCCCATTCACCCATTGACCATAGACCTGGCTGGTTTAAAATTGTTTTGTTACTAATTTGTACATACTATAGAGTAGATACATGCCTTATACGCTAACAATAAACTTTTATTTTCATTTTTGAATATTATTTTGTTTTGTTCTCGGCAAGTAGTCTCGAGAGTAAATACATGTTTTATACGCAAACGATAAACCTCTATTTTCATTTTGAAATATCATTTTGCTTTGTTCTCGGCAAGTAGCCTCTTCTCGGTTCGGCACCGAATGTGGGAATTAATACATAATCCCATTCATCATAGATCTGGCTGGTTTAAAATTGTTTTGTTACCAATTTGTACATAATATAGAGTACTTACATGCTTTATACGCGAACAATAAACTTTTATTTCGATCTTTGTATATTATTTTGTTTTGTTCTCGGCAAGTAGTCTCTTTTTGGTTCGGCGCCGAAGGCAAAGGATTAACGAATAACCCCCTTCGCCATAGACTTGGTCTAGTACCTATATGCCAACAATTAATATTTATTTTTGCCTTTATTTATTGTTTTAATTTGTTCTCGGTTGTTCTCAGTAAGTAGTCTCACCGAAAGAGTTTAAACATTTGAAAATATCGTCGCCCAGGGACCGGTGCTCCTTTGGCCAACTCAGAATGTCTTTCACCAGCCGTCGCACCTGTTTTTCTGGTGGGTTAGTTTGAGGGGCGTTCTGGTTCAGTGTTTGCGAGGGGCGATTGCTGGTGCTGTGACTTTAACAAATTCTATTAGGTTGTCTATTGGGAACTCTGTCCCTGGGTGATGCGATACAAGTTCACCTACTGCCAAAAATCATATGGCATAAATTTATTTCGAGCTAGGCAGACGACACACATAAGCTTAAAGCTTCCCGTCGAATCCCTAATCTGTCGTTTTAAAATCGTCGACTGTCATGTTATGTGCTGTGTTTCCTGTAGAATTGTGTTCACTTGTCTTATACTGTGTATTCATGTAACATGATATTCATTTCTTTCCTTTTTCAATAAATATTGTTTAAACTCAATTACACAATTTGTTGACAGTTTTTCGACAAGACATTAATTTAATTTTGTTTCGATTTTATCTAACAAGACACTTTCTCACTCTAAGCTGATGATGTGAGATGATTGAGAAAATATAACTATCAGTCCACCTTGTGTGTCTAATGTCTCAGTGGATATGGAACAAATTTGATGTGTGAGATACTGTTGTGAAAATTTTAACCCTAAGCATGTGATTGTTATACATGGCATAACATGAAATCCTTTCCCATTCTTTTTGCAGGCTGATTTTGCCGGTGCCAAAAATTTAGGTTAAAGGTGAATCTCTCGATTTCTGGAAATTTAATGGAAGTGTCAATGACACTGTAGCTTAACTTGTGTGTTGTGTTTGATGAAAAGGATAATGTTCAATGTTTATGAAAGGATTATGAAATAAGACAAGAATTGTGATAATTGGGAATATGTTCATTTCTGTTTCCTGTATGCTATGTTTATGATAAAAATAATATGAGGTGTACACTGTACTAAAGAGCTGAGGGGTGGGTTAATATGACCTCACAGTTAATATATGTGGCTCTCACAGTTAACGTATATCAACAAAAGTTACCAAGTTACAGTGAAATTATTCCAAAATGAGTCATCCTATCAAGTTACATTAAAATCCCTTCATAAATATGGCCTGTAGACAGTGCTAAAGGTTTTCGTGCTAAAGGTTTTCGGGTTTCCGTCAGTTTCCCAATTGCGTCCAAAGGGGACGTTCTCATCTAGACATTATATGAAGTCAACCTACCAAGTTACAATGAAATCCCTTAATAAATATGACCTGTAGACTGTGCTAAAGGTTTTTGGGCTTTGGGCTCTGGCAGCCATCATGGTTGAATGATCGCAACCAAAAGGGGACATTCTCATCTGGGCATCATCTGGAGTGATCCTCCAAAGTTACAATGAAATCCCTTCATAAATATGACCTGTAGACTGTGCTCAAGGTTTTTGGGCTTCGGGCCCCTGAATCCGTCACAGTTGACCAATCACGACCAAAAGGGGATGTCATCATCCAGGCATTATATGGAGTCAAACTTACGGGTTACAATGAAGTCCTTCCATAAATATGACCAATAGACTATGCTAAAGGTTTTGGGGTTTTGGGTTCGGGCAGCCATCAAGGCTGAATGATCGCGACCAAAAGGGGACGTTCTCATCTAGACATTATTTAGAGTCATCCTACCAAGTTACAATGAAATCCCTTCATAAATATCACCTGTAGACTGTGCTAAAGATTTTCGGGCTTTAGGCCCCTGTAGCCAACACAGTTGCCTAATGGTGTCCAAAGGGTACCGTTCTCATCTAGACATTATATGAAGTCAACCTGCCAAGTTACAATGAAATTCCTTCATATATATGATCTGAAGACTGTGCTAAAGGTTTTCGAGCTTAAGGTTGGGCAGCCATCATAGTTGAATGATAGCAACCAAAAGGGAACATTCTCATCTGGACATCATCTGGAGTGATCCTAGGAAGTTACAATGAAATCCCTTCATAAATATGACCTGTAGACTGTGCTCAAGATTTTCGGGCTTCAGGCACCTGTAGCCATCACAGTTGACCAACCACGACCAAAAGGGGATGTCATCATCTAGGCATTATATGGAGTCAACCTAACAAGTTACAATGAAATCCTTCCATAAATACGACCTACAGACATGCTAAAGGTTTTTGGGCTCGGGCAGCCATCAAGGCTGAATGATCGTGACCAAAAGAGGACGTTCTCATCTGGACACTATTTGGAGTCATCCTACCAAGCTACAATAAAATCCCTTCATAATTATGACCTGTAGACTGTTCTAAAGGTTTTCGGGCTTTGGGCCCCTGAAGCCGTCACAGTTGCCCAATCGTGTCCAAAGGGGGACGTTCTCATCTAGACATTATATGAAGTCAACCTACCAAGTTACAATGACATCCCTTCATAAATATGACCTGTAGACTGCGCTAAAGGTTTTCGGGTTTCAGGCTCGTGCAGCCATCATGGTTGAATGATCGCAACCAAAGGGGACAATCTCATCTGGAGTGATCCTAAGAAGTTACAATGAAATCCCTTCATAAATATGACCTGTAGACTGTGCTCAAGGTTTTCGGGCTTCGGGCACTTGTAGCCATCACAACTGACCAATCACGACCGAAAGAGAATGTCATCATCTAGGCGTTATATGGAGTCAACCTAACAGGTTACAATGAAATCCTTCCATAAATATGACCTTTTGCCTATGCTAAAGGTTTTGGGCTCGGGCACCCACCAAGGCTGCATGATCGCGATCAAAATGGGACGTTCTCATCTAGACATTATTTGGAGTCATCCTGCCAAGTTACAATGAAATCCCTTCATAAATATGACCTCTACACTGTGCTAAAGGTTTTCGGGCTTCGGGCTCCTGTAGCCGTCACAGTTGCCCAATCACGTCCAAAAGGGGACTTTCTCATCTAGACATTGTATGAAGTCAACCCACCAAGTTACAATGAAATTCCTCAATAAATATGGCCTGTAGACTGTGCTAAAGGTTTTTGGGTTTTGGGCTCGGGCAGTCGTCACGGTTGGCAGATCATGCCCAAATGGGGAAATTCTCATCTAGACCTCATAAGGAGTCATCCTACCAAGTTACAATGAAATCCCTCCATACTAAACATGACCTGCAGACTGTGCTAAAAATTTTTGGGTTTCGGGCTTGGGCAGCCATCACGGTTGATAGATCATGCCCAAAAGGGAACGTTCTCATCTAGGCGTTATACAGAGGCATCCTACCAAGTTACAATGAAATCCCTTCATAAATACTACCTGTAGACTGTGCTAATGGTTTTCGGGTTTCGGCAGCCATACCGGTTACCCGATCGCGACCAAAAGGGGACGTTCACATCTAGACATGACCCCAAACCTGCATATGAAATTTCGTGACGATCAGATAAGAACTGCGGGGTGTAGCCCGTGCTAAAGGAAAATGTGAACAGACGTCACAAACTAACAGACTTCCGCACGCGTGATGGCAATAGCTTATCTTGACTATCAAGTTAAGCTAAAAATCTAGTTTTTCTTCAATTTTTTTTTATAGTTTTGCTCAAAGTGTCACACCATTTTAGTAAATGCGTCACTTCATTTTGGAAATGCCTTATCAGACTGGTCAAAGTTCCACCATCGTAAATTTTTTATGGTGGGTGATTAGTTTTGTTTTTTGGGGTGAGAGTGGTGCGGGATGATTTGATGGTTCACACCAGTCAATTCAAATTAAACCCGTTAACTATATTTTGATTAACACAACAAACTCATGTATATTGTAGGCCCCACAGTGAAGTAGCTTGGAAGAAGATAGCGGAAATTCCAAATGATTTATGCAGTTCAGCTCATGAATCACAATATTATACAGGGCAAGTTAGAGGTCCCCAGAGCTTGTAAGTTACCGCAAGGATGGCGAAAAAACAAGAAATATGATTGCTAATCTGGGCAGTTAAGATTATTGAAGAAGGTATCAGCAGGAGTATATCTAACATGACAGATTGGGATGAGGTGAGCGGAGATTAAACCTGATTTGTGATAATCTGACAGGTAACATTGCAATCCCGATAATCTGAATGGGACTGTTTTGTGTGATGAAGGAGGGTGGTTTGAAGAACAGAGTGCATGGAATTGTGGCGGATTCAGGACTGGACATGCTTCTTCAGATTAGCCTTTTTATCGGTCGTGAAGATTAGTTTGGTTACAGTCTCCCTAATAATTGTTTTGATCATTGGGGCCGGACCTTTTTTGCTTGACAAATTTCTGGAACCCACCATCCTGGCCCAAATCTGTTAATTTTCTATTTCTTTTCAGGTAGATTATTTTTACCGCCCCCCCCCCCCCCCCCCCCCCCACACACACACACACACTTACACTAACGTCCATGTCAAAAAAAATCTACCAAAAATGAAATCGTAGCAGTCACTAGTTCCTGAGAAAAGTAATTTTTCAAAGTGTATTTTGGATATTGACAGCAACAACTTCAGATGAACAAATCGGAATGCTTTGTAGCTTAACTGACATTGACCTACAGTACATTCAGAGGTAGAAATGTAAAAGCTTGTGCATGACAGACAATGGACCAAGGACTTCAATTAGAGGGATAATCTCAATTTGACTTTTGGACAGGTGAACTAAAAACAGCCACTTCTCTCTTAACAACATATGCAAATAAATGGCTTAAGGGGCTATATAAGTCATGGAATTTTGTTTATTTTGAAAATTCTCACCTCTGATATTCCTTCAGTTCAAACTAAATATACACAAAATGTACATCAAAATGAAGACTGAGATGTACAGAACACGAAACACATGTGTAATCGACTCATAGAGTCATTCGTAAACACCACTGGTTCCTGGAAGTCTGCGACCGTATTCGTACCAGAACTGATAATTGAATAATATTTCACGAGAACAACTTATGGCCAAATGTCCTTTACATATCCAAGAACAAAGCTAGGGTATCAAAATTCCTCAAAACACAGCGACAGAGCTGCATGGGGGTAAATTCCAAAACCTTTGCTTTTGTTTACATATGAATTTACTTTCGATTTCCGGTCGACGTCATCGGACGGAAAAAATCATTTATTTACAACGCCGTCTAAAATCAAACAATGAGAAAGATCGCCTTTATACAGTATACTTTTATTAGATAGAGACTGCACAGTTGTCATATTCAATGTAAGGTATTATGATACCTGTTGAAATTTCTTAGAATTACGATTTTGTTTTTCGATGGAAATTCGTGAAATCGAGTGATTTGCGCATGTCTGTCGAACATGGAAACCATCTTCAATAAAAAATGCAGACAGTGTTGTCCTTTTCCAAAATGCAGTCCTATCGCTGCACTCGAAAGCGTTTTGAATGCCTAGCTTTTTTATTGAATATCTGAAGCACATTCGGTCACGAGTTGTGCTTGCGAAATATTATTTTATTATCAGTTCTGGTACGAATACGATAGCAGACTTCCAGGAACCAGTGGTGTCGGCCGTCAACTCTATGAGTTGATTACATATGTGTTTCGTATTCTATACATCCCATCGTTCATTTTGATGTATAATTTGTGTATATTTAATCTGAATTTAAGGAATATGAGAGGTGAAAATGTCAAAATAAACAAAATTCCATTACTTATATAGCCCCTTAATCCAATACCCAATGCCACTAAAAGATGATACTTTCAAAAAATTAAAAAATTGTTTTAGTTCACAATGGCATAACAGGGGTTCAAACCCATGCCGAGAGAGTTTTCTTTGGCACCAACTGCCTAGCGAAACTATGCTAAACCACACACACCACTCGGCCACAAATCATGCAATTACATGATGTTTTAGTTCAGTTTAAACATTTTATTAGCATATGTACATTGAGCAAACAATATTGGAGGACAAGTGCTTAATATGTAGCAATACCCCCTCTCCCGGAAAAGTTAAAAAATTTATAGTAATTTCTATATTTTTTATACTTACCAATGACCCAGACATAGCTGGTGCTAACTCTTAAAATATAGGGCCAAACACAAATTTTGCCCCCCAATCCCCAAAATTTGCATCTAAAACCAAAGAAAACATGTCCTGAATGGCCCTCCACACTTGATCTCTACTGCGCATGCGCAGTGTCAAGGACGTTCCGAAATTGGCGCCATTAATCATTCTAATAACCAGTGCCTGGTAAGCGCTATGTACTCAGCGGGGAGGCAAGAGTTCCCAACTCCTGGGAGGGCCATCCTCGTCTGGGTCATTGGTAAGTATAAAAAATATAGAAATTACTATAAATTTTATAACATTTTTATACTGTACCAATGACCCAGACAGCTGAATAGTAAAAAGGCTGGAGGGCCAAGGACATAGAGCAAGATGGAATACGCTCAATAATATAAAATAGAGTCATCCCCTCTAGGGAAAAAGAAGAAATAGGCCTCACATGTATCTTTCTTATTTATGATAAATTAGAAAGATACAACACCTTCCAAAATTGAGCATCATACATCCATGTACTCTATTAATATCCAATATAATCCTTATACTAATAATTTTTAAAGTAAGCCAATAAATAAAGTAAGTCTAGAGAATAGAGACTCTTATACTCCTTAAAAGTGTCTGAGGATTGCATAATCATGTCCGTTGACACATGCTATATTCAAAAGCTATACTTTAAAAACTAAGACTTGAATGAATTTTTAAAACATAAACTTCTCACTGAACAACCATCCCAATAACAGCTCAGAATTACTAACTCCGGAGGAGGTATCCCCTTGTTTTCATAGTAAAACAGGTGACCCAAGGGAACACCCCCCCCCCCCACCTTTTTCTTGCCCTGGGTCAAATAGCCCAGAGCGAAGAGGGCAGCAGAACGGAGTCACTGCCGAAACAGACAGCCTACCTAGCTATAGTAGCAACTGTTAAGTGAATGACATTCTGAGCAGTAGATAATAGACCTAACAATAGAGGCCTCCAGAAATGGACTCGATATTTCTGAGATAAAAATTCATGAATGTGGATGGCTGAGCGCAATGAGCAGCCTTCAAAAATCTATAATAGCGACACTATTAATGTAAGCCCAAGATGTAGAAGAACACTTACTTCATGAGCCGAAATCTTAAGCACAACTGCTGAGTCAATGATATACCATAAGCAGTACCGATAGTTAATAGAATCCATTAGCAATAGAATGGAGCATAACGTCCTTCTATTAGGCATCAAAGACAGAAGAAGCTTATGCCCGTAGTAATAAACAGATATCTGTTTATAAATACATAAACTCTAACCGGACAGAGTAAAGGCCTATGCCCGTACGAAGACGGAAGGACCTTAATAACAATAGGTTCCGGATATTAGGAGCCTAACTCTTACGCAAAATCCAACCTAAATAGTAAAGGAAGAAGTGCTTCCGAAACTACGAAAGTGAAAATCATCCATCGATAGTGCATGAAACTCACTGACTCTTCAGTAAAAGAGAAGCCAACAAAATTACTGTCTAAAAGGTCAGAATTTGAAAACTACTGTTTCCAGAGGCTCAAATGATTACTTAGCTAAATAAGAACCGAAGTTAAATTCCATATAGGAATTTAATCTAAAGATTCTAAGTCTATTTATCAAAAAGTTACTAACTGACTTAGATAAAGAGACATAAGACTCCATTGTAAACTATCATAGAGTGCATAGGTATGAGGTAACATAAACCTAAAACCTTAATAATAAGAGGCTGCAGTAGATCTTGTCAAACAAGTATACTAAAAAGTTGCAATGAGTAGTATGGAGGGATCAACAATATGAACATAGTGATCCCTACACCAACGACGGAAGAGCCTCCACTTAGCCGCATAGAATAGCGAAGAAGAGGATCTCCTATAGTAAGAAATCGCGTCCAAAGCTCGTCCAGTACAATGCTTACAATGCCAAACGGACCACACAACGGAATACGTGAAGGTTGCGACCTTGCGGGTTGTGATAAAGATGACACGATTTACCCAGCGAAAAAAGATCCTCTCATTGAGGAAGATTTCGCGTTAAGTCCCACAGTAGACATCAGAGTAAATTACCCACGGGATCTGTGAAGATAGAGATGCTATCAACAGAAATGTATTGTGGTTGTTTATATTAGCAATACCTGCTGAAACAACAGCGCCGGAGGATACGCGTATCCTATCATTCCGTCCTATTAGATCAATAGAGCGTTAACAACATTAGCTCAGAGATCCGGACAAGCCAACACATACGTCTGCAATTGATTAGCAAGCTGTGTCGTAAATAAATTATCATTGGGCGCTCCCATTGATAGCAAATCTGATTGAATACTTGTTTGTTGAGAGTCCATTCTGACGGCAACAAGTGACCCCTAAGTGAACGGGAGTCCGGTAAAACAATCAGACGACCCGGAATATGACGGACCAAAACAGAACTTGGTGTACTATAACCAACAAACGGATTCTTCCCATTAAATTGAATAACGGAAACGAATGAGCGCCTCCCTGGTTCCGGAGATACGCCACTACTGTCGAATTAACGGACAGGATTTGGACATGCGTTTCTGAATAATGTTCATGCAATGACATAAAGCAAGCCTAAAGAACATTATTCCGCGGAAGATAATTGCTTGCTTAGAGACTGCGGAACCCAAAGACCCTGGCACTTCGAATCCGTTGGGATCAATATTATATCCCAATCTGTTTGACTGGCAACCGTCATAACTATAACACTCGGATCCGGCAACTGCAGTGGCACTCTCTGAGTCAACCACCGAATGTTTGCCCCAGTCTGAATCTCTTGTAACACTAGATAGACAAGAGAACGTGTAAATCGAGCAATTCAAGGATTGCTGAAAAGTTGCCGTCGAAGAGAGGCTTCTCCGAGAACGAAGCGACTCTGAGAGAGTTCTTCACCTTACTATCCACGCGCGTGGATGTAGCTAGGGCTGCGTCACGTCTAACCAACTCCAATCAGTCACTGAAGGGCGGAGTTATACGTGAACAAACTACTGCCCTCAAAAGAAATCACATTGAGAATAATATCCCGTAAATCTTTTCTTGAAGACGTAATGATAACGCCTCAGTAAGGTGGATTACGTATGATAAAGCGTCTAAGTTAAGTCTACTAGACATCATTGTCGTTTCCAACATTGTGGTTGGAAAAGACATAGACGGCGAAAAAGAATATTTCCAGTCTTTAACCACGCCGTCTAGATGCATATGAACTCTCGGTATGCCCTGCTCTGCCAAAATAAATTATTCGTATAAATGATAAAACGGCAGAAATGAGCATTGCGGACAAGAAACTAAACTATCATGCTTGGTAGCAGGCTTATATGCATATATAGCGTCGAAAAATAAAACACATGTTGTAATGACATTATTGGACTGCGTCGGTAAGTCAGGGACAATGTCCCTGAACCGATCCAAAATTCCGTGTCCAATGACGCTATAAGTCTCTTATCCAACATCGCAGCAATGTAGTCCGAAATAACAATCACTGGAAGATAATGCCAGAAGATATGAATGGCAGCTTCCGATGCTACGAAAGGGAAAACTCGAAATCTTTCGAATCCCTTTCGCCATCCTGTCGGACCCTATAAAGCGTTCGGTCGTCCGTACCTGATGCAACCGCGGACCGCACCGACCCAGCGCCGTCAGATAATTCCTGATTCGAGTAAGAAACTGTCGATTGCTGGGATGCTGCGAAACAACTGTGCTAACTCGGATAGCACGTCCGTCACTGAGGCCTGAGGAGAAGCGGTCCTACAATGCATTGCCGCTGGAAGCTCCGTGATCGTTACCCCGTGCATACTACCAATATGCGAGCGAACGGAGTGTATAGGCCACGTGTCCCTTGGCTACCGGATGGCGTGACCTATTCGCCGTGGAATCACTGAATGACGAAACTGATCGGATACTCGAGGTAACGTAGCCAATGTGCGGTCGTGTGCCCTGCTGTGAGGATGAGGAAGCATTATCGACAGTCTCTCGGACTGTCAATATAATGGAGCGTCCCGACCGACAGACATATGCTCCGAATGTAAAATATCTGAACCACAACATGCGGTCCCCTATGTTGTTGGATGAGAGAGGGACCTCTCTCGCTCACAGCCCGGACGGACCTGGACAAGCCAGGAACCGGACTAACAGGCTTCCTCCGATGTGTCCTCAATCTGCCGTCACTGGGTGAGTACTAAAGTAATTATAGTGCTCGCATCACCCAAATCTCCTTCCTAGACCGCAACGGACGAACCCGGCAGCCGAACCATTCGATGAATGCACGCTACACCGGGTGAGCTAGCGAATGTCACTCCGTCGATCCTACAAGGGATCTCTTAAGCGATAGACATATTCCATGAGCACTTATTGCCGCTAGCTCTTCATTAACTATGACGACAGAGGCACACTTTGAAAGACATCTCCGTAACTTTGCGAACAAGAAACCAGAAATGCTTGGTTATAGCAAGCATATAATAATAATATATATAGCGTCGTTGAATAATTCGAAAGTTTGTGTGACATTATTGGACTATGTCGGAACTGAGGGACGATGTCCCTGAACCGAACCAAAAATTTCTAAGTCCACCGACGCTATCAGTTTCTTATCCGGCATCGCAGCATTCTGGTCCGACGAAAGAAGCTGTAGAAGACCAAGTCAGATGACATACACAACAGCATATGTTGTTCCGAAAGGGAAAGTTCGAAATCCTCCAAATCCCTTTCGGTATCCCGTCGGACCGGATGAAATTTTCGGACGTCCGTACACGCTTCCGCGAAGCGTCCCGACCCAGCATCGTCGGATAAAAAATATGCGACAGATTCAGTTGATGCTGGGATGCTGCGATAAACTGTGCTATTTAGGAAAGCACGTCCGTTCCCGAGGCCTGTGCAGTAGCGGTCTTACGATGCATTGCCGCCGGAAGCTCCGTGTACGTTGACTCCCGCACACTTCCTATGCGAACGTCCGGAGTCTGCAGGCCTCGTGTCCCTGGCTACCGGATTGTGTGACCTGGTCGCCGATGATTCTCTGACTGGCGAAGCTGACTGGATATCCGAGGTCACGTAGCCAAGAGCGGTCGTGTGCGCTACCATAAGAATGAGGAAGCCTTATTGACAGTCTACTCCGGACTGACTATATGTCGGAGCGTCCCGAGCGCCGGACGTATGCTCCGAATGCGAAACATTTTGTACCACAACATCTGGGGCCAGATGTTGTTGTACGAGAGAGGGGCCTCTCTCGCTCGCCGTCCGGATGGACCAGAACGAGCTATGAACCGGACTAAAAGGCTTCCTCCGTTCTCCCTCTAATCCGCCGTCACTGGGTGTGCATTTGGTTGATTTATAGTGCTCGCATCACCCCAAAACTCCTTCTAGACCGCAACGGACGAACCCGGCTGCCGAACCATTCGATGAATGGACGCTACACCAGGCAGGCTAGCGGACGTCAAAGGCCGTCGAACCTACTAGGGTCCTCTTAGGCAATTGGCATATTTACATGAGCACTTTTCCGCTAGCCCTTCATTAATTGTGACGACGGAGGCACACTGTTGGAAGACATCACAGATACATCACCCTAATCTTGATTGTCTGAAATAGAAATTGATTAAGTAGAGTGACCCTGCGGGGAAAGGACCGGAGTGTCCAATTCCCCACTAACATACCGTGACATACGCTTCCCATGTTGTCATCGAAATCATACGATACAGAACAGGAGTTAATGCGAGTACACTGACCACATATAGAATGATTATAAAAGTCAGAGGAAGACTTCCTCTTATTACAATTGATCAAAATCCTTTCAATGTGAAAAGAAAACAAGTCCTGGTACTCGCACCAACCCCTGGCAATCAAAATACATAATAATAATATGATCCATTAATATAGAAAAAATAATTGAAATCAAAATATTTTGAAAAAATATTTTTTCAGAACAGCCCAAGTTTCTGAAAAGTAACGTTGAGCCCCAATGGATCCCAAGCCTAAGTGTGGACAAAAATTTTAAAAATATTTTAAACAATTTATTCAACACTTACAAACAATAATAATGTATCTAGTTATGATTAAAATAACATCAAGATATTATTTTCAAGAAATCCCCCCCTCACACAGAGGGCTGTTGTAAATGTAAACAATGAATGTAAAAACACTAAAATAAGACTCCAGGCACCCAGGCCCGGAATCAGTTACCAAAAATACACTATCTGATGCAAAACAGAGACTTCCAGGGAAGAAACTGCAGAACATCAGATGGTAGATGCAGAACACAATGCCTAACCACCCGTAGGTGAAGACGTAAACATGGGGAAAAGAACAGAATTCATTCTGTTATTCAGCTAAAACTCCCAAGAAAATTTAGTAATAATAATTACAAAAACTATGCCAAAAGCATGGGAGAATAGCAACGGGGGACTTAAAGGACAGGGAGAGAGGAAAACACTGAAAAATCAGTGTTACTAAATAATCAGAATGACAACAAAATGGCTGCTGCCTCGAAAATAGGTAACTTAACATAATTTCATTAAAAAATTTTAAGTTACAGCCCTGATAATATTCTGTCACACATTTTTCCTCTCCTCCTTCTCTATCCTCCTTAGAATCACCATTTCACTAATATTTATGTGTCTGGCATCATTTAAACTGAGATTTACAAGCACAAAGATCAGTCAGATGTTAACTGATGAAGGGCCAAACTTAGAATGATTAATGGCGCCAATTTCGGAACGTCCTTGACACTGCACATGCGCAGTAGAGGTGAAGTGTGGAGGGCCATTCAGGACATGTTTTCTTTGGTTTTAGATGCAAATTTTGGGGATTGGGGGGCAAAATTTGTGTTTGGCCCTATATTTTAAGAGTTAGCACCAGCTATGTCTGGGTCATTGGTACAGTATAAAAATACTATAATTTTGGACCTCAAAAACATAGCTTTTCATTGTGATGAGCTCATTCTGATGAAGGATCAGAAGCTATGATTTGGCACCAAAAACTTTAAAAAACTAAAATCTGAATGGTGATTTTTTTTTAATAATGTTCACCAGATATTGATATTACGTTAAATAAAGGATTAAACTTATGATCTCCTCCATGTGTCAATAATTAACCATTGGGGGCCTAATTCCAACTTTGGTCACAACTTACTGCAATAGAGCAGGGGATCCAGCATGCAGTTTATGGGTAACCTTGCAAGTTTAACCATGTATGAAACTCAAACATCCAGACAGAGTGGTTAAGGCAAGTAGTAGTAGTAGTAGAGCTTTATTTGCAGCACATGTATTTACATAAGACTAAGTTCTACACAAATGTACTAATCATTTTATGAAATATTTATACATTATAAGAAGATATTCAGCATACATGTTCTGCAGGGAATGGCCTAGCCAGATTGGCTGTCTTCCTGTCATTCCCTGTGGTGTGTTTGTGGATTGCATGAATGGATACAAGTAAATATAAGAAATTAGTATTGATGAACGACTTATATGCACGTTGATGATGAGGGCGTGGCGAGGTAGAATGGACGTTTCACACTTGCGTTATCGATAATGGATGAAAAGATAATATATAAATATATCGTCCTCCCACCCAGCATCGGCCACAAAAGTGTATAT
The DNA here is from genome assembly GCA_031216915.1 of Pictodentalium vernedei. Lineage (NCBI taxonomy): Eukaryota > Metazoa > Mollusca > Scaphopoda > Dentaliida > Dentaliidae > Pictodentalium > Pictodentalium vernedei. The sequence goes on along the minus strand of CM062297.1, from coordinate 532,078,524 downwards.
GAAAACATACATAGACACACATATACATATATTTTTGCATATATACAAGTGTGCACAAGTGGGCAAGTATATATATGTAATGGCCTATGGTCTCACCTACTAAACACGGGAATATCAATTAATGGAAGATCCGTGAAGTTGCAAATGCTTGAATTTAATTCATCTACATACACACACACATGTAACCATGCTCACATACACACAGTGCATTAGCATCGAGGTATACGGAAAGAAGCTATATGTGGGGCTCCACAAAGTAGGATGTGGTTTAGTAATGGCGATTACAGTCCTTGCAGTTAGTATCATTACAGTTTACTTCACTGGGATATTCTTCCAACATTTGTCTTATTATAGTTTTTTTAAATTCATTTCTGTTTGATAAATTAGTTATACGTTTGTCCATACTGTTCCATGTTTTGGGAAAGAGGCTAACAGGAAGTAGATCTAAAGATTTATTTCTTGTGTTCTTTACTTGGAGGCCACTAGACACTCATACTGTTCCATGTTTTGGGAAAGAGGCTAACAGGGAGTAGATCTAAAGATTTATTTCTTGTGTTCTTTACTTGGAGGCCACCAGAGTGTCTAGTGGCTAGTCCAGGCGTGGCCCTTTCACTGAAATAGTGATCAAATGTTGCCGGAAGGTGCTTGTGTTTCCAGTCGTGTACGAATAGCATAACATGCAAAATGTGGAGGTCCTTGAGTTTTAGAATTTTATCCTTTCGAAATAAAGGATCGGTATGGGCTCTGTATTTTTTGTTGTTTATAATTCGAAGTGCACGTTTCTGCAAGAGAAATAATTTATTGATAGCTTTTGAGTGCCCCCATATCTGTATTCCGTATAGGAAATAACTATGTACAAGAGCATAGTATAATGAAAGTAATGTGCGGTGGGGCAAAACGTTTTTAACTCTGCTAATTACATTAAGAGATCTGGAAACTTTAGAGCAGAGTTGTGAAATATGTAATTTGTAGGTCAGTTTGTCATCGATATGTATTCCAAGAAATTTTACTGCGTTCTCATTTTCTGTTGATCCCACCCTTCCTACTTGGTCGTTATTGAGGAAAATTCTTAAGTTGATACTTTTACGTTGTGGGGGGTTAATTAGTATAAACTTACTTTTATTTGCGTTTAACTTTAATTTGTTAGTGGAGCACCATATGTGGACGTTCTCTAGTTCGGCGTTAATTGTTTCAGACAGACCATCAATGTCATGACCTGATGAGTACACTGTCGTGTCATCGGCAAATGACAATAGATTAAGGGAAGTTGAGTTGGATATATCATTAATATATAATAAGAACAGTATTGGTCCCAAAATCGAGCCTTGTGGGACGCCACAACTAATGGAGGTTGAGTTTGATTTATATCCTGAGCATTGTACTAACTGTGTTCGCTCGCTGAGGTAGTCCCGGAACCAACTATTGCTGAGACCCCTGATGCCGTAGTGGTTCAATTTTCCCAGGAGGATTTCGTGATTGATTGTATCGAACGCTTTGGTTAAGTCGAGGAAGACGGCCAAGGTACTGTCTTTAGTTGTTTTATTCTTTTCGTATGCTATGTGTTCAAGCATTTTCAGAATGGGCTGAATGGTTGTGTGACCTTTCCTAAAGCCAAATTGTTTGGAATATAAGATCTTATTACTTTCTACAAAACATATGTCTTTTTAACATAATTTTTTCAAAAATTTTTGAAAATACGGGAAGTAAGCTAATGGGCCTATAATTGTTTAGTATGTGCCTGTCGCCTGATTTAAAGATTGGAGTTACCTTTGCTATTTTCATTCTTTTAGGGACTATACCTGCCTGAAAGGATAGGTTGATGATATCTGAAATTGGAAGGGCTATTTCTTTAGCAACATGTTTTAGAAGAAATATCGAAATCTCGTCGCAATCCTTGCTCTTGTTGGGCTTAAAGCCTTTGATTATATCTATTACTTCGTCTGGACATTGACTGCAAGCGAGGGGGCTAACAGAAAATTACTCAAAAGAGACTGAAGATCTGGAAGGTGGACTAAAGAAGGGGAGTAGCATTATCAGGGAAAGGGTGCTCAAGGATTGCAATAGAAACTGGCAAGCTGGAATTAGGACCAAGACTCTTCAGACCTTTTTACAAAAAAGGATGACCCAGCTTTTGGGGAGTACCTAGATCTTATGGTGTGTGTGTGTGGGAGGGGGGGGGGGGTGTCTTTGTTGTTCAAAGTGAGATCGAAGTCACTGGAGTTGAGGGTGAGAATCAGGAAAGGTGAGGAAAGAGATTGCCAAATGCGTAATTTAGAAGTAACAGAGACACATTTCATTTTAGAATTTCCCAAATATTTGCCCAGAAGAACAAGACTCCTTGGGAAAATAATGGAAAAATGGGCTGAAAACGAAGGATAATTGGACGGGGAATGACATGAGTGAAAGGGTCAATTTTATAGTTAATAAGATCGAGAAAGTGCTGATGGGAGGAATTATGAAACACATTTTGGCTGAATACAGGGAGATTAGGAGGGAAAGTGGGGGAAGAATAGCCTGGCGGGGGACTGGGGTAATGTAGGCCTCCTACTTAGAGGACCACAACAAATCAGCAGACAGACAAAGAATTATTATTATTAATATTATTATTATTCTTAGTACCATGGCAGTGGTTTCTCGGCAAAGTCTTGGCTGCCTTTCTAGGCAGACCAAGACTTGTCTAGAAAGAACTGCAAAACCACATGTTGACATTCAAAGAGTATCAAAAATGTAAAAGAAAAATCTCCAGACCCTTAAGGGTTAGGCATACAAAATAAACAAAATTAATGACTAGTTATAGACACAGTTATAATAATTTTGTGTTTAATAATCAAAGATCAAAGAGGACATAACTCCTAAAGAGACTGAGCTAGATATCTTTGGATGGACTTTTATTATAATCATTGCCTAAAGAAAAGATGATGAAAACAACAACACCATAGCAAGTACAACAAACCATGACAATATGACTCAGAGCAAAAAACTCATGTTATTGCACAGATGTTTTAGTTTCTTGTATGGTCAATCATGAAATGTTTGGCAGATAGACCTATTTTTTCAACATCTTATCCCTCTGTAAAAACAAAACTTCATCATGTAAATTTTTCTTATAATATAACCAGGAATTTATAAAATTCAATCTTGTTAGTCAAGTCTCATTGAGCTCTGTCAAACAAGATTGAATCAGTTAACTTTTGAGTTACATTATGGAAAAATTTGCTCCATGAAATTTTGGTATCAATGTGTAGGGGATTAATTTATATAAACTGTTTAAGTATACAATCTCCAGCCCCTTAAAAAAATCTCCAGTCCTGCAAGTTAAAGTGTTTAATGTTACAGCCTAGATTGTTTTTTCTGCTACTGGTATATGCAAACAACTATTTCATTTAAGACATAAAATCTTTTTCATCTAACACCCTCAATGCAAACTGAACTCTTCTCGAGTGCTGTTGTGCATGTCAAAAGCTCTTCAAATTGTGGCCAACAAAAAATTTTATGTGTTCAACTAACCGCTGTGTAATATATGTTCCCGTCAATGGAAATACTTTGAAGAAGGTAATATAAAAAGTCTCACGTTATAGCATGGACAATCTTTTTCTAAACCCTGCATGCAACTGTGGAAGACAGAGATGGGTCACCACTACTAAATACCATACCTCAACCTGATGTTGTGCAAATGTTTGGGTACCCTCAAATCCTCATAAGATATAGCCCTGACAATCTTTATCCAACCACGAAATAACATGTGATTCGAGAGAAAAAAAACAACATAAATTATCAAGATTAACAAATGCCTTCAGTACATATCTTCATCTACAGTTGGGGTGTAGCCAGGATTCTATAATAGGGGGGTGCCCTAGCCAGTTTGGAGGGTGGGGGAAAGATGATATTTGAAAGGCCACTGTGTGGGGTTTCAGGAGCCTCCCCTAGTCCTAACTAGGACCCTCCAGTCATTGCCCCCTACTCATTGGGGCAATGACTGGTCCCCAAGTTAGGACTAGCCTCCACTCCCGCCCAAGAAAATTTAGCAAAGTTAAGTGCTCTAAGAGCGAACCTGACGTGTTTGTAGCGTGTACAGTCCCTATAAATATTGATGCCTTGAAAATGGATATCAGTTCATCAATTCTGCGTTCAAACTATTTTTGTAGTAGTCATGAATCATCTGAGCAATTGCTATCTTTGTTTGAACAAACTCTTAAGGGCATCATGGCTGAACATGCACCACCCAAGTCAAAAATTATAACTATAGCTTGAGGTTCATCGACAGATGTTCTACCACCAAAGAAATACAACTAATAAGATCATCAAAAAAAGCGAAGAGGGAGTACTACAATTCTCTGATAGAGTAGTCATCTAATACAAGGGTGCTGTTCTCGCTAACCATTAGTCTTCTTGGTAAAGAACAAAAAGTCATTCTCCCAGATCAGCTAAATACTGAAGAAATTCTGGAAAAATTCTGCGATTATTTCATAACGAAAATTCAAGTAATTCTGGATAGTATACCATCATGTGAACCACCAGAGTTTGATCATCTTGACATAAAAAGTGATTTTTCTAATTTTCACTCTGTCTCAGAAGACGACATTCGAAGAATGATTTTATCATCATCCAATAAATCCAGTGATCTAGATCAAATTGCAACATTCCTTTTGAAAGAGACAATTGATTATCTTCTGCCAGCCATAACATCTATTATATCTGCATCCCTACATGAGGGGTTTGTTCCAAACCCATTGACAAAAGCACTTGTTACACCACTCATCAAGAAACCATCTCTTGATCCTGATCCTGAAGAATTATCGACCAGTATCTAACCTCTCTTTCCTATTTAAATTGTTGGCAGTGGCGTAGATAAAGGGGGGGGGGGGGGGGGGGAGGGGGGCCGGAGGCCCCCTACCAGAAGTTTTGTCGGAAATTTTTTGGGACCATTTTTAAGAGAATTTATGCCTAATAACATTAAAATGCTGGCTTTGGGGATAAAAACATGCCATTTTGGGTAAATTTTGGGTAAAAAAAACAATTTTCAGTACATTTGCAGTAAATAATAGATTCTTTCTGTTTGTTTGGGTTTTTGTTGTTGTTACACTGTCGGAAAATGTTCGTTCTGTCGGAAAATTTTGGGCTTGCCCCTCCTCCAGCGAAAAGCTATCTATGCCACTGATTGTTGGAAAGGGTTGTTGCTTTACAACTCAAAAATCATCTGCATGAAAATGATCTTTTAGAGCCCTTCCAGTCTGCATATAAAGCCAACCACAGTACAGAAACAGCCTTACTGCGAGTCAACTATGACATTGTTAAATCAGTGTCTGAGGGTGAGGCTGTACTGCTTGTTCTCTTGGATTTGTCAGCAGCATTCGACACAGTCGACCATAGAATTCTCATGCAGACCTTGACAAAGCATATGTGGAACTGTCTTATCGTGGTTTGCATCATATCTAGAAGGTCGCAGTCAACAAATATATATCAATAAGATCGGTTCAGAAAGCAGGACGTTAAAGTGTGGTGTTCCTCGGGGCTCAGTTCTTGGACCACTCTTGTTTACTCTGTACACTTCTTCTCTGGGTCGCCTTCTTAAAAAGTATGGCATATCATATCATCTGTACGCAGAAGATACCCAACTGTACATCACATTCAACCCATCTGTTCCAAGTGACTTATTCACCGCAGTCAATAACGTGGAAATTTGCATAAATCTTGTGCGGGAATGGATGATAGACTTTAAACTGAAAATGAATGACTCTAAAACTGAATTCTTAGTGATATCCGGGGTTCGCATGCCTACACCCCCTGTTACATCAATTCTGGTTGGAAATAACATCACTGTGAAAAGTGAATCGGCCAGGAATATTGGACTGATTATGGACTCAAATTTAAAACTAGACATCCATATCAATAAAATATGTTAAAAATGAAAAAATTTATAGTAATTTATATATTTTTTATACTTACCAATGACCCATACCTAGCTGGTGCTAACCCAAAAATATCTAGGGCCAAACACAAATTTTGCCCCCCAATCCCCAAAATTTGCATGCAAAACCGAAAATTAGAGGTCCTATCTGTCCCTCCATACATTTTACCCTCCACGCATGCGCAGATGCCAGGAAGTCACCAAATCTGGCGCCAATAAAATCATTCTTTGTAGAAAAAAGATTATAACAATTCAGCGGGGAGGTGAGTGCCCAGTACTGCCCACTCATGGGAGGGCCATTCCCGTCTGGGTCATTGGTAAGTATAAAAAATATATAAATTTCTATAAATTTTTTCATATTTTTATACTGTAACCAATGACCCAGACTTAGCTGAATCGTAAAAAGGCGGAGGGCCTAGAACTTCCGAAATAGTAGATCAACATAGATCAAATCCTTCAATCCATGATGAAGAAATTAGAATTTACATCAGACATGTTAACCATCCAAAATTTTTTTCAGGGAGATTGAAGAAAATTTTCAGGGAGATGACATGATTTTCAGGGAGATTTTTTTTGCGCGTAGAAGCCACGTGTGGATCAATTTTAAATACAAATTAATACCAAATACCCCCACCCCCCCCACACACACAGAGACATAACAGGAAACAGTCCAACAACAATACATCAAAGGAACATATGCCAACGTTCTACTTACCGGTGGTGAGTGACCCAGACCTGTTAACCTCTCGAGGTGACTGTCAGTGAGATTTTGATGAGCTCCCAGTGAGACTCGGATGCTTGTCAGTGAGATTTTTGCACGTGGGCAGCACATCAATAACTTCCATGTTACCACCCCCCCCCCCCCCCCCCCCCCCCCCACACACACACACATACATTAAACATTCCACCCTAATGTGTTTTATTTGAACAATTTGTCCTTTCAAAAGCCAAAACATAGAAATATAGAGAAAAACAGAAATCAAAAATATGGATGTGGTCATGTGCCAATATCTGAGTTGTTCCAATGACATCCATATTTCAATGGTTTTATGTACAAAATGTTTGGAGATATTTTCGACCTTTTCAGCACTATATCAGTTTTGACGCTGTGTTGAAAGTTTTGGATCTATTTGGGAAATTATGGGTACTTGCGGCGACCTGCGGCGATCTGTGGTGTTCAGGCACACCCCGAGCCCGGTTGTTGTGGTAATTCGATCTGCCAAAGCCCAGCGCCCCACCTAACCACACCGGGTACTCACTGGAAGTAGTTGGTCATTTACGAAGGGGATTTGGAATGGGGTGATCATTTTTCAGTGAAACGTGAACATTATGCCACAGCCAGCCCAGGACGAAACATCTCCGGGATATTTAATTTATTTTGTTGTCCATTTATCACAACGAATGAAAAAAAAACCGTCCAAGTGCCGTAAATTAGCAACTTTTTAGAGATTTTTTTCACCAAAAACATAATTTTTTTCACAGCCTGCTTTAGAAAATTGCGAATCGGAAATTTTTCCCAATATATTGAAAATTACGGCAACTCATATGTTTGAGCCGTTTGTCTGCAAAATTGGCTATAATTATCTGAAGTGAAAGTGAAATCCAAAATGCACAATAATAAATTTGTGCGTATTTTTGCACATGTTCGATTGGACAAAATTTATGCGTATGGAACTTATTTTTCGATTTGACTGCTACCTGTATACAAGCAAAGGTGTGCCTTTAATATATAATCAATTTCAGCAATTATCCTGCATCTCAAATTCATTTAATCCGCCTGTCAATTTGTCAAACGTGTTGCAAATAATCACAACACGGCCATTGACAGAAATGAGATTGGTCACCAGTTCTTACGTAAGTGGTAACGTTTCACACAAACTTAATGACCTTGCCATTGAGAGTAGAGCACATGCTTTTGTATTTGTAAACAAAAGCTGTTGGATTCAGTTTTTGTCTGGTATGTCGACTTTCCGGGAGATTTTGGCCCAAATTGACTCCCGGGCGGGAGGGGATAGCTAATTCCAGGAGAATCCCGGGCATTCCGGGAGAGTTAACATGTCTGATTTACATGTATGTCTCTTAATACCATAATAGAAGAGGCATAACCTAATACGGATCCCAATTATGTAAATCCTAAATCTAAGCATAAAATCATGTTAATTAGGATGTAACAAATAAACAATTTTAGAGACTAGTCTGGACTAGGCCCTAAAAATTATTATGGCATACTGAGAATGAGAGGAAATTTCCCATAAACCTGCACCACACAATAATACTGCAGCTGAGCACCGAACATAGTATGGACAAGACAGCTTCTTCAATAGTTACATACCTCATAAGGCAGAGAAGTGGACAAAATGACCCCCCCCCCACCCTTTTTTTTTAACATATCTTCAAAAGAAAGAGGGGAGAGCTCTGGAATCAATAAGCAGAACCTGGAAACGATATAAATAAATATCGATCAGGCACTCAAGAAATTAATTCATGAATAATAAATGGTGCTTAACGCCACTTCACAACCCAAGGCTATAGAGATGATTTTGGTAAATAACATAATCTGCTACAAAATATGCACTGCAGATGCCGTATACAGGTATGACGAAATCAGTGAGAAATCAAATATAACATATACATACAAAAGCGGGATACGATGAACAATCTCTGCAGAGAAAACACGCTTCAAGATCATTCACACGAGGCCTCTGTAATATTAATCCAGTAAAAACACTATCCAACATGTACGATTTGGTATCTACAACTATAACACGTGAGAATATGCAATTTAAGAACCGACAAAATAGAGACCAAGATCTAGAAATGGAGGTAGGTATGATTAACCGGCTCCAACACAGACCACCCTCGAAATATTTTATGATTTCAAGATCCACCAAAGAGATAGCGTAATCACACAGTGCGCGAGTGCATAAAAATCCAGCCTATTAATCATCTAAAAACCACTAAATGGCTATGCCATAACCTATGAGCTCAAATAGCGGCCATTATGAAGATAAAATAAGTGCCTGTATATTAGAAATCAGAAATTAAATACCAGAAACAAATGCAACAGAACTGCATATATGCCTATGATGGCACATCCAACACGACCCAGGCACAGAGTATGTATGTATTAAAATATATATGTGCGACAGTGTGAGTGTGTGGGGGGGGGGGGGGGGGGGGGGGGGGGGGGACAAATATATGTCAAAACCTCCTCACCCACATTACTTAATCGTTGCTGGTGCAGACAGCAATAATATAGTGACCATAAAGCTCTTTCATGTCAGAAATACTCCGTAATGCTACTGAGAGCGGAGAATGATGTGCAGAATAAAACTTCCCTTAAAGAAAACCCTCTCATGGGGAAGCTTCTGGCGAATGCTCAATAGCAGACCCCATAACCTCAATGAAATCAATAGAAACAAATGAATTGAAGGATACACATATCCTATCATTCATTCCCATGAAAACGGCTGGGCATCAATGTATGCGCTCAAAAGCCTTATACTAGCAACACAAATAATGGAAACTATTATTCCCATGCGCCAAAAACTTAACTATCCCGAAGAGATCCCACATAAGATCATGTAATAGCCAAACAGTTAGAATAAGCGCAAGATATAGCCAGCGCTTACTTATGCACTGAAATCTTAAGCATTGACTGCTAATTGGAAGATAAATAACCCAAGCAGTACGAATAGCTAACTGACTTATTTAACAATAGAATGAACATAAACGTCCCTTCTGTTGAAAAATAATGACAAAAGAAGCTTTACTTCTCTTCTGATAAACTCTGATGTGCGTTTATAAATACATGAATGGAAAAAGATTCGATGATGTAATCGTAAACAATTAGACATCATTGAATATGTGATTTCCAATAACCAAGGGTCCCAAGATCCCTACACAGAGAGAACCTCGGACTCAGGATTGTAACGCAAAATATATGAACTCATGTCCGAAATAATTGAGAAAACCGTAATATATGCCCAAACTTGACCTTATGTTATTTATTTATTTATTGGTGTTTAAGGTCACATATTTCTGCACAATGGCTAATCATGACCACGACGGAGAGAGCCACCGAGCAACTGTCAGCTCCCCAACATACCAACTCCACACAAGCAGGGTTAGCATTGGTTGAAGATAGGTGCACCATCGACGTGCAGTACGCCTTAGTACACAATGCCACCGTGCCCCCACGTGGGCAATGGGGGTGAAGTGTCTTGCCCAAGGACACAACGCGATTTCCACAGGTGGGATTCGAACCGTGGACCTCTCGGCTTGCAGCCTGCACCACCACCAACTGAGCCACTGCACCCCCGCGACCTTATGTTAAAAGATTCTCTAAAACAAAACAGGTCAAGAGGGAAAAACGTCTACCACTCCAGTTAATAACAGGAGTAGACGTGTGTAAGGACCCATCGAAATAACATTCCAAGCCACTCCACACAACTCCATCCGGTGCATAAAACTATCGCTGTTAATGCATCAGATAACAGATAAAAGCGAGCCAAACAGCTGGTTAATTCGCTCTGTGAAACAACAGATGAACCAGCCAAATGAATATTGGGATACGTGTATCCTATCATAAATCCCATGAGACATTATCTAGTTCACAAAACAAGTGATCTAAAGAACTATACTCGCTACAATTGCCGAACGTTCGCTTTTCGACTGAAAGATAATCATAAATAACCTAATTATCCACTTCCAGTCAAAATCGGCCGGACCGAGTTCTATAAGAGCCTCGAACCACCGACTCAGGGAAGTCTAATCAGTAACTCAGTCTGACGAGAAACCCCTATCCAAGTGGCTGTATAGACAATCCTAAAGTAATATATATAGGAGAGATACCTATACCTTCGCTATGAGCCCTTATAAGCAAATTGAGTCTAGGACAAACTCTCCTACTCTTCTGTTGGCTGTGGTTGATTAGACCCAACTTAAAGAGTCGAGAATAGATGCTTTCTTGTAGTTTAATCCTACAATAATGAAAGCTTACCATCAAAGACTTAGGTATACCTATACCTTTGCTATGAGTCCTTATAGACGATCTGAGTCTAGGACAACCTCTCGTACTCTTTCTGCTGGTGTTGGTACATCAGACCCCAACTTAAAGAGTCGAGAATTGATTCTTATCATAAAGACTAGAGTTGGAAGACTAAAGCGACCTATGGCAAGTTTTCCACCTAGTCAAATGCAAAGATGAAGACACAAGGCTTCGTTGCATCAGAATAACTCCCACTTAACATTAGTTAAGACCGAGATATAAATACTAGGTCTGGAAAGAATTTTAAAAGGTACAAACGACCACAAAATTCCTTTCCATATAGACGATGCCTCACAGTACTTAAAATTAAAGTACATAAGACCATGAGACTAAATTCGCTCTAAGAAATTATCTTCTCAATTGCGTCCGAGTGAACAGCTAAATGATGAAGGTAAGGCTAAAACTAGGATCTTAGCCTGCTCAATCAATGCAGAGGAACTCTCCACATCTTCCCCTGTTGTTTTTAAAAGTATGTGAACAATCACAAATGATTAAAAATACAGAGGAAGAAGATAAGAAACTGAATTACTTTTTCCTGCAGGAAGTTAAATATGGTGTCTTCTACACAATCGAAGACCTGTGACACCCTTGTAGACTTAACCGGAAAGAGATCTTATTACCCTGCTGTTTACCCGAATGAAGTCAGCGTCCAACTACGCTAGTGGTTTCTCATAATTGCTCACAGCATTTTGAATCACTGGAACAAGCCCAAGGAAATGATAATGTATGGTATCTATATCATCCAAGAGTTGTTCCGGAAGGAAAAGTTATCCTTTCCATCATACGTTCAAATCAGTTAGAATCACAATCACCAGCGTCTAAACAGGCAGGTGACTGGACCAAATAAGCACCATGCAACAGCTCAAGATTTGAGACTGACGTTGAGTGCTTCTGCCTTAGCAGGAATACTGCGATTAGCTGTGCAACTGCGACAGCAAGTCCGTTACAGAGGCCTGAGAAGCAGCGGTCATGAATAGCCTCTTCGCTGGCTGCTCCTAGGACAGAGAGTCCAATATAGTTATTACTGTGGATGACCCGATGAATGAAGCCTCATCTCTTTGGCTACTAGATCTTCACAAAAGATGAACCTTTGACGATGCAGACTGGAAATCCTGAGTCACTTTGCCAAGGTGCGGTCAGGAGTGCTTGGTAGATGCTAAAGAAGCAAAACTGTAGCCGTCCCCGGCTAAGAATTGAACTAAGCATACCGACAATAGCTATGTACGTAAGCTCTGACTGACGCAAGTTCCTACCAACAACACCCGGCTCCAGATGTTGTTGAAAGAGAGAGAGGGGTCTCCCCCTTGCTCGCGGTCTGGAGAGACCTGGACGAGCGTACCTCAGAACTTGCTGTCTTCTTCCTTCCATCAACACTGGGTGAGCATGATTCGATTAAACAGTGCTCGCTACACCTTATTCTCTCTTGACCGCCACGGACATACCCGGCATCACATCACCCACATACGAGTGAGATCTGCCGGTTGAGCTAGATGTAGACAAGGGTCATAAACCTCTTTTGAAGCCTAGCCCTTGTCTAAAATCATTGAGCACTTTTCCACTAGCTCTAAATACAATGCATATGTGACATATCCGGAGTCACGGTCCTAGTATCCAATCTTAACCATTTCACCGGCGACAGGGAACTGAAACCACTCATCGGGTTATACAGCACCGTGCAATATAAAGATCACTTTGTCCGTAATGTAGAGGAAACCATAAGACAAGCCGACCCGGGCTGCCTATTAGACGGGACATCCCGGACAGAAGGCATGGACGTATACTCCGACTGACACAAGTTCCTACCAACAACATCTGTCTCCAGATGATGCTGTAAGAGAGAGAGGCCTCTCTCTTGCTCGCGGTCCTGGATGACATGGACGAGCGTACCTCAGAACTTGCCGGTTTGCTCCTTCCGTCGTCGCTGGGTGAGCATAACTGCATATCATATTGTTCGCTCCGCCATATATGATCTCCTAGCCTGGATCGTATACACCCGGCGTGACAGTTCTCAGAGGCCTGAGTAACTACTTCACCGGTCGAGCTAACTGGCGACAACGGACTTGTGCAGTCGTGTGTGCTTTCGAACATAGAGGAAGCTACAAGACTGGCCAACCCCGGCAGTCTATGGAAGGAGCATCCCGTGGACGTAACTTCCAACTGACACAAGTTCCTAACAACAACCTCTGACCCCAGATGTTGTTATAAGAGAGAGGGGCCTCTCTCTTGCTCTCGATCACGGAAGACCTGGACGAGCATACCTCAGAACTTGTCTGACCGACACAAGTTCCTACCAACAACCTCTGACCCCAGATGTTGTTTTAAGAGAGAGAGGCCTCTCTCTTGCTCGCAATCACAGAAGACCTGGATGAGCATACCTCAGAACTTGTTTACTTCCTCCTTCCCGTGCTTCCTCCTTTCCGTCGTCGCCGGGTGAGCATGTTTGTATGTTTATAGTACTCGCTACACCCTTATTCCTCTTCTCGACTGCTACGGACATACCCGACATCACATCACCCACATAGGAGTGAGATCTGCCGGCTGAGCTAGCTGGCGACAAGGTCGTCAATCCTACTAAGGATCTAGGCACTTGTCTAATTCCTTGAGCACTTTTGCCACTAGCTCTTCATTGATTTGCGATGACGGCAGCACACTCCCTGACAGTGTCACGAAGCCACACCATGTTCTTGTTCCTCTGTAAATAGAAACTAAAAAATTATAGTGACATTTTGACGAGAGGACCAGCCGAGTCCCCTCACTGCGATAGGACCGATAGTGTCCACACTAACACAAACCATGACGCCCGTCATTCAGATTATCATATCTGACACATGGTGTAGAATTAGTGGTAGTACATCAAGTAAACTCATTACAACGACCAAGTAAATAAAGGAAAGGTTTCCTCTATTTGCCATACTATTAGATAAAAATAATTACCTAAATACTAATATAGGTCATTGTACCACCACCAAATCTACATATAATATAAGATAACATTAAAATATAATCCATGAAATAAATATATCCAAAAGAAAAACTCTTTCAAAAATAAAATAAAAATTTTTGAAAAATTTTTCCTAATATAAGAACCCAAGTTCCCAAAGGGAACGATGAGCCCAAAAAAGCCTAAGTGTGGACAAAATTATAAAATCTGTGTAAAATTAACTACCACACTATCAGAATATTTAATGTTACTTACAACTGTTGTTCCTAAAGAAAAAATAGGAAACTACCTAGAGTAATGTAATGTAAACAAAACACCGGAATCAAGACCCCAGGCAACACGGCCCGAAGTCAGTAACAGAAACAAGATTATCTGATGTAAAGTGAGATCTTCCTCAGAAGAAAAAACGATACATTGGATGTAAGATGCATGACCAAAATGCCCGAACACCCTAAGGATGAGGACGTAACCCTGGGGATGTACAGAATAATCTTCTGTATAAAGCATTAAACTCCTAAGCCAAAAAGCTTGGGAGCTTAACTGGGGGGACCAAGGGAAGACAGGGAAGGAATACTAAATAAACAGTGGATAGATCATAACAAATCAGTGATAACGTCAGGCTCATGTCCCAAAATTAGGGAACATGAACTAATTTTAATAAATATTATAAAATTACAGCCCTGAACATTTCAAACCACCGTTTCTTCCTTCCTTCATCCAGTTCTGTCCTTGGATCTACCAATTTAACCATTGATTTGTGTCTGGCATCATTATTAATTGAGATTTAAAAGCACAAATATCAGTTTGTTGTTATCTGACAAGGGCCAAACAAAGAATGATTTTATTGGCACCAGATTCGGTGACTTTCTGGCATCTGCGCATGCGCGGAGGGTAAAATGTATGGAGGGCCAGATAGGACTTCTAATTTTTGGTTTTGCATGCAAATTTTGGGGATTGGGGGAAAAATTTGTGTTTGGCCCTAGATATTTTTGGATTAGCACCAGCTAAGTCTGGGTCATTGGTTACAGTATAAAAATATGCTACTGGCAGCTTCGTTATGTTGGAAGACTGCGACCTTATCTTAACCAGTCAGCACTTGAAAAACTTGTGCACTCCTTCATCACCTCACAACTAGACTATTGTAATTCAGTGTTAGTGGGGCTGTCCCAGTGCCTGATTCAGAAGCTTCAAAAGGTTCAGAATACTGCTGCTAGGATAATTACTGGTACCAAAAGCTCTGAACACATAACACCTGTTTTAAAACAACTAAATTGGCTTCCAGTTAAAAAGAGAATTGATTTCAAAATATTGATCTTAGTATTCAAATGTATCCACAAACTGGCTCCAGTTTACCTGCAAGAGCTCCTCACTGTATAAAAACCATCACGCAGTCTCAGATCTAAAAACCAAATTCAACTAGTTGTACCTTTTAGCAGATCTAATCAGGCTCATGATCGTGTGTTCTCCATCGTGGGTCCCAGATTGTGGAATTCCCTGTCAATTAGTGTCAGAATTTCAGAAACTCTCGATGTCTTCAAAAGAAATCTTAAAACTTTCCTATTCACTGAAGCATTCTCCTGAACCTCTGTAAGAGGCAACCAAAACAGATGTGACTCTTTATTTCAGAAAAGTGTATTTATTTCATTATTATTATTACATTGGAGACCATTTTGGGGCTGTGTGTTGTGTGTAACTTGCATTGGACCAATATTTTTTTTCGAGGAGGGTGGGGGGGGGGGGGTAGGGCAGTGAATAAAGTAAAAAATAAAAGCCATTGTATTTTGTTCTAATGATTGAATTTTCAAATTCTGATTTTAATCTTCTGCACGCTGATGTGAAATTAAATTTTCAAGCAACAAATTATTCCCAGGAATTCAACCAATTCAATCTTGTTTGACAGTGTTCAATGACCTTTCTTGTTTCTCAGACAATTTTTTCACTATTTTATGATGACAGAGGGAGGCTTTCGTTTTTAATTTTATTTTTCACAAAACAGTCCTGAAAATGTTTAGAAATATAACTCCTTACACTATTATGTGGAAAAATCAGTTTTCAGCTGTGAAGATTTCCCACAATGCAGTTGCAAACATAATCCCCCATATCTTGTTTGACCAAGCTCACTGATCTCTGTCAAACAAGATATAGTTGGTAAAATTTTTGTCCGAAAGTTGTAAAATAAATCAAGGAAGAGATTTCCAGGTAAAAACAAAGTGATGAGGCAGCTTTTCAATTACGATAGAGGTGCCTGAGAAACAAGAATTCTTTTTTTAACTGGTATAGTGCTGGAAGCCCATATTTGGGCTTTACAGTGAAGTACAGGTGCCTCAGTTTGAAAGCTTCATATTCTCTGGATGTGTATTATATTATCTTTGAAATGAAATTATTTACTATATATGGACTTGTCTTGTTACAGTTTATGAGAGAGTCATTACAGGCACTCTCCCATAAATTGTAATGAGGCAAAGACATGAGAATAAAATTTGACTGCCAAAAATAATTTAGCACTCTACAAGTTAATAGCCAATGCTTCAACTGGGTAAAATATACAACCACGGAGAAATATAATGTCTTGCTTCGGTGTTGTTTTCAGTCTGTATTTTTTATGAAAATCAGTTCCATAGGTTGTTGACAAAATTATTACAATTTGGAAGCTGTTAGCTGTATCACTCTATTAGATCAGTCATTCACTTTCAGCTAGTTTTTGTTTCATTCCAAAAAAGGAACGATATATCTTTCTTTGATTCTGTTAGGTACCACTCCTGAAATACAGACCATACCCAATAAATGTACATACATAGTCATCATAAAACCATCAAAAATGTCCACAAGATGTGCATTCATCTATCACATTTGTGCAGTCAGTAATGTGGGATGTGGTTTGGAAAAATTATAAATTCATAGTAATTTGTATATTTTTTATACTTACCAATGGCCCAGACTAGCTGGTGCTAACTCAAAAATATCTCGGGCCAAACACAAATTTTGCACCCCCAATCCCCAAAATTTTCATGCAAACCGAAAATTAAAAGTCCTATCTGGCCCTCCATACATTTACTCTCTGCGCATGAGCAGACATCAGGAAGTGACCGGAATTGGCGCCAACATCATTCTTTGTAGAAGAGAGTACTACATAATAATTCAGCGGGGAGGTATGAGTGCCCACTCATGGGAGAGCCATCTCCATCTGGACCATTGGTAAGTATAAAAAATATACAAATTACTATGAATTTATAATATTTTTATACTATAACCCAATGGCCCAGACTAGCTGAATCCTAAAAAGGTGGAGGGCCTAGGACTTCCGAAATAGTAGATCAACATAGTTCCAATCCTGTAATCCAAGATGAAAGGAAATTAAAATTACCCTATTAGGAATTACATGTATGTCTCTCTATACAGTAATAGAGGAGACATATCCTAAATAAGAAGCCCAGTTTAAGTAATTCCTTATTCTAAGCACGAAGACTATGCTAATTAGGGTGTAACAAGTTCCTAATTTTTAAGACTAGATCGGACTGAGCCCCAAAAATTAGGATGGTGTATCTGAGAATGACAGAAAATCCCCCACAAAAATACGCCATACACAATAAAACTCCAGCTGTATCCAGGATATAATTACAGACAAAACAGCTTCCTTCAAAGTTACATACCTATCAAGCCAGAGGAGAGGTAAAAATCCCCCCACCCCCTCCTTCTTTTGAAGGAATCTTCAAAAGAAAGAGGGGAGCGCTCTGGAATCAGTAAGAGCGGTACCAAAAAATCGACGGGTGGTGCAATTTCAAAAAATTCTAAGTTCATCAAGGGCCATAACTCCAAGAAAAATATTTGGAACAACACATGCATTGAACAGTGGCTAGACATCAATAAGATACACTTACATGCCAAATATAAAGTCATTCCATCAAGTATTTCAAAAGTTATTGAGTTTTGTAACTCGTTGGTCACAGACAGACCGACCGACATTCTAAGTTCATCAAGGGCCATAACTCCAAGAAAAATATTTGGAACAACACATGCATTGAACAGTGGCTGGACATCAATAAGATACACTTACATGCCAAATATAAAGTCATTCCATCAAGTATTTCAAAAGTTATTGAGTTTTGAAACTCGTTGGTCACAGACAAACTCGTTGGTCACAGACAGACCGACCGACAGACAGATCGACATTGCCACTTATAGAGCTGCTAGTCGCAGCTAAAAACAATATAAATACTCGTTGAACAGGCACTCAGGTATTAATTTATAATTAATAAATGGTGCTTAACACCATTTCAGAAGTTAAGGCTATAGCAACGATCCCGGTAATTAACATTGCCCGCTATATAACGTACACCACAGACGGTATACACAGATACATCGAAAAGCGGTGATATAATATATAACATACACATGTCCAATCGAACCACAATGAACGATCTCTGGAGAGAAAACACACTTCTGAGGTAACCCACAGGCGACCTCATTCAGGTGAACAATAAATTCCAGTAACAACACTCTCCAACGGGTACTATCCGATAGCTATGACCGTATACACGTGTGAATATGTGATTTGAGTACGGACATTAAAAGAAACCTGGATCAAGAAATGGAAGTAGGTATGATTAACAGACTCCGACACGGACTGCCCTGAAATAATTCATCATTTCAAAGGTCCATAATATACAATAAAGCATCAGCCTAATAATAATAATGTGTGAGAGCAATAAAATCCCGCATGTAATCATCTGAATACCAGTAAACTGGTTATGCAGCTTCCAAGGTATCCAAAGAACTAAAAAGCGGATGTGCCCATGATGTCGCCACAGAACACGACCCAGACACCAATCGAAAAGTGAAGAAATGCATAGGATTGCGGAAAGAAAACTACGTCTTGCCCGATAATCACCTCTAAACACATTGGCAGTGTGTGTGGGTGGGTGGGTGGGAGGGGGGGGGGGGATTCAAAGTCCTATCGAAATCTCCTCACCTGCATTACTAAATCGTTCCTGTGTTAGTCATCAAATAATATAGGAACTGCAATGGTTCCCTCATGTCCAACCGACTCCATTATGCCACTATGGGCAGAGAAGGACGTGAAGAACAAAAACTTCCCCTGATAAAGAAGGTCCTCTCGTGGAGGAAGCTTCCGGGGAGCATCCCATAACAGACACTTGAGAAAACTGATCCAAGGTTTCTGTGACGACAGAGGTGCTACTATTAGGATTCACAACGAGACTGTTTGATCTTAAACATAATCTACTGAATCAAATGAATTGGAGGATACACGTATCCTATCATCTATCCCCATAAGATCGGCAGAGCATCTACTGCATGCGCTCAATGGTCTGGGCATGGCGACACAGACGATGGTAACTGATTGTTCCGATGCATCGCAAACTGATCTATCATGGGCGACCCCACTGGTAGCAAAACTGTCCAAATACTCGCTTGTTGAGCATCCCATACAATTACAACAGGTGACCTTTCCAAGAAGCGAGTCTGGTAGTACGTTCAGATGACCCGATATATGATGGATAGAAAGATGAACATGATGATACATGACGTAATAGGAAAATCTTCTCCGCTAGTTGGCATAATGGAAATGAACGGGAGCCGATCTGGTTCCTGATGTACGCTACCACTGTCAAGTTGCACAACAATATCTGAACATGCACGTCCGCTATAATGACCATTGTTGTAGCACTAACCAAATTGACATCATTTTTTTGATGTTTATGTGTTTCTCCAGGAACTGAGGGTCCCAAAGATCCTGGCATTTTGAGTCTGTCGGGCTCAGGGTCGCGCCCCAACCTGTTGACTCGCATCTGTCATAATTGTGAAAGCCGGATCCGGCAGCTGCAGCGGAACTCCCCGAGTTAACCACTGAATATCTGCCCAAATATGGACCTTTTGTTTACTAGATCCGTTAAAACAAAACTGGTCTCGAGCGAATGCGTCTTCACACTCCAGTTCTGGGTAAAGAATGTCTGGAGGGGAGGTGTGCATAAGCGACCCTTCTGAATAAGTCTGCAGCTACTCCACACAACCCCATCAGTTGCATAATCTAGATCTGACTTCTCGTTACGATGAAGCCGAGACGTCGGAGCAAGAGAAACAGACTCTAAACATCGTTCGGAAGAGAAGTTGATGCCGTATCTCTGAAGAATGTCGTCCAAGTAAGCCAACGTTACCGCAGACAAATGAGCTTGGAAGTGAAACATTACCGAGTTCATTATTCGAGTGAATGCCCAGGGTGCTAGATTCAGACCGGAGCACATCGCTCAGAATTGAATGGCGAACCGTAGGTACTTTCTGAATGCCGGATATACCAGGACATGAAAGTACGGATCCTTAGAGCTATGCTTGCCGCATAGTCGATCACTCGAACGCTCGCTTTTACCAACTGAATGATTACCATACATAAACTTTTAGAGCCATGATAAACTTGTTATCCAGCTCAAGTCTATTACCGATCGGAACGAGCTGTCTGGCTTCGGTACAAGAAACAGGTGACTATAGAATCCTAGAGAATCTTGGTTCCTGACGACCTCTATTGCTTCCTTTGCCAAGAGAGCCTTTACCTCCGATTGGAGAGACTCTCTTATGCAAGGATTTGACAGAAGTTTTGTCCATCGCGGACATCATGTTAGTGGTGGTTTCGCTCGGAAAGAGAGCCGTAGGCTGTCCGAGACAACACTTCTCGCCTACTGGTCTTCCGTAATAGTTATCCAGTTTGATGCGAATCTTGATAACCTTCTGTCAACTGCCAAGCAATAGAGGTCCTGACCATCACCTGTAGTACCTGCGAGGCTTACGGGAGAAGAAACCATGTACCCCTCGCAAAGAGCCTGGACCCGCCGACTTAGGGGCATCTGACCGGTAGTCTCGATCAGACCTACGCCCCCTTCCCAGGTCGCTGTATTGACGATCCCTAAAGTAATTATAGGAGGGTTTCCTATACCCTCGTGAGGAGTCCCCTTTAGACGATTTCTGTCTAGGAATCCTCCCTTACTCTTTTCTGCTGCAGCAGGTCGATTAGTCGCCGACTTTAGGAGCAGAGTATTAACGCTTTCTTTATAGCTTGGTCATAAACCAATGAAAGCTTATCGTCAAAAACTTAGTGTTCGGATACCGGAGTGACCCGTGGAGAGTTTTTCACCTTGTCATCTATTAAAGATGATGACGCAAGGGCTCCATTACGTCTGATTAACTCCAAATTAGCCACTGGTAAGGCAGAGTTATATGTGGTAAACATAATAGCCCTGGAAAGGATGACTCTTAAAGAGGTGTGAATGTCCACAAAATCCTTTCCGTTGAGACGTTGTGCCACAGCTCTAAAAGGTGATCTGCGTAAGACAATGCGTCTGAATTCGCTCTGATTGAAGAAATTGCCGTCTCAATTGTGTCAGAGTGAATAGTAAATGATGAAGGTAAGGACATGACTAGGTCCTCAGCTTGCTCATCCAAATGCAGAGGAACTCTCTGTAATCTTCCCTGACCGTTTTAAATTAACGTAGTCCAACAAACGGTAAATTTACGGAAGATGATGACAAGAAACCGCCTTCTTCTTCCCACTGGAAAGTTGAATATGGCGTCATCTAAATGGCCGAAGGCCTGCGACACCTGACTAGACTGAACCGGAAAAGACAGGACCTCCTCCTTTGTCCGGATAAAGTTAGCGTCCAATGACGCCAGTGGTTTCTTCCTAGTAGTCGCAGCATTCGGATTCACTGGAACAAATTCAGGGTAGTGTTGATGGATTAAATCCATCGCAACCATGTGTTGTTCTGAAAGGGAAGGGTACTCCTTCTCCGTATCCATTTCACCTTCCGACTGAATCAGTTGAAATTCACTGTCAGTGGCATCTGAACTTGCAGATGACTGGACCAACCCAGCACCATCCGACAGCTCAGGTTCTGAGACTGCCGTCGGCTGCTTATGCACTTGCTGGGATGCTGCGATGAGCTGCGCAATCTGCGACAGCAAGTCCGTTACAGTGGTCTGAGGAGCAGCGGCCTTCTGTTTCCTGGTGTGTCCCAGACGGCTCTTTTCTCCGGGATGGTCCAACTTCCTGATGATGAGTGGTCCCTTCTCGGCAATGTAGGCTGGATATCTGAAGTCGTGTAGCTAAGGTGCGGTTGTGTGTGCTTGCAAGATGTCGATGCAGAAGCCAAAGCTGTAGCCGACGCCGGCTGTGAACTGAACAGAGTGTCCCGGATGGGAGGCGTATGCTCCGACTGACGCAAGTTCCTAATCACCACATCTGGCCCCAGATGTTGTTGGGAAAGAGAGGGGGCTCTCTCGCTCGCGGTCCTTTCAGACCTTGCCGAGCTTCCCAATGAACTTGCCGGCTTCTTCTGTTCCGTCGTCGCTGAGTGAGTCTATATTTTAAGGTGCTCGCTCTACCCAATCCATTTCTTAGACTGCAACAGACACACCCGATGTCACGGTACCCATGGACGGAGTAACACTTCACCGGTCGAGCTAGCTGGCGACAGGGAACTGAAACTACTGGTTTGTGGTTTATAGCCCTGTCCAATGTTCATGAGCACCTTGCCACTAGCTCTGTTTGATCATCTGAATGCGACAATGGCAGCACACTCTTTCTAGGCGTCACATAAACATCAACATGTCCTTGTTCCTCTGAAATAGAAACTAAGAAATGAGAATGACTATGTGGCGAGAGGACCGGCAGTGGCCTCTCGCTGCTAACAACGTACCGTGACACCCGTCTCCAACGTTGTCATCCCATCCGACACATGTTGAGCAAGAATTAATGGGAGTACATCGACTACAAGCAAGGCAATCAACATGTAAATCAGAGGAAAGGCTTCCTCGCCTTGCATTTTGAGCAATACCCTTTCATAATGAAGCAAAATAAAGTTGATCGTACTCCCACCAACACCACAATAAATATATGAAAAAGATACATAATAAGTTAAAAAATTTATAGTAATTTATATATTTTTTATACTTACCAATGACCCAGACATAGCTGGTGCTAACTCTTAAAATATAGGGCCAAACACAAATTTTGCCCCCCAATCCCCAAAATTTGCATCTAAAACTAAAGAAAACATGTCCTGAAAGGCCCTCCACACTTCGCCCCTACTGCGCATGCGCAGTGTCAAGGACGTTCCGAAATTGGCGCCATTTATCATTCTAATAACCAGTGCCTGGTAAGCGCTATGTACTCAGCGGGGAGGCAAGAGTTCCCAACTCCTGGGAGGGCCATCCCCGTCTGGGTCATTGGTAAGTATAAAAAATATATAAATTACTATAAATTTTTTAACATTTTTATACTGTACCAATGACCCAGACATAGCTGAATAGTAAAAAGGCTGGAGGGCCAAGGACATAGAGCAAAATGGAATACGCTCAATAAAATAAAATAGAGTCATCCCCTGTAGGGAAAAGAAGTAATAGGCCTTATATGTATCTTTCTTATTTATGATAAATTAGAAAGATACAACACCTTCCAAAAATTGAGCTTCATACATCCATGTACTCTATTAATATCCAATAATCCTTATACTAATAATTTTTAAAGTAAGCCAATAATAAAGTAAGTCTAGAGAATAGAGACTCTTATACTCCTAAAAGTGTGTGAGAATTGCATAATCATGTCCATTGACATATGCAATATTCAAAAGCTATACTTTAAAAACTAAGACTTGAATGAATTTTATAAACTTAAACTTCTCACTAACAACCATCCCAATAACAGCTCAGAATTACTAACTCCGGAGGAGGTATTCCCTTGTTTTCATAGTAAAAACAGGTGACCCAAGGGAACACCCTCCCCCCCCCCTTTTTCTTGCCCTGGGTCAAATAGCCCAGAGCGAAGAGGGCAGCCGAACGGAGACACTGCCGAAACAGACAGCCTACCTAGCTATAGTAGCAACTGTTAAGTGAATGACATTCTGAGCAGTAGATAATAGACCTAACAATAGAGGCCTCCAGAAATGGACTCGATATTTCTGAGATAAAATTCATGAATGGATGGCTGAGCGCATTGAGCAGCCTTCAAAAATCTATAATAGCAACACTATTAATGTAAGCCCAAGAAGTAGAAGAACTCTTACTTCATGAGCCGAAATCTTAAGCACAACTGCTAAGCCAATGATATACCATAAGCAGTACGCTAGTTAATAGAATCCATTAAAAATAAAATGGAGCGTAACGTCCTTCTACTAGACATCAAAGACAGAAGAAGCTTACGCCCTTGTAATAAACAGATATCTGTTTATAAATACATAAACTGTACCCGGAAAGAGTAAAGGCCTATGCCCATACGAAGACGGAAGGACCTTAAAATAATAGGTTCCGGAAATAGGAGCCTAACTCTTATGCAACAATCCAACCTAAATAGTAACGGAAGTATTGATTCCGAAACTATGAAAGTGAAAATCATCCATCGATAGTGCATGAAACTCACTGACTCTACAGTAAAAGAGAAACCAACAGAATTACTGTCTAAAAGGTCAGAATTTGAAAACTACTGTTTCCAGAGGCTCAAATGATTACATAGCTAAATAAGAACCGAAGTTAAAATCCGTATAGGAATTTAATCTAAAGATTCTAAGTCTATTTATCAAAAAGTTACTAACTGACTTAGATAAAGAGACAAAAGACTCAATTGTAAACTATCGTAGAGTGCATAGGTATGAGGTAACATAAACCTATAACCTAAATAACAACAGGCTGCAGTAGATCTTGTGAAACAAGTATACTAAAAACTAGCAATGCGTAGTATGGAGGGATCAACCATATGAACATAATGATCCCTACACCACGACGGAAGAGCCTCCACTTTAGTCGCATAGAATAGCGAAGAAGAGGATCTCCTATAGTAAGAAATCGCGTCCAAAGCTCGTCCAGTACAGTGCTTACAATGCAATACGGACCACACAACGGAATACATGAAGGTTGCGACCTTGCTGGTTGTGATAAAGATGACACGATTTACCCAGTGAAAAAGATCCTCACATAGAGGAAGATTTCACGTTAAGATCCACAGTAGACAAGAGAGTAAATTACTCATGATCTCTGTGAAGATAGAGATGCTATCAACAGAAATGTATTGTGGTTGTTTATCTTAGCAATACCTGCTAAAACAACAGCGCCGGAGGATACGCGTATCCTATCATTCCGTCCTATAGATCAATAGAGCGTTAACAGTATTAGCTCAGAGATCTGGACAAGCCAACACATACGTCTGCAATTGATTAGCAAGCTGTGTCATAAATAAAACATCATTGGGCGCTCCCATAGATAGCAAATCTGATTAAATACTTGTTTGTTGAGAGTCCATTCTGACAGCAACAAGCGACCCGTAAGAGAACGGGAGTGCGATAAAACAATCAGACGACCCAGAATATGACGGACCAAAACTGAACTTGGTGTACTATAACCAACAGACGGATTCTTTCCATTAAATTGAATAACGGAAACGAAAGAGTGCCTCCCTGGTTCCGGAGATACGCCACTACTGTCGAATTAAAGGACAGGAATTTGGGCATGCGTTTCTGAATAATGTTCATGCAATGACATAAAGCAAGCCTAAAAAACATTATTCCGCGGAAGTTAAACTGATAGCTAAAAGACTGCGGAACCCAAAGACCCTGGCACTTCGAATCCGTAGGGATCAGTATATATCCCAATCTGTTTGACTGGCAACCGTCATAACAGCCACACTCGGGTCCGGCAACTGCGGTGGCACTCTCTGAGTCAACCACCGAATGTTTGCCCCAGTCTGAATCTCTTGTAACACTAGATAGACAAGAGAATGTATAAATCAAGCAATTCATGGATTGCCGGAAAGTTGCCGTCGAAGAGAAGCTCCTCCGAGAACGAAGCGACTCTGAGAGAGTTCTTAACCTACTATCCACGCGTGGATGTAGCTAGGGCTGCATCACGTCTAACCAACTCCAATCAGCCACTGAAGGGCAGAGTTATACGTGAACAAACTACTGCCCTCAAAAGAAATTACATTGAGAATAATATCCCGTAAATCTTTTCTTGAAGACGTAATGATAACGCCTCAGTAAGGCGGATTACGTATAATAAAGCGTCTAAGTTAAGTCTACTATACATAATGTCGTTCCCAACATTGAAATTGGAAAAGACATAAACGGCGAAAAAGAATATATGCAGTCTTTAATCACACCGTCTAGACGCATATGAACTCTCGGTATGCCCTGCTCTGCCAAAATAAACTATATGTAAAAAAGATAAAATGGCAGAATGAGCCACGCGGACAAGAAACTAAACTATCATGCTTAGTAGCAGGCTTGTATATATATATAAATATATAGCGTCGAAAAATAAAACACATGTTGTAATGACAATATTGGACTGCGTCGGTAAGTCAGGGACAAAGTCCCTGTACCGATCGAAAAATCTGAGTCCAATGACGCTATAAGTCTCTTATCCAAGATCGCAGCAATGAAGTCCGAACAATAATCACTGGAAGAAATGCCAGAAGATATGAAAGGCATCTTCCGATACTACTAAAGGGAAAACTCGAAATCTTTCGAATCCCTTTCGCCATCCTGTCGGACCCTATAAAGCGTTCGGTCGTCCGTAGCTTGATGCAACCGCGGACCGCACCGACCCAGCGCCGTCGGATGATTCCTGATTCGACCGAGAAACCGTCAATTGCTGGGATGCTGCGAAACAACTGTGCTAACTCGGATAGCACGTCCGTCACTGAGGCCTGAGGAGCAGCGGTCTTACGATGCATTGCCGCAGGAAGCTCCGAGATCGTTACCCCGTGCATACTTCCAATATGCGAGCGAACGGAGTGTATAGGCCTCGTGTCCTTTGGCTACCGGATGGCGCGACCTATTCGCTGTGGAATCACTGAATGCCGAAACTGATCGGATACTCGAGGTCACGTAGCCAATGTGCGGTCGTGTGCCCTGCTGTGAGGATGAGGAAGCATTAAAGACAGTCTCTCGGACTGTCAATATAACGGAGCGTCCCGAGCAACGGACATATGCTCCGAATGTAAAATATCTGAACCACAACATGCGGTCCCCTATGTTGTTGGCTTCCTCCGATCCGTCCTCAATCTGCCGTCACTGGGTGAGTACTAAAGTAATTAAAGTGCTCGCATCACCCAAATCTCCTTCCTAGACCGCAACGGACGAACCCGGCAGCCGAACCATTCGATGAATGTACGCTACACCGGGTGAGCTAGCGAATGTCACTCCGTAAGCGATAGACATATTCCATGAGCACTTATTGCCGCTAACTCTTCATTAACTATGACGACAGAGGCACACTTCTGAAGACATCTCCATAACTCTTCGAACAAGAAACCAGAAATGCTTGGATAGCAAGCATAAAATAATAATATATATAGCGTCGTTCAATAATTCGAAAGTTTGTGTGACATTATTGGACTATGTCGGAACTGAGGGACGATGTCCCTGAACCGAACCAAAAATTTCTAAGTCCACCGACGCTATCAGTTTCTTATCCGGCATCGCAGCATATGTTGTTCCGAAAGGGAAAGCTTGAAATCCACCGAATCCCTTTCGGTATCCCGTCGGACCGGATGAAACTTTCGGACGTCCGTACCCGCTTTCGCGGAGCGTCCCGACCCAGCATCGTCGGATAAAATATATGCGACAGATTCAGTTGATGCTGGGATGCTGCGATAAACTGTGCTATTAAGGAAAGCACGTCCGTTCCCGAGGCCTGTGCAGTAGCGGACTTACGATGCATTGCCGCTGGAAGCTCCGTGTACGTTGACTCCCGCACACTTCCTATGCGAACGTCCGGAGTCTGCAGGCCTCGAGTCCCCGGCTACCGACCCAGCGCTGTCGGATAATTCTCGATCCGACACCGTTTCTGTCGGCTGCTGGGATGCTGCGATAAGCTGTGCTATGTGCACAAGAATGTCCGGCGTCGAGACCTGCGGAGGCGCAGTCTATCGGTGCTTCGCCGAGGGCAGCTCCGCATCAGATGGCTCCCGCATACTTCCTATGCGAACGTCCGGAGTCCATCGGTCTCGAATCCCTGGCTGCCGGATGGTGTGACCTGGTCGCCGAAGAATCCTTGATCGGCGAAGCTGGTAATATATCGGCGGTCACGCAGCCAAGGTGCGGTCGTGTGCGCTGACGAGAAGAGGAAGCCTTAGCAGTCTCAGCGGACTGCCTATACAACGGAGCGTCCCGAGCGATGGACGTATGCTCCGCTAACGACACATTTGTACCACAACATCTGGGGCCAGATGTTGTTGAACGAGAGAGGGGCCTCTCTCGCTTGCCGTCCGGATGGACCGGAACGAGCTATGAACCGGACTAAAAGGCTTCCTCCGTTCTCCCTCCGATCCGCCGTCACTGGGTGTGCATTAAGTTAATTTTATAGTGCTCGCATCACCCCAAAATTCCTTCTAGACCGCAACGGACGAACCCGGCTGCCGAACCATTCGGTGAATGGACGCTACACCGGGCGAGCTAGCGGACGTCAAAGGCCGTCGAACCTACTAGGGTCCTCTTAGGCAATTGGCGTATTACATGAGCACTTTTCCGCTAGCCCTTCATTAATTGTGACGACGGAGGCACACTATTGGAAGACATCACAGATACATCACCCTAATCTTGATCGTCTGAAATAGAAATTGATAAAGTAGAGTGACCCTGCGGGGAAAGGACCGGAGTGTCCAAATCCCCAACAACATACCGTGACATACGCTTCCCATATTGTCATCGAAATCATACGATACAGAACAGGAGTTAATGCGAGTACACTGACCACATATAGAATGATAATAAGGTCAGAGGAAGACTTCCTCTTAAAACAATTGATCAATATCCTTTCAATGTGAAAAGAAAACAAGTCCTGGTACTCGCACTAACCCCTGGCAATCAAAATACATAATAATAATATGATCCATTAATAGAAAAAATAATTGAAATCAAAATATTTTGAAAAAATATTTTTTCAGAACAGCCCAAGTTTCTGAAAAGTAACATTGAGCCCCAATGGATCCCAAGCCTAAGTGTGGACAAAAATTTTAAAAATATTTTAAACAATTTATTCAACACTTACGAACAATAATAATGTATCTAGTTATGATTAAAATAACATAAAGATATTATTATTTAGAAATCCCCCCCTCACACAGAGGGCTGTTGTAAATGTAAACAATGAGTGTAAAAACACTAAAATAAGACTCCAGGCACCCAGGCCCGAAATCAGTTACCAAAAATACCCCATCTGATGCAAAACAGAGACTTCCAGGGAAGAAACTGCAGAACGTCAGATGGTAGATGCAGAACACAACGCCTAACCACCCGTAGGTGAAGACGTAAACATGGGGAAAGAACAGAATTCATTCTGTTATTAAGCTAAAACTCCCAAGAAATTTTAGTAATAATAATTACAGAAACTATGCCAAAAGCATGGGAGAATAGCAAGGGGGAATTAAAGGACAGGGAGAGAGGAAAAACACTTGAAAAAACAGTGTAACTAAATAATCAGAATGACAACAAAATGGCTGCTGCCTTGAAAATAGGTAACTTAACATAATTTCATTAAAAAATTTTAAGTTACAGCCCTGATAATATTCTGTCACACATTCTTTTCCTCTCCTCCTTTTCTATCCTCCTTAGAATCACCATTTCACTAATATTTATGTGTCTGGCATCATTTAAACTGAGATTTAAAAGCACAAAGATCAGTCAGATGTTAACTGATGAAGGGCCAAACTTAGAATGATAAATGGCGCCAATTTCGGAACGTCCTTGACACTGCGCATGCGCAGTAGGGGCGAAGTGTGGAGGGCCTTTCAGGACATGTTTTCTTTAGTTTTAGATGCAAATTTTGGGGATTGGGGGGCAAAATTTGTGTTTGGCCCTATATTTTAAGAGTTAGCACCAGCTATGTCTGGGTCATTGGTACAGTATAAAAATATAACATTCAAAATATAAATCGAAAAATAATTTACACAAAAAATTTTTTCGACAAGAGCCCAAGTCCCCAAAGGGAACAGTGAGCTCAAGTGTACCCCGATAGAGCCTAAGTGTGGACAAAAATTTTTTTATTATCCCAAAAAATAATTGCTACACTACCGGAATATTTAATGTATCTTACAACAGTCCTACCATGCTAATAAATAGGAAACTACATATATTAATAGAGCATTGTCAATGTATAAACGTCAGTAAAAAAAACGGAAACAAAGACTCCAGGCACTGAATAAAAAAGGCCCGAAGTCAGTAACAGATTTTGAACTATCCGATGTAAAGCAAGATCTTCCTCAGAAGAAAAAACGATTCATCGGATGCATGATGCATGACCAAAAACACCTAAACACCCCTAGGGTGAGGACATAACCATGGGGGATATACAGAATAAACATTCTGTGTAACACGTCAAACTCCCAAGAAATTTTTAAAAAATTTAAATAAAACAAGCCAAAAAGCTTGGGAGTTTAACTGGGGGGCTTCAAGGAAGGATAGGGAAGGAACACTTAACAAACAGTGGAAAAATCAGTAGCAAGAATGATGAAGTCAGGCTCATGTCCCAAAAATGGGGAACATGAAATAATTTTTATAAAAATTATAAAGTTGCAGCCCTGAACGTTTCAAACCACCGTTTCTTCCTTCCATCATCCAGTTGTGTCCTTGGATCCACCAAATTCACCATTGATTTGTGTCTGGTATCATTAAAACTGAGATTTAAAAGCACAGATGTCAGTTGTTATTTGACTGAAGGGCCAAGCAAAGAATGATGTTGGCGCCAATTTTGGTCACTTCCTGACGTCTGCGCATGCGCAGAGAGTAAATGTATGAAGGGCCAGATAGGACTTTTAATTTTTGGTTTTGCATGCAAATTTTGGGGATTGGGGGTGCAAAATTTGTGTTTGACCCTAGATATTTTTGAGTTAGCACCAGCCAGTCTGGGCCATTGGGTTATAGTATAAAAGTTAAAAAATTTATAGTAATTTATATATTTTTTATACTTACCAATGACCCAGACTTAGCTGGTGCTAACTCTTATATTCTAGGGCCAAACACAAATTTTGCCCCCCCCCCCCCCATCCCCAAAATTTGCATCAAAATCCAAAAATTAGATGTCTTATGAGGTCCTCCATACTTTTATCCACTGCGCATGCGCAGTGTCAAGGAACTCCGAAATTGGAGCCAAATCCTCATTCTTACAACCAGTGCCTGGTAAGTGTTATGTAATCAGCGGGGAGGTATGAGTTCCCAACTCATGGGAGGGCCATCCCCGTCTGGGTCATTGGTAAGTATAAAAAATATATAAATTACTATAAATTTTTTAAATTTTTTATACTGTACCAATGACCCAGACTTAGCTGAATAGAAAAAAGGCTGGAGGGCCTAGGGCATAAAGGAAAATCCAATAGGCTCAATTACATATAAACAGAATTATCCCCTCAAGGAGAAGAGGAGAACAGGTTTTACATGTATCTTTCTTGTTTATACCAAAAAAGAAAGACACAATACCATTCCGTAATTGAGCACAATAACATCAATGATCTCTATTAACATCCAGTATAACCCATTATACTAATCTTTTAAAGGAAAGCCAATAAATAAAGATAGTCCAGAGAATGAGACTCTTCATACTCATTTAAAAGTGTCCGAGGATTGTATATTAGCGCTTGTATGACACGTGACATATACAAATGCTGCACACCGAGCTACACTTTAAAAATATTACATAAATGAGATAGACATTAGCTTTACACTTTAAAACCATCCCGGCACCGACACGGAATTACTGACTCCAGAGGAGGTATTCCCTTGCTTTTCACTATAAAGCAGGTAATATAAGCTAACACCCCCCCCCCCCCCCCCCTTCCCCTTGCTCTGGGACAAATACCGCAGAACTAAGAGGGCAGCGGGCAGCAGGACAGAGTCACTACCGGAACAGAAAGCCTGCATTTGTATAGTTGTAACTGTTTAGTGGACGACATTCTGAGCAACAGATAACAGACCTAAACAACGCAGGTCGCCAGAAATGGACTCAAAATTTCTAAGATAAAAATTCGTGAATGTGGAAGGCTAAGACCAATATGCAGCCTTCATCAAATCGGTAATAGCAACCCTATAAGCATAAGCCCAAGATGTAGACAGCGCTCTTACTTGATGCGCCAAAATCTTAAGCACAGACTGCTGAGTTGAAGATAATTTTTCATAAGCAGTACGGATAGTTAATTGAATCCACCTTGCAATAGAATGGACTGTAATGTCCTTTCTATTAGGCAGCAGAGACAGAAAGAAACGCTTACGTCCCTTTCTGATAAACTCAGATCTACATTTGTAAATACGCATGGCTCTAACTGAACAGAGCAAAGGCCTATGACCGTCTGAAGACGGAAGATCCTTAATAACAATAGGTTCAGGATACTTATTAGGAGCCTGATTCTTAGCCAAAAATCCAACATTAGTAGTTGAAGTAATAGTATTACCAACACTATGATAGTGAGAATCATCAACCGGTAGTGCATGAAGCTCACCAACTCTTCTGGCAGAACAGAAGGCTAAGAGAAAAGCTGTCTTATAAGATAAGAAGTTGAAGTCCACTGTATCAAGAGGCTCAAAAGGCACTTCTTTTAGCTTCAGAAGAACCCAAGCTAAATTCCACTTAGGAATTAACCTAAGGGTTCTAGGTCTATTTATCGAAAAGTTTTTCACTAACTTAGATAAAGAGACATTAGATCCAATCTGTAACCTATCATGATGAGTATGAGTATCCTATAGCATAGACCTATAACCCTTAATGGTTATTGGCTGCAGTTTGATCTCATCAAACAAGTAGACCAGAAAATTATCAATATCTGGAATAGAGGGATCATAAATATCAACAGAATGATCCCTACACCACCGATAGAAAACCTTCCGCTTAGCAGCATAATTTAGCGAAGAGGAGGTCCTCCTACAGTTAGAAATTGCGTCCACAGCTCGTCCTGTAAAATGCTTGCCGTGCAAGAAGGACCGCACAAAGGAAATACGTGAAGGTTGAGACCTTGCGGGTTGTGATGCAGTGTGCGCGATTTCCCCTGCGAAAGAAGGTCCTCCTGTGGAGGAAGCTTCCGCGGAATGTCCCACAACAGACACCTGAGTAGATTTACCCATGGTATCTGGGGTGACAGAGAAGCTACCAACAAAATCTTGCAGTGAGATTGCTTGATTTTTAGCAATATCTGCTGAATTAACGGAACTGGAGGATACGCGTATCCTATCATTCCGTCCCAAGAGATTGAGAGGGAATCTATGGCAAACGCTCGAGGATCTGGGCATGGCGACACATACGTCTGCAACTGATTGTTGAGATGCGTCGCAAATAAGTCTATCATTGGACGATCCCATTGGTAGCAAATCTGATTGAATACTCGTTTGTTGAGAGTCAATTCTGAACTGATGGCAACATGCGACCTTTCCGAGAAAGGTAGTCTGCTAGAACGTTCTGACTACCCGGTATATGACGGACCGATAGGAGAACTTGATGCTGTAGACAAACAGAAGGATCCTTTCCGTTAAATTGAACAATGGAATGGAATGATTGCCTCCCTGGTTCCGAATATACGCTACTACTGTCGAATTGTCGGACAGAATTTGAACATGCGAATTCTGAAGAATGTTCATCCACTGACGTAGCGCAAGCCAAATTGCCATAATCTCTTTAATGTTTATGT
Source organism: Pictodentalium vernedei (assembly GCA_031216915.1). Lineage (NCBI taxonomy): Eukaryota > Metazoa > Mollusca > Scaphopoda > Dentaliida > Dentaliidae > Pictodentalium > Pictodentalium vernedei. The sequence continues at coordinate 532,044,962 of CM062297.1, read as the reverse complement.
GCTTGTTTAGGAACTGTGGATCCCAAAGACCCTGGCACCTCGAATCTGTTGGGCTCAGAGTTGCGCCCCAACCTGTTTGACTCGCATCCGTCATTATCGTAAAACTCGGATCCGGCAGTTGCAGTGGTACTCCTTAAGTTAACCACTGAATATCTGCCCAAGTCTGAATCTCTTGTTTCACTTGATTCGACAAGACGATGTTCGTTTCGAGCGAATGAGTCTTCACACTCCAATTCTGAGTAAAAAATATCTGGAGTCGACGAGTGCAGCCGCCCCATCGGAATAAGATCCGCAGCGGCTCCACACAAACCTGTTAGTCTCATGAATTCTCTCGCTGTTACTACATCTCAGTGAAGACAAAAGCGAGCGTAACAACTGACTAATTTCGCTCTGGTTAACGGCAGCCGAACGAGATTGTTGTGCATATCGAAGCTCATTCCCAGGGGGGTGAATGACTTGGACGGCACTAGATCCGACTTCTTTTCGTTTACTATGAAACCGAGACGTTGGAGCAGTTGAAGCAGACTCTGAACATCGTTCTGAAGCGTTAACTCGTTGCCGTACCTCTAAAGAATATCGTCCAAGTAGGCCGACGTTACTGCAGACAAATGAGCTCGGAAATGAGTCATTACCGAGTTCAGTATTCGAGTGAATGCCCAGGGCGCTAGATTCAGACTGAAACACATCGCTCGGAACTGATAAATGACTCCTAGGACAGCAAAGCGAAGATACTTTCTGAATGCTGGATGTACCATGACGTGAAAGTACACATCTTTGAGATCTATGCTTGCAGCATAATCGTTCACTCGAATGCTCGCTCTGACCGATCGGATGGTCTCCATATAAAATTTCAGAGCCACGATCAGCTTGTTTATCCAACTCAGATCTATGACTGGACAAAATGAGCCGTCTGGTTTTGGAACCAGAAACAGGTGACTGTAGAAACCTGGAGATTCCTGGTTTTCTACGACCTCTATAGAGTTCTTGTCCAGAAGAGACTGAACTTCTGATAGAAGCGATTCTCTCTTCCGAACATTTGACGGAAGCTGAGTCCAACGTGGACTTCGAGTTAATGGAGGTTTTTCCTTGAAGGACAGTTTTTTACCTTCGGAAATCTCCCCTTGCACCCATGGGTCATCTGTAATTGACAACCAATTGGTTAAGAATCTCAACAGCCTTCTGCCGACTGGAACGCAATAAAGGTTTAAACCATCACCTCCTGGACCTGCGAGGGAGGCTTGCTTACGTCCTCCTCGACCCGCACCTCGTCCAGTCAACCTAGGGGCGTCTGACCGGTTATCTCGGCCAGCATAACGGCCCCTATCTGAGTCGCTACTCTGACGGTCTCTGGAGTAAGATGTAGAGGCTTTCTTAGATCCTCTATAGGAACTTCCCTTGCACGTATTCGCCCACGAAGTGCCTGCCCTTATTCCTCTCTGCTGAGTCCGACTTTTTTGAAGCGGATTTAAAAAGCAGATAATCCGAAGTTTTCTTAATAATCTGATCATAGATAACAGAAAGCTTTCCGTCGAAGAGAAGCTCTCTGGAGACCGGAGCGACTCGAAGAGAGTTTTTCACCTTACTATCCACTCTAGTGGATGCAGCCAGGGCAGCTCACGTCTGACTAACTCCAGATTTGCCACTGAAAAGGCGGAGTTATACGTAGAATATGCTATAGCCCTCGAAAGAACTCTTAAGGAAGTTTGAACATCCTGGAATTCTTTCCCTTCGAGACGTAATGATAACGCTCTGGTAAGGTGATCTGCGTAAGATAATGCGTCTAGATTAATTCTATTAGACGAGATTGTCGTCTCCAGTATACTGGAGTTAAAAGACATGGACGCCGGCAATGACAACTCCAAGTCTTCTGCCTGGTCGTCCAAACGCAGAGGAACTCTTGGCACGCCTTGTCCTACCATTTCAAATCTATTTCTAGTATTGATGACAGGCAGCTGTATAGTGCGAGGCGATAAGGAACCGGATTTGCCAGTCTTAGAGGCTAGCTTGAATATAGTGTCATTCAAAGTTCAAATGCCCGTGTGACATTTCTGGACTGGGTCGGAAACTCAGGGACAGTGTCCCTATTCCGGCCGAAAAAGTCTGTGTCCAGTGAAGCTATCAGTCTCTTATCTGGTAATGCAGCATTTTGGTCCGGAGGAACAACTTCTGGAAGGTGTTGCCGGATGAAATCTACGGCCACCTTATGTTTTTCGGAAAGGGAAAATTCCAGCTCCGCTGATTCCCTTTTGAAATCCGACTGGACCATATGAGATTTTCGGTCATCCCTTTCTGACTCTGCAGGGGAGCGAACCGACCCAGCTTCCTCAGACAGTTCCTGTTCCAAAAAAGTTTCTGATGGCTGCTGGGATGTTGCAATGAGTTGAGCTATTTGTGATAGCAAATCCGTCACGGAGGCCTGTGGAGCCGCGGTCTTACGTGATTTAGCCGCTGGGAGCTCCTGGGACGTTAATTCCTGCATACTTCTTTTATGCTAACATCCCGACTGGTAAGGCCTCGTGTCCTTGGCTACCGGATGGCGTGACCTGATCGACGAGGAATCCCTGGTCGGTGAAACAGGCTGGATATCAGAAGTGACGTAGCCAAGTTGCGGTCGTGTGTGCTGCCGTGAGGATGAGGATGAGGAAGCCAATAGACTAGTCGCGCTAGACTGTCTATATGACAGAGCGTCCTGAGGAGTGGATGTATGCTCCGACTGACGAACATTACGTACAACAATATCTGGTCCCAGATGTTGTTGTAAGAGAGAGGGGCCTTTCTCGCTCGCGGTCCGGGCAGACCTGGACGAGCTAGGTACCGGACTGATTGGCTTCCTCCTTTCCATCCTCGGATCCGTCGTCGTCGGGTGTGCATGATCCATGTTTATAGTGCTCGCAACACCCGATCTCCTTTCGTGGACTGCAACGGACGAACCCGGCATCACAACCATTTCGTGAATGATTGCTTCACCGGGCGACAATGCCGTCGATCCTACATGGAACCTCTTAGGCATTTGCCGAATTTCATTGAGCACTTTTGCCGCTAGCTCTTCATTTGTCTACGACGACGGAGGCACACTTCGTGAAGACATCATGGAAACATCACCCTGTTCTTGTTCCTCTGAAAAAGAGACTGAAAAACTAGAGTGACCCTGTGGCAAGAGGACCGGCATGGACCTCTCACCACTAACAATATACCGTGACACATGTCTCCAACGTTTGTCATTCCAATTGGCACACACAGATCAAGAATTAGTATGAGTACACTGACTACAAATAATACACCGAGCATGAAAATCAGAGGAAGACTTCCTCGAATTACAATCTGAACAAATTTCTTTCATTTTGAAAAAAGTTAAACAGTCATCGTACTCGCACTAACCCTTGAAAACAAGATACATGATAATAATATAATCCATTACAAACATTTCGAAAAATAATTCGAAAGAAAAAAATTTTCGAAAAAATTTTCAAGTTGAGCCCAAGTTCCCAATGGGAACGATGAGCCCAAATGGATCCCAAAAAAGCCTACCGGTAAGTGTGGACAAAAATTTTAAAACATGTCTAAAAATTAATGTTACACTTACGGACAATATTATGTATCTGGCTATGAGCAGAAGTAAATAATTGACAAGGAATCACTGTCTGAAGTAACCGTTGTCAATGTAAACAAAAGTGAATAAAACTGGAAACGACTCCAGGCACTGAAAATATGGCCTGAAATTAGTAACCAATTTTAACACTATCCGATGTAAAACAGAGGCTTCCTGAGAAGAAACTGCAGTACATCGGATGGTAGATGCATGATTGAAACGCCTGACCACCCTAGGGTGAGGACGTAACCATGGGGAAAAACAGAATAAACATTCTGTTACCAAGCCAAAACTCCCAAGAAATTTCAGTAAAAATAATTACAAAAATTATGCCAAAAGCATGGGAGAATAGCAAGGGGGGTATTAAGGAAAGGAGAGAGGAAACACTGAACAAACAATGGAAATTTCATAGCAAGAATGAAAATATCAGGCCCATGCCCCGAATTAGGGAACATGAAATAATTTTGCATAAAAGTTAAAAAATTTATAGTAATTTATATATTTTTTATACTTACCAATGACCCAGACATAGCTGGTGCTAACTCTTAAAATATAGGGCCAAACACAAATTTTGCCCCCCAATCCCCAAAATTTGCATCTAAAACTAAAGAAAACATGTCCTGAGAGGCCCTCCACACTTCGCCCCTACTGCGCATGCGCAGTGTCAAGGACGTTCCGAAATTGGCGCCATTTATCATTCTAATAACCAGTGCCTGGTAAGCGCTATGTACTCAGCGGGGAGGCAAGAGTTCCCAACTCCTGGGAGGGCCATCCCCGTCTGGGTCATTGGTAAGTATAAAAAATATATAAATTACTATAAATTTTTTAACATTTTTATACTGTACCAATGACCCAGACATAGCTGAATAGTAAAAAGGCTGGAGGGCCAAGGACATAGAGCAAAATGGAATACGCTCAATAAAATAAAATAGAGTCATCCCCTGTAGGGAAAAGAAGTAATAGGCCTTACATGTATCTTTCTTATTTATGATAAATTAGAAAGATACAACACCTTCCAAAAATTGAGCTTCATACATCCATGTACTCTATTAATATCCAATAATCCTTATACTAATAATTTTTAAAGTAAGCCAATAATAAAGTAAGTCTAGAGAATAGAGACTCTTATACTCCTAAAAGTGTGTGAGAATTGCATAATCATGTCCGTTGACATATGCAATATTCAAAAGCTATACTTTAAAAACTAAGACTTGAATGAATTTTATAAACTTAAACTTCTCACTAAACAACCATCCCAATAACAGCTCAGAATTACTAACTCCGGAGGAGGTATCCCCTTGTTTTCATAGTAAAAACAGGTGACCCAAGGGAACACCCTCCCCCCCCCCCCCCCCTTTTTCTTGCCCTGGGTCAAATAGCCCAGAGCGAAGAGGGCAGCCGAACGGAGACACTGCCGAAACAGACAGCCTACCTAGCTATAGTAGCAACTGTTAAGTGAATGACATTCTGAGCAGTAGATAATAGACCTAACAATAGAGGCCTCCAGAAATGGACTCGATATTTCTGAGATAAAATTCATGAATGGATGGCTGAGCGCAATGAGCAGCCTTCAAAAATCTATAATAGAACACTATTAATGTAAGCCCAAGAAGTAGAAGAACTCTTACTTCATGAGCCGAAATCTTAAGCACAACTGCTAAGCCAATGATATACCATAAGCAGTACGCTAGTTAATAGAATCCATTAACAATAAAATGGAGCGTAACGTCCTTCTACTAGACATCAAAGACAGAAGAAGCTTACGCCCTTGTAATAAACAGATATCTGTTTATAAATACATAAACTGTACCCGGAAAGAGTAAAGGCCTATGCCCATACGAAGACGGAAGGACCTTAAAATAATAGGTTCCGGATAATAGGAGCCTAACTCTTATGCAACAATCCAACCTAAATAGTAACGGAAGTATTGATTCCGAAACTATGAAAGTGAAAATCATCCATCGATAGTGCATGAAACTCACTGACTCTACAGTAAAAGAGAAACCAACAGAATTACTGTCTAAAAGGTCAGAATTTGAAAACTACTGTTTCCAGAGGCTCAAATGATTACTTAGCTAAATAAGAACCTGAAGTTAAAATCCGTATAGGAATTTAATCTAAAGATTCTAAGTCTATTTATCAAAAAGTTACTAACTGACTTAGATAAAGAGACAAAAGACTCAATTGTAAACTATCGTAGAGTGCATAGGTATGAGGTAACATAAACCTATAACCTAAATAACAACAGGCTGCAGTAGATCTTGTGAAACAAGTATACTAAAAAATAGCAATGAGTAGTATGGAGGGATCAACCATATGAACATAATGATCCCTACACCACGACGGAAGAGCCTCCACTTTAGTCGCATAGAATCGCGAAGAAGAGGATCTCCTATAGTAAGAAATCGCGTCCAAAGCTCGTCCAGTACAGTGCTTACAATGCAATACGGACCACACAACGGAATACATGAAGGTTGCGACCTTGCTGGTTGTGATAAAGATGACACGATTTACCCAGTGAAAAAAGATCCTCACATAGAGGAAGATTTCACGTTAAGATCCACAGTAGACAAGAGAGTAAATTACTCATGATCTCTGTGAAGATAGAGATGCTATCAACAGAAATGTATTGTGGTTGTTTATCTTAGCAATACCTGCTAAAAACAACAGCGCCGGAGGATACGCGTATCCTATCATTCTGTCCTATAGATCAATAGAGCGTTAACAGTATTAGCTCAGAGATCTGGACAAGCCAACACATACGTCTGCAATTGATTAGGCAGCTGTGTCATAAATAAAACATCATTGGGCGCTCCCATAGATAGCAAATCTGATTGAATACTTGTTTGTTGAGAGTCCATTCTGACAGCAACAAGCGACCCGTAAGAGAACGGGAGTGCGATAAAACAATCAGACGACCCAGAATATGACGGACCAAAACTGAACTTGGTGTACTATAACCAACAGACGGATTCTTTCCATTAAATTGAATAACGGAAACGAAAGAGTGCCTCCCTGGTTCCGGAGATACGCCACTACTGTCGAATTAAAGGACAGGAATTTGGGCATGCGTTTCTGAATAATGTTCATGCAATGACATAAAGCAAGCCTAAAAAACATTATTCCGCGGAAGTTAACAGATAGCTAAAAGACTGCGGAACCCAAAGACCCTGGCACTTCGAATCCGTAGGGATCAGTATATATCCCAATCTGTTTGACTGGCAACCGTCATAACAGCCACACTCGGGTCTGGCAACTGCGGCGGCACTCTCTGAGTCAACCACCGAATGTTTGCCCCAGTCTGAATCTCTTGTAACACTAGATAGACAAGAGAATGTATAAATCAAGCAATTCATGGATTGCCGGAAAGTTGCCGTCGAAGAGAAGCTCCTCCGAGAACGAAGCGACTCTGAGAGAGTTCTTAACCTACTATCCACGCGTGGATGTAGCTAGGGCTGCCTCACGTCTAACCAACTCCAATCAGCCACTGAAGGGCGGAGTTATACGTGAACAAACTACTGCCCTCAAAAGAAATTACATTGAGAATAATATCCCGTAAATCTTTTCTTGAAGACGTAATGATAACGCCTCAGTAAGGCGGATTACGTATAATAAAGCGTCTAAGTTAAGTCTAATATACATAATGTCGTTCCCAACATTGAAATTGGAAAAGACATAAACGGTGAAAAAGAATATATGCAGTCTTTAATCACACCGTCTAGACGCATATGAACTCTCGGTATGCCCTGCTCTGCCAAAATAAACTATATGTAAAAAAAGATAAAATGGCAGAAATGAGCCACGCGGACAAGAAACTAAACTATCATGCTTAGTAGCCGTCTTGTATATATATATAAATATATAGCGTCGAAAAATAAAACACATGTTGTAATGACAATATTGGACTGCGTCGGTAAGTCAGGGACAAAGTCCCTGTACCGATCGAAAAATCCGAGTCCAATGACGCTATAAGTCTCTTATCCAAGATCGCAGCAATGAAGTCCGAAAAATAATCACTGGAAGAAATGCCAGAAGATATGAAAGGCATCTTCCGATACTACTAAAGGGAAAACTCGAAATCTTTCGAATCCCTTTCGCCATCCTGTCGGACCCTATAAAGCGTTCGGTCGTCCGTAGCTTGATGCAACCGCGGACCGCACCGACCCAGCGCCGTCGGATAATTCCTGATTCGACCGAGAAACCGTCAATTGCTGGGATGCTGCGAAACAACTGTGCTAACTCGGATAGCACGTCCGTCACTGAGGCCTGAGGAGCAGCGGTCTTACGATGCATTGCCGCAGGAAGCTCCGAGATCGTTACCCCGTGCATACTTCCAATATGCGAGCGAACGGAGTGTATAGGCCTCGTGTCCCTTGGCTACCGGATGGCGCGACCTATTCGCTGTGGAATCACTGAATGCCGAAACTGATCGGATACTCGAGGTCACGTAGCCAATGTGCGGTCGTGTGCCCTGCTGTGAGGATGAGGAAGCATTAAAGACAGTCTCTCGGACTGTCAATATAACGGAGCGTCCCGAGCAACGGACATATGCTCCGAATGTAAAATATCTGAACCACAACATGCGGTCCCCTATGTTGTTGGCTTCCTCCGATCTGTCCTCAATCTGCCGTCACTGGGTGAGTACTAAAGTAATTAAAGTGCTCGCATCACCCAAATCTCCTTCCTAGACCGCAACGGACGAACCCGGCAGCCGAACCATTCGATGAATGTACGCTACACCGGGTGAGCTAGCGAATGTCACTCCGTAAGCGATAGACATATTCCATGAGCACTTATTGCCGCTAACTCTTCATTAACTATGACGACAGAGGCACACTTTTGAAAGACATCTCCATAACTCTTCGAACAAGAAACCAGAAATGCTTGGATAGCAAGCATAAAATAATAATATATAAAGCGTCGTTCAATAATTCGAAAGTTTGTGTGACATTATTGGACTATGTCGGAACTGAGGGACGATGTCCCTGAACCGAACCAAAAATTTCTAAGTCCACCAACGCTATCAGTTTCTTATCCGGCATCGCAGCATATGTTGTTCCGAAAGGGAAAGCTTGAAATCCACCGAATCCCTTTCGGTATCCCGTCGGACCGGATGAAACTTTCGGACGTCCGTACCCGCTTCCGCGGAGCGTCCCGACCCAGCATCGTCGGATAAAATATATGCGACAGATTCAGTTGATGCTGGGATGCTGCGATAAACTGTGCTATTAAGGAAAGCACGTCCGTTCCCGAGGCCTGTGCAGTAGCGGACTTACGATGCATTGCCGCTGGAAGCTCCGTGTACGTTGACTCCCGCATACTTCCTATGCGAACGTCCGGAGTCTGTAGGCCTCGAGTCCCCGGCTACCGACCCAGCGCTGTCGGATAATTCTCGATCCGACACCGTTTCTGTCGGCTGCTGGGATGCTGCGATAAGCTGTGCTATGTGCACAAGAATGTCCGGCGTCGAGACCTGCGGAGGCGCAGTCTATCGCTGCTTCGCCGAGGGCAGCTCCGCATCAGATGGCTCCCGCATACTTTTCCTATGCGAACGTCCGGAGTCCATCGGTCTCGAATCCCTGGCTGCCGGATGGTGTGACCTGGTCGCCGAAGAATCCTTGATCGGCGAAGCTGGTAATATATCGGCGGTCACGCAGCCAAGGTGCGGTCGTGTGCGCTGACGAGAAGAGGAAGCCTTAGCAGTCTCAGTGGACTGCCTATACAACGGAGCGTCCCGAGCGACGGACGTATGCTCCGCTAACGACACATTTGTACCACAACATCTGGGGCCAGATGTTGTTGAACGAGAGAGGGGCCTCTCTCGCTTGCCGTCCGGATGGACCGGAACGAGCTATGAACCGGACTAAAAGGCTTCCTCCGTTCTCCCTCCGATCCGCCGTCACTGGGTGTGCATTAAGTTAATTTTATAGTGCTCGCATCACCCCAAAATTCCTTCTAGACCGCAACGGACGAACCCGGCTGCCGAACCATTCGGTGAATGGACGCTACACCGGGCGAGCTAGCGGACGTCAAAGGCCGTCGAACCTACTAGGGTCCTCTTAGGCAATTGGCGTATTACATGAGCACTTTTCCGCTAGCCCTTCATTAATTGTGACGACGGAGGCACACTGTTGGAAGACATCACAGATACATCACCCTAATCTTGATCGTCTGAAATAGAAATTGATAAAGTAGAGTGACCCTGCGGGGAAAGGACCGGAGTGTCCAAATCCCCAACAACATACCGTGACATACGCTTCCCATATTGTCATCGAAATCATACAATACAGAACCGGAGTTAATGCGAGTACACTGACCACATATAGAATGATAATAAGGTCAGAGGAAGACTTCCTCTTAAAACAATTGATCAATATCCTTTCAATGTGAAAAGAAAACAAGTCCTGGTACTCGCACTAACCCCTGGCAATCAAAATACATAATAATAATATGATCCATTAATATAGAAAAAATAATTGAAATCAAAATATTTTGAAAAAATATTTTTTCAGAACAGCCCAAGTTTCTGAAAAGTAACGTTGAGCCCCAATGGATCCCAAGCCTAAGTGTGGACAAAAATTTTAAAAATATTTTAAACAATTTATTCAACACTTACGAACAATAATAATGTATCTAGTTATGATTGAAATAACATAAAGATATTATTATTTAGAAATCCCCCCCTCACACAGAGGGCTGTTGTAAATGTAAACAATGAGTGTAAAAACACTAAAATAAGACTCCAGGCACCCAGGCCCGAAATCAGTTACCAAAAATACACCATCTGATGCAAAACAGAGACTTCCAGGGAAGAAACTGCAGAACATCAGATGGTAGATGCAGAACACAACGCCTAACCACCCGTAGGTGAAGACGTAAACATGGGGAAAGAACAGAATTCATTCTGTTATTCAGCTAAACTCCCAAGAAATTTTAGTAATAATAATTACAGAAATTATGCCAAAAGCATGGGAGAATAGCAAGGGGGAACTTAAAGGACAGGGAGAGAGGAAAAACACTTGTAAAAACAGTGTAACTAAATAATCAGAATGACAACAAAATGGCTGCTGCCTTGAAAATAGGTAACTTAACATAATTTCATTAAAAAATTTTAAGTTACAGCCCTGATAATATTCTGTCACACATTCTTTTCCTCTCCTCCTTTTCTATCCTCCTTAGAATCACCATTTCACTAATATTTATGTGTCTGGCATCATTTAAACTGAGATTTAAAAGCACAAAGATCAGTCAGATGTTAACTGATGAAGGGCCAAACTTAGAATGATAAATGGCGCCAATTTCGGAACGTCCTTGACACTGCGCATGCGCAGTAGGGGCGAAGTGTGGAGGGCCTCTCAGGACATGTTTTCTTTAGTTTTAGATGCAAATTTTGGGGATTGGGGGGCAAAATTTGTGTTTGGCCCTATATTTTAAGAGTTAGCACCAGCTATGTCTGGGTCATTGGTACAGTATAAAAATATTATAAGTTACAGCCCTGAACACATCCTTCTACTGTTCCTTCCTCTCATCCTTTTATTTCATCCTTAGATCCACCATTTCTCTCATGATTATGTGTCTGGCATCATTTAAACTGAGATTTTAAGCACAGATACCGTGTGATGTTACTGATTGAAGGGCCAAACAAAGAATGAGTATTTGGCCCCAATTTCGGACTTCCTTGACACTGCGCATGTGCAGTGGATAAAAGTATGAAGGACCACATAGGACATCTAATTTTTGGATTTTGATGCAAATTTGGGGGATGGGGGGGGGGGGGGGGGGCAAAATTTGTGTTTGGCCCTAGAATATGAGTTAGCACCAGCTAAGTTTGGGTCATTGGTACAGTATAAAAATATACGGGTTTTGTTTTTTAACTGGTAGAGTGCTAAATTATTTTTGACCATCAAAATTTGTTCACATGTCTTTGCCTTGTTACAATTTGTGGGAGAGTGCCCCAAGGCACTCTCCCATAAATTGTAACAAGGCAAACCTATACAGACTAAATAATTTCACTTCAATGATAATATGAAGCACATCCACTGAATATAAGGCCTTTACATTACGGTCTCTGCACGTCAGAGTAAAGCCCAAATATGGGCTTCCAGCACTCAACCAGTTAATAATGTAAAATTATCAATTATTTCTGCATTTCACAATGCAAATTTCCTCATAATTTCTGGAGACACCATATTTACTCAATGGACTGCCATGCTTCATCAAACTGAATTTTCAAATTAAATATATTTGTGAACAAAACTTATTCAGAACTAAGAAAAAATATTTAGTTATGAAAAAGAGGTTCCGAAAAAATAAAATTCCAAATGATCATTCTGAACTAATTTTGTCAGATCTATACTATTTATTAATTTAATGGAGTATAATGACACTTTCAACAGCCAGGGTCATCTTGTGTTGGACAATTTTATGGATGGAGGAAGTCAGAATACCTGGAGAGAACCACCAAGCAACAGCGAGCTACTGTCAGACTCCCCAATGTACTAACTCTGCACAAGGAAGGTTAGCATTGGTTGAAGACAAGTGCACCATCGACATGCAGAACGCCTTAGTACACAGCCCTATTGTGCCCTCCAAGTGGGCAATCGGGATGAAGTGCCTTGTCCAAGGGCACAACGCATTACCCCTGGCGATCGAGCCATGAACCTTTTGGTTTGAAGTCTAATTCTGTAACCAATGAGCCACTGAGCTCCCTATCAGATCTATACTGAATAGAATGGTCAAATTCTTTAACTGAATAGGCACTGTGACAGAGAAAAATATTCAATTAACAGGCACTGGGTCATTTTTCTGTCTTCTTGTTATAAACTGAACATTTATTCTATTATATCTTGAATGACAGAGCTCACTGTGCTCTGTCAAACAAGAGACAATAGATTAAATAGTTGTATTAAGGTACAAATGTCTATAAAAATGCCTTGTGGAATGGTCAACCTGGTCATCTAAGGAATCCACAAAGGGTGTCCTGCTTCCGAAGGGCCCTGCAAAGTCACCTCTTTCAACTGGCTTTTCCCGAATTGATCAGGAGTGCATCCTCTAGAAGGTAATAAAGAAAGGGGCCATGTATCAATGCATAAATTTTCCAATATGTTAATTGTCGATATCTTGTGGGAAATTTATTGAATGCTGGCATAAATGTTTGACAGATTACAATTTTTTTCTCTATGCAATTAACAAGAGTTTACCGAATAACCAATATGCAATCAGGTCAAATTTGTATTGAAGGGATGATAAATAGTTTGGTGTTTGCAAATTAAACATGATTAACAGGATTATTCAATTAACCCTTTACCCAATGTAATGGCCAAAACCAGCCAGCTCTATTCACAAAAATCATCATTCAATTTTCATTTGTTGTCTCCAAAACATAGCTTATGACCCCTCTTTGGAATGAGCTCATTCCAATGAGGAGTCATAAGCTATGTTTTTTATGCAAAAAAAAGAAAAAATTAGTTATTCAAGAATTTTGTTTGCAAGTGTCGTCTTCCATTTGTGTTAGGTAAAGGGTTAAAAGATATTCAATTCAGTGGTCTGCACTATAATATCAAAATTGACATAATTTTTAGCTCAACTTTGACGTAAGTCAAATTTGAGCTTATGCCATGGCCAGTCGTCCGTCAACAATTCAATACGGCTCAGGCTAGAGGCCGTATTTATGAACCAATCTTTATGACACTTCTTGGGTATCTTCGTTATCACCGTGGGATAAGAACGAGTGTTTTGGGGTCCGGTCCGAAATTCAAGTTGGCCGCTGGCAGCCATTTTGTACAAAATTAGGTGCAATCAGATTTTTGCGCAGAACTTCCATATGAAAGCTCTGATTTGAAATTTTTTTTGTATGAATGTTTAGTACCATGGGATACATCACATATAATACGGGTTTTTTTCTCGTGCATAAATTAAGCAAATTAGACTAATTTTGATGTATTTAGTGTTACTTTCAGCACTGTAAGTGCAAATGCCAATACGGCTTGGGCTAGAGGCAGTACTTATGAACCGATCTTTATGAAACTTCTCGGGTACCTTTGGTATCACCGTGGGACGAGAACGAGTGTTTTGGGGTCTGGTCCAAAATTCAAGATGGCCGATGGCAGCCATTTTGTTCAAAATTAGGTGCAATCAGATTTTTGCGCAGAACTTCCGTATGAAAGCGCTGATTTGAATAATTTTTGTGTGAATGTTTAGTACCATGGGATACATCACATGTAATACTGGTTTTTTTCTCGTGCAGAAATTATGCAAATTAGATGAACTTTGATATTTTCAGTGCAGCTTACACACAGTAAGTACACATGTCAATACGGCTCAGGCTAGGGGCTGTATTTATGAACCGATCTTCACGAAACGTCTTGGGTACCTTTATTATCACCTTGGGACGAGAACAAGAGTTTCTGGGTGAGGTCCTAAATTCAAGAGGGCTGCCAGTGGCCATTTTGTACTGAATTAGGTCTAATCTGTTGAGTTTTGTATTTTCCAAAATTGATCTACCCATGGTCACTCTGTTTTAGATGACCATTCACACATAATTTGTTGTGTGTGGGTGCATCATAAACTGATGGATGTGCAAAAAGAGGACAGATGTCAAAATGTTGTGTGCGCCAACCTTTATGTTCAAAAGTTATCAACTTGTGACTTGACGAGAGTCTCAGATGTCGCATGTAGCATTTTGGCATATGTCCTTCTACTTGAGCATCTATTAGTCTGTGATGTAAAATTGGTTTGCCATTATGTAGTGCCTGTTACCTTGTTTGTGAATCTGGGTGTTCACTCACCCCTGGAATTTCAACACTTACCCGGTTGCTATTGTTTCGTTAAAATGTGTGAAAATTAGGTGGATCAAAGGACGACAGATTATCAAGATTTCTTTGACCAGTTTGAATATAATCCTCCTGAGGATCCTCCATACCAAATATCTATCACTTGTGACGTACAGTTCAGAAAAAGGACATTTGAAATTTTGTTCTATTTTTAGCCCATGTGGATCCTCAAAGGGGTGACAGTTCATTTTTCTCAGAAGAAATAAAGTACATGTAATCAAATAGTATTTGCTTCCAGATTTCATTTACAGGTATTTGGAAAGTTAAAAAATTTATAGTAATTTATATATTTTTTATACTTACCAATGACCCAGACTTAGCTGGTGCCAACTCTAAAATATTTAGGGCCAAGCACAAATTTTACCCCCCAATCCCCCAAATTTGCATCTAAAACCGAAAATTACATGTCCTATATGGTCCTCCATACTTTTACTCCACAGCACATGCACAGTGTCAAGGAGGTCTCGAAATTGGCGCAATTATCATTCTTACAACCAGTGCGTTATGTACTCAGCGGGGAGGTATGAGTTCCCAACTCATGGTAGGGCCATCCCCGTCTGGGTCATTGGTAAGTATAAAAAATATATATATTACTATAAATTTTTTAACATTTTTATACTGTACCAATGACCCAGACTTAGCTGAATAGTAAAAAGGTTGGAGGGCCTAGGACATAAAGGAAAATCCAATAGACTCAATTACATATAACAGAATTATCCCCTCGAGGAGAAAGGAGAAATAGGCTTTACATGTATCTTTCTATTTGCATCAAAACGATTAAGACACAACACCATTCTGTAATTGAGCACAATAACATCAATGATCTCTATTAACCTCCAGTATAACCCGTTATGCTAATTATTTTTAAAGGAAAGCCAATAAATAAAGGAAGTCCAGAGAAATGAGACTCTTTATACTCATTAAAAGTGTTCGAGGATTGTATCTTAACGCCCGTATGACATGTGACATATACAAATGCTTCACACCGAGCTACACTTTAAAAATATTACATGGATGAGTAAACATAAGCTTTACACCTTAAAATCATCCCGGTACTGACTGGAATTACTGACTCCAGGGGAGGTATTCCCTTGCTTTTCACTATAAAGCAGGTGACCTAAGGGAACACTCACACCCCCCCCCCCCCCCCCCCCCTTCCCCCATCCCTGGATCAAATACTCCAGAGCGAAGAGGGCAGCAGGACAGAGTCACTGCCGGAACCGAAAGCCTACATAACTATAGTTGCAACTGTTTAGTGGACGACATTCTGAGCAACAGATAACATACCCAAACAATGCAGATCTCCAGAAATGGACTCAATATTTCTAAAGTACAAATTCGTGAAAGTGGAAGGCTGAAACCAATATGCAGCCCTCATTAGATCTGTAATAGCAACACTATTAGCGTAAGCCCATGTTGCAGAAAGAACTCATGAACTTCATGAGCTGAAATCTTAAGCACAGACTGCTGAGTTGAAGATATTATCATAAGCAGTACTGATAGTTAATTGAATCCATCTAGCCATAGAATGGACCGAAATGTGGAGGAAGCTTCCACAGCATGTCCCACAACAGACACCTGAGTACATTAATCCACGGTCTTTGTGGAGATAGAGATGCTGGTGTAAGAAAGAAAATTACCATGCATATGATGTGTGCACACATGCCTGTTAGTATATATGTATATACTTACATATATATGTGTATGGGTGTGTGCACATCTCTGATGTGTGGAGGCGAATTAGTCGCTTTGTTATGGAAAATATTAAATTTCTATGTGGTGGCCTTAAGATCTTGCACACATAACTGAGAGTTATAAAAGTGGGTCAAAATTCGTGTTGTATAGTTGATTTGAACTCGCTCGTGCCGCAATCGATATGATCCTGCACAAATTTTTGGTGAGCTGAGAGATGATATAACCTGGTTTGAATTTTGATTCTGATCAGAACATTTTGGAACTTCTTCGGGGTAAGTTGTTTTATTTTTGCTCTCCTTCGGATTAACTCCCCGCCGGGGCCGGTCATTTTAACATGGACTTTTGATCCTCGTCCTGTGCCTGGATATTTACGATTAGTCCCGATGTCTCGGTCTAATCAATGAATTTCGGTATGCGATGGGTTTCGGTGGGTCGTTAAATTTGGAACCCCCCCCCCCCCCCCCCTCCGTTTCCATCTGATAACTTTATGGAATTTTACAACAAGAGGCCTGTCACGCCTAGAGAGCTCCGCTGAGGGCCACTGATCACATGGGCATGTTTTCTAATACTAATATTGTTACAAACTTTAGCCGAATAATATTCAGCGGTTCAGAAATTATGGCTTGGACAAACAAATATCAAAAATATCTTAAGATTTTCTTGATCCTGTGACCTGTGACCTTGACCCTGTGGATTTACAGACCACAGAATAATTGATGACACACCGTCTATTGATAATACATATTGTTATGAAGTTTGGTGGAAAAATATTCAGCGGTTTAGAAATTATGGCTCGGACAAATAAAATGTTGACGACGGACGGACAGATGGATGACAGACGACGGACGAATCAGTATAAGAAAAGCTCTGCTGACTTTGTCAGCGGAGCTAATTATAGTAAATAGTATATTCTACCCTTCAATAAGTTATTTAAGGGGGTAGAATAGGAAATATGACAGTCAGGCTGTTCGATACAACAACCTAATTGATGCGTTATGAGCGTGAGGGATTTAGAATGAATATCTATTGATTCGGAAATATGTGTTATACGATTGTTAACGTATAACCCTTCCACCGGTAGTTTCGGGTGGTAGGACTTTTGGTACCGACTTATGAAGAGCTCCCCTTCTTTAGTCAAGGGTAGTAGCCTTGTGAAGAATTGTAAGTATTTTTGTTGAGCAATTCTTCTGAATTTTTGAAGTATTAGAACCTGGATTCCGACTTAGGAGAGCTTCCCCCCCTCTTTAGATAGGACGCGGTAGAAACCGATTTATATCTATATAATAAGACTAAATGTTGGTATATAAGTCCTTTGCCAGGGAAAAAGGGATTTGATGAGCGAATTGGTGGTTATAGCTTGTAGAGCTAATATTATCAAAGTGATATGTTGTTTTCACTTGTAAAGTGAAACAGTTGATGTAAAAGAGAAATATCAATTATGTATAAGTAGAATTCCATATACGTCATCCAATGTAGAATGTAAAGAAGGGGAAGAAAACTTTTGTAAAATAAAATCATTAATACATTCAATTAATTCGTTCAACATTTGTGATGATTCCTTTTGTAGCTTCTAACCCTTACAACGAGCCTTTTTGAATATTCATGAATCCTGCCCTTTTAAAATTTACCGATGTTTAGGACATGCCTATGGATAATTTTTGCGGCGTGGCTGTTGGCCCGAACTCATTTCTTGTAATTGGGTCCGGTCCGGGAGCAACGGCGCAAAAAGGGGTGTCAGGGCCGTGTTGGCATTTGTGAAAGATTTTAGGTGATTAATTTAATCAATTTCTCTTTAAACGAACCTGTAGAAACCCTTCGACAACAAGTTTGTATACGGCTGGATCTTGTTTGACTTCTGCGGTGAGGCTGTCGACTGGAACTCATTTTTAGTGAGTTCGTGCCGAGAGTGCCTGCGCAGCAAGATCTAGGCGGGGTTAGATCAGTGTCGTTACACTGCCAACAGAATTTTGCATTGAGATTATTCAACTTGAGCAATATCTGCTGAATCAACGGCGCTGGAGGATATGCATATCCTATTATTCCGTCTCACGAGATCGATAGAGCGTCTACTGCAAACGCTCGAGGATCCGAACATGGTGACACATACGTCTGCAACTGTACGTTGAGATGCGTCACAAATAAGTCCATCATTGGCCGCTCTCATTGGTAGCAAATCTGATTGAATACTCGTTTGTTGAAAGTCCATTCTGACGGCAACAAGCGGCCCCTCCGTGAAAGGGAGTCCGCTAATACGTTCAGACGACCCGGAATATGACGGACCGATAGGAGAACTTGATGTTTTAGTACAAACAGAAGGATTCATTCTGTTAACTTGAATAACAGAATGGAATGAGTGCCTCCCTGGTTCTGAAAATATGCTAATACCGTCGAATTGTCGGACAGAATTTGCACGTGAGCATTCTGAATAACGTTCATCCAATGACGTAGCGCAAGTGAAAATGACCTCATTTCTTGATGTTTATGTGCTTGGTTAGGAACTACGGATCCCAAAGACCCTGCACTTCAAATCCGTTGGGCTCAATGTTGCATCCCAACCGTCAAAACTGTAAAACTCGGATCCGGCAATTGCAGTGGAACTCCCTGAGTTAACCACTGAAAATCTGCCCAAGTCTGAAACTCTTATTCACTTGATTTGACAAGAGGATGTCCGTATCAAGCGAAAGAATCTTCACCCTCCAATTCTGGGTTGGAGAGGACAAGTGCGTAGCCGCCCTATAGGAATAAAATTGCGGCAGCTCCGCACAAACCTATCAGTCTCATGAGATCTCTCGCTGAAACCTTGTCTGAGTGAAGACAATAGTGAGCATAACAACTAATTAATTTCGCTCTGGTTAACGGCAGACGAACGAGAATGTTGTGCATCTCAAAGCTCATCCCCCGGTGGGTGAGTGACTTGGACGATACCAGATCCGACTTCTCCTCGTTTACTTATGAAACCGAGACGTCGGAGCAATAGAAGCAGATTCTGCACATTGTTCTGAAGCATTAACTCATTGCCATACCTCTGAAGAATGTCGTCCAGGTAGGCCAACGTTATCATAGATGAATGAGCTAGGAAATGAGTCATTACCAAGTTCATTATTCAAGTGAAAGCCCAGGGGGCTAGATTCAGACCGAAGCACATTGCTCGGAGCTGATACACGACTCCTATGATGAGGAAGCGAAGATACTTTCTGAACGCCTGATGTACCATGACGTGAAAGTATGCATCTTGATATCTATGCATGTAGCATAGTCGTACACCCGAATACTCGCTCTGACCGATCGAATGGTCTCCATATAGAAACTTGGAGCCACGATCAGCTTGTTTATCCAGCTCAGATTTATGAGTGGACGGAACGAGCCATCTGGTTTTGGAATCAGAAAAGGATGGTTGTAGAAACCTGGAAATTCCTGGATTTCTACGATCTCTATCGCGATCATTCCAGAAGAGACTGGACTTCTGATGGAAGCGAGCCTCCTTCCTGCGGACTTGACCGAAGCTAAGTCCATCTTGGACTTCGAGTTAACGGAGGTTTTCGTTTGAAGGACAATTTAGTCCTTCCGAATTCACCCCTCGGGTCCAAGGGACGTCCCTAATCTACTCCCAATTGATTGAGAAACTCAACCATCTTCCGCTCACTGGAACACGATAGAGGTTAATACCATTACCTCCTGGTCTTGTGAGGCTTGCGGAAGGAGAAACCATGTCCTCCACGGCCCGCACTTTGCCCCGTCGACCTAGGGGCGTCTGACCGGATGTCTCGGACAGTATTACGGCCCCTACCTGAGTCGCTACCCTGACGGTCTCTCGAGTAAGACCTAGAGGATGCATAGGAACCTCTATAGGAACTTCCCTTGGACGTATTCGCCCCAGAAGTGCCTGTCCTACTTTTCTCCACTGAATCTGACTGTATGGAAGCGGATTTGAATAGCAGAGAGTCTGAAGGTTTCTTAGTTATCTGATCATAGATTGCGGAAAGCTTGCCGTCGAAGAGAAACTCTCTGGAGACCGGAGCGACTCTGAGAGAGTTTTTCACCTTACTATCCACATGCGTGGATGTAGCCAGGGCCGCGTCATGTCTAACCAACTCCATATCGCCACTAAAAGGGCGGAGTTATACGTGGAGAATGCTAAGGCTCTTGAAAGAACTCTTAAGGAGGTTGTACATCATGGAATTCTTTTTCCTTTGAGACGTAATGATAATGCTCTGGTAAGGTGATCTGCGTACAATAATGCATCTAAGCTAACCTTGCTCGACGATATTGTCATTTCCAACATCGTGGTTGGAATTGACAAAGATGACGGTATAGACAATACTAGGTCTTCGGCCTGGTCTTCTAGACGCAGAGAAATTCTGGGAATGCTCTGTCCTGCCATTTCGAAATTATTCCTTGAATTGATGAAAGGCAGATGTAGAGCATTTGCCGATAAGAAACCAGACCTGCCCGTTTAGATAGCAAGTTATATATAGTGTCATTCAATAGTTCAAATGTCCGTAAGACATTTCTGGACTATGTCAGAAACTGAGGGACGATGTCCCTAAACCGATAAGAATTCTGTGTCCAGTGGCGCTATCAGTCTCTTATCCGGCAACGCCGCATTTTGGTCCGGAGGAACAACGTCAGATGATAATGCCGGATGCACTCTATGGCAATTATGTTGTTCCGAAGGGAAAAAATACAACTCCTCCGTATCCCTTTCGCCATCCTGTCAGACCACTTGTAATTCTTGGACGTCCGTGCCTGAACCTGCAGCGGAACGTACCAACCCAGCTTCCTCGGATAATTCCTGATCCGACAGAGTTACTGTCGGTTGCTGGGATGCTGCGATAATTTGTGCTATCTGCGATAGCATGTCCGTAACGGAGGCCTGTGGAGCTGCGGTCTTACAGGATTTAGCTGCTGGAAGCTCCTTGGATGTTGACTCCTGCATACTTCTAAAGGCTTCCTCCGTACCATCCTCGTATCCATCGTCACTGGGTGTGCACATTGTATTTTATAGTGCTCGCATCACCCAAATCTGCTTCCTGGACCGCAACGGACTAACCCGGCTGCTGAGCCATTCGATGAATGGTCACTACACCGGGCGAGCTAGCGGACGCCAACGCCGTCGATCCTACTTGGGACCTCTTAGGCAATTGACGTATCTGCCATGAGCACTTTTACCGCTAGCTCTTCATTTGACTGTGACGACGGAAGCACACTTTATGAAGACATCATGGTAACATCACCTTGTTCATGTTACTCAATGAGACCTGTGGAGCCGCGGTCCTATGTAATAATCCGCTGGAAGCTCCAGGGACATTCATTCCTGCATTTATATAACATGCGAACGTCCCAACTGGAAAGGCCTCGTGTCCTTGGCTAGAAGATGGAGTGACCTGGTCGACGTGTATTCCTTGGTCGGCGAAGCAGGAGCACCAGGGACATTCAATCCTGCATTTATATAATATGCGAACGTCCCCTGGAAATCTGTGGTCACATAGCCAAGGTGCGGTTGTGTGTGTTGACGTGAGGATGAGGAACAACAGCCGCATCGGACTGTCTATGCGACGGAGCGTCCCGAGCAGGAGGAGTGGACGTAAGCTCCGACTAACGAACAAACATACAACAACATCGCGGCCCAGATGTTGCTGTAAGAGAGAGGGAGCCTCTCTCGCTCGCGGTCCGGGTGGACCTGGACGAGCTAGCCACCAGACTGACAGGCTTCCTCCATACTATCCTCGGATCCATCGTTGCTGGGTTTGCACATACGATGTTTTATAGAGCTTGCATCACCCAATCTGCTTCCCTGGACTGCAATGGATGAATCCGGGTGCCGATCCATTTGACACCGGGCGGAATAGTGGACGATCAATGCCTTCGATCCTACTAGGGAACTCTTCGGCAATTGTCATAATACCTTGAGCATTTTCTGCTAGCCCTAATATTGCAATGACAGAGACACACTTGTTAAAGACCTCATGGAAACATCACCCTGAATTCTGAAAAAGAGACTGATAAAGTAGAGTGACCCTGCGGAGAGAGGACCGGAATGGACCCCTAACCTCTAACAAAATACCGTGACACACGTCTCCAACATTGTCATTCCAATCAACACACACAGAGCAAGAATTAGTGCGAATACATGGACTATAAGAAACACAATGAACCTGAGAATTAGAGGAAGATATCCTCGCATTACAATTTGAACAATATTTTTTCATCAAGATAAAATATGCAGTCATATTACTCGCACTAACCCTTGAAATAAAGATACATAATATAATATAATCCATTATAACATTTTGAAAGAAAATAATTAAAAAAAAAAAAAAAAAATTTTGAAAAATTTTCCAGAAGAGTCCAAGTTCCCAATGGGAACAATGAGCCCAAATGGATCCCAAAAAAGCCTAAGTGTGGACAAAAATTTTAAAATCATTTCAAAAAATTAACGTAACACTTACGGACAATATTAATGTATCTTGCTATGAACTCAACTAAGCATAGGACAAGTAATCACTATCAGAAGTAACTGTTGTCAACATAAACAAAAAGTGTACACAAACTGGAAACATGACTCCAGGCACTGATAAACATGGCCCGAAATCAGTTACCAATTTAAACACTATCTGATGCAAAACAGAGACTTCCAGAGAAGAAACTGCAGAACATCAGATGGTAGATGCAGACCAAAACGCCTAAACACCCAAGGGTGAGGACGTAAACATGGGGAAAAAACAGAATATTATTCTGTTACCAGGCCAAAACTCCAAGAAATTTTAGTAATGAACATTACAAAAAATATGCCAAAAGCATGGGAGAATAGCTAGGGGGGAATAAAGGAAAGGGAGAGAGGAAACACTGATCAAACAATGGAACATTCATAGCAAGAATGACCACAACAGGGCCATGCCTCGAAAATAGGTAACATGAAATAATTTCGTAAAAAAATTATAAGTTACAGCCCTGAATATTTCCTTCCACTGTTTCTTCTTCTCCTCCTTCTACTTCCTCCTTATATCCACCATGTCTCTCATAATTATGTGTCTGGCATCATTTAAACTGAGATTTACAAGCACAAATATCAGTGAGATGTATCTGAATTGAGGGCCAAGCAAAGAATGATAATTGCGCCAATTTTGAGACCTCCTTGATACTGCGCATGCGCAGTGGAGTAAAAGTATGGAGGACCATATAGGACATGTAATTTTTGGTTTTAGATGCAAATTTTGGGGATTGGGGGGTAAAATTTGTGTTTGGCCCTAAATATTTTAGAGTTAGCACCAGCTAAGTCTGGTCATTGGTACAGTATAAAAATACTGGAATTTGGGGCAGAGAAAAAATTATGTCCCTCCAGAATCACTGCAAATGTTGCCTCACAAACTTCCCTTGAACAAACTTCACTCTACACCTCAAATGGAAGCTGAATACCAAACATAAAGTGATCAAACCGATTTGTTCATAAGGAGATTTTTTCAAATTGGGAGGATATTTACGAATACTCAAACACCACCTTCCCAACGTACACTGCCTAACAGGCCTGGAAATAAAGAGCTTACATACTGTACTGATCCATCTTGAAGCCCTGGGGGTGCGTGCAGTAGAAAAATAAAAAAAGAAAAGGGGGGGGGGGTTGGGCCTCAGAATGAGTAATCAAGCCTGCAAGTCAAGTCGGTGTGCACTGGAATGGGTAATAATTAATTATCCTTTGGGTATGATAAGAAAGAGAGAGAACACTCTTAAATAAAAAATATCCACCCTAATTATCTCGCACATATTTGTCAACTGTTTTAATAAGTGATCAGTTTAAAATGCTGAACAAATTGAACGTCACCTAGATGTTTTGACAACAGCAGACCATGCTGTCAAGCCATATTATTTTTTAGGTATCACGTTCTTTGATTGTTATTTTACATTTGAATTCAATAAAAAATAATACAATTTTGATTGTATTCCATTGTTTACTCACTGGGTTTCCCCAACTATCAGTGTGATATGATGTAAACTGAAGGTAAAGTGGAGATCATGTGACTGTGAGGTGCACAGTGGGTCCAAATAATCAATATTACACTGAAAATATTGAAATTTTGAGAAAAAAATACCTGGTGAATTTTTCAAAATCTTCACTGATAATCCCTGTCAGGGTATCCAACATATGAACCCACCAATCATTGCTGCTAATATTTTTTCACACTACAGAAAATAGATTCTGCACAAGACAACACATGTACTTGGAAACTGAAGCAATGTTCAATAGGGGTTATCCCAGTATATAAATATCTTTATTTACAGTCTGTGGGGAATCTCCTATGCAGTTATTTCCCTTTCATCAACAGCTGATTTTCAAACTGGGACACCTCTCTGTCTGCTAAATAAAATGGATTTACGGCCTCATTCAGTGAACAGGGGATTAAATGAGCAAAGTGAACATCAGTATATATTCTTTATTTACAAAGTTTATCAAATAAAAGCTAAAAAAAAGTCACTCAAAAAATAAAAACTCCAATATCCAGTCCTGATTTGGTAAGTAGAATGTTGCAAAAAGTCACCTATTTTCGTTTCACTCACCTGAAATTGACATTTCAGCCAACTTGAAACTTGGGGAATGGGCTTTGGCACTGGTAGAGCTCCTTGATTCTGAAATCTGAAAACTTGGGAGGTGGGCTTACACAAGAGTATGGGCTTGGACCCGGCTCAGTACGGTAGTAACTCATTAGTAGGTTATGCAGTATACCTGTAGGAGAAAAGGGTAAAGATGCTTTTCTGCCTGCTCTGTTTTCACTACACTAACCATGCAGTTAAGGTTTTGAGAGTGCTGAAAGTCCAACCTTGGGCCTTTTATGAAGTGAAGGTACCACATATTCATATTATCTATGAAGTGAAATTTTTTAGCCTGTATGTACTTGCCTTGTTACAATTTATGGGAGAGTGTATAGGCACTCTCCCATAAATTGTAAGAAGGCAAGAACATGAGAACAAATTTTTCTGCTCAAAAATAATTTAGCACTCTACCCATTACAGAATTTTTGCTGAAATAAATAGAATTAACTAATGCACAATCGCATGATTTCAGGCCTGGTATTATGCATGCCGGACAAATAGTGAGCACTATAAATCACCTTGACTTTCGGTCAGGTGAGCTAACAAAGTTGTTTGTTAATAGGTAAATCTTTGGGGAGCAAAAAATGTTGTGAAACCATAGGAACAACTACAGAGATTGACTGCAAATGTATTATTCAAATAGTTTTACTTCACTTAAGCTTCTTCATATTCCAAGCTTCACATATCTACCTGTTATCTATACATGACATCAAAGATGTACACAGAAGTTAGCTATTATTTAGCTATTTTTCATCCGATCTACAACATCCTTTATTTATAACTGTATTCTGAATGCATTCAGTGTGGTATTGAGACATCCAAAATGTCTCTACAGTGTAATAATAATAATTCTTTGGCTGATATGTTGCAATCCTCTAATAAGGAGGCCTACCTGAATGCCATCCCCTGCCAGGATATTCCTCCTCCACTCTCCCAGCATTCAGTCACAAATTGTTTCATAATTCCCCCATTGGTGCTTTCTCGATCTCTCCAACTATAATATTGACCCTTTCCCTCATGCCGTTCCTCAACCACTTGTATCTCATGTTTTGATCCATTCTTCTATTAGTTTCTCAAGGTGTCTTGTTCTACTAGTCAAATAATTTGGGCATTCCAAAATGAAATCTACCGGAGTCTCTGTCACTCCCAAGTTGCATAATCTGGCATGCTCTTTCCTCACCTTTCTAGTAATAAATTAAGCATTTATTCTATTATATCTTGTTTGACAGAGTTCATGGAGCTCTGTTAAGCAAGTTATAATAGATAAAATGTTTATATTAAAGGTACTGGGGCAAAATAGATCAAAAAGGAAAAAAAAAAAGATAAAAATCTGTTTTTCAGGCCCTCCCATATGGCTGCCGCATGCATTTTACAATGGAACCCTGTTAATCCAATAAGTAATTTGTAAGAGAAAAATATTCAGTTAACAGGATTATACAATTAACAGGAATTGATTAATTTTCCTGTCTTCTCATCATAATCTAAACATTTATTAAGTCATTCAAGAAAGTTGGAATGACTTATAGTGATTGTTAGTATTTTTTTTTTTTCTTATTCAGACAAATGTCAGCCGCAATTTTTAATGTACAGCCATGAAATTTGGAACAAATATTCACCAGCGTCAGGGCTAGAAAATGACAAGCCGGATTTTCAATTTTCTACCTTTATCCAAAAAGATTCCTGATTTATGCATTTTGTAGGATTTTTTTTACTATCAATGCCTTTCAACTTTTGCATATCTCATTGCCAACACAAACCATATTTAAAAATGAGGTAGCAACCTGGGAAATTCCCACGGTTATGGCTGAATTTTCGGGTAATTGAGGTCAATGTAACCAAAAATTAAATGTCGGCCAATTGTCATGTCATTTTAGTATGTTGTAGAGATCAAAAAATAAAAATATATGTGTTTTTTATTTTTTTGATTTATCAGTTTTTACCTTTTTATATCACTTAAAATTTAGGAGTTATTTTGTACATTCCTCATTGAAAACACTGATTTTCAACAAAGTATAAGCACAGCGGGGGCCACTGTTTGAAGTAGCCTTAAAAGTGAAAAAGGGGTCATAACTCTGGGCAAAATTACTGGACGGAACCCGTTCATTGTGCATATCCATTCCCACATGCAGGTCTCTCAGCATATCAAAGGAGATCCAAATCTGACCAATGGCTTTGAAATTACAATGAAAAACGTTTGTATGGATAGACAGACAGATGGACGGATGGATGGAGGACTTCACTAGATACCCCCAAATCCTCCTTCAGAGGTCAGGGGTATAATTATGCACAGCTTCTTACAAATAATACACACAGCTATGATATTACACATACTCTTACCTTCATGATGGCTCTATTTGTTACAAATTCAAAGTTAACTCTTCAACCAAAATAACGTTAATTTGACATTTTTTTATTTTATTAACATTTAATATCTGCCTGCTTGTTGAATGCTCACTCTCAAAATTTGGGAAATATATTTTCGAATAAAAAAACATCTTAAATGCAATTGGATTTGGATGTCACAGTCAGAAAAGTTAAAAAATTTATAGTAATTTATATATTTTTTATACTTACCAATGACCCAGACATAGCTGGTGCTAACTCTTAAAATATAGGGCCAAACACAAATTTTGCCCCCCAATCCCCAAAATTTGCATCTAAAACTAAAGAAAACATGTCCTGAGAGGCCCTCCACACTTCGCCCCTACTGCGCATGCGCAGTGTCAAGGACGTTCCGAAATTGGCGCCATTTATCATTCTAATAACCAGTGCCTGGTAAGCGCTATGTACTCAGCGGGGAGGCAAGAGTTCCCAACTCCTGGGAGGGCCATCCCCGTCTGGGTCATTGGTAAGTATAAAAAATATATAAATTACTATAAATTTTTTAACATTTTTATACTGTACCAATGACCCAGACATAGCTGAATAGTAAAAAGGCTGGAGGGCCAAGGACATAGAGCAAAATGGAATACGCTCAATAAAATAAAATAGAGTCATCCCCTGTAGGGAAAAGAAGTAATAGGCCTTACATGTATCTTTCTTATTTATGATAAATTAGAAAGATACAACACCTTCCAAAAATTGAGCTTCATACATCCATGTACTCTATTAATATCCAATAATCCTTATACTAATAATTTTTAAAGTAAGCCAATAATAAAGTAAGTCTAGAGAATAGAGACTCTTATACTCCTAAAAGTGTGTGAGAATTGCATAATCATGTCCGTTGACATATGCAATATTCAAAAGCTATACTTTAAAAACTAAGACTTGAATGAATTTTATAAACTTAAACTTCTCACTAAACAACCATCCCAATAACAGCTCAGAATTACTAACTCCGGAGGAGGTATCCCCTTGTTTTCATAGTAAAAACAGGTGACCCAAGGGAACACCCTCCCCCCCCCCTTTTTCTTGCCCTGGGTCAAATAGCCCAGAGCGAAGAGGGCAGCCGAACGGAGACACTGCCGAAACAGACAGCCTACCTAGCTATAGTAGCAACTGTTAAGTGAATGACATTCTGAGCAGTAGATAATAGACCTAACAATAGAGGCCTCCAGAAATGGACTCGATATTTCTGAGATAAAATTCATGAATGGATGGCTGAGCGCAATGAGCAGCCTTCAAAAATCTATAATAGAACACTATTAATGTAAGCCCAAGAAGTAGAAGAACTCTTACTTCATGAGCCGAAATCTTAAGCACAACTGCTAAGCCAATGATATACCATAAGCAGTACGCTAGTTAATAGAATCCATTAACAATAAAATGGAGCGTAACGTCCTTCTACTAGACATCAAAGACAGAAGAAGCTTACGCCCTTGTAATAAACAGATATCTGTTTATAAATACATAAACTGTACCCGGAAAGAGTAAAGGCCTATGCCCATACGAAGACGGAAGGACCTTAAAATAATAGGTTCCGGATAATAGGAGCCTAACTCTTATGCAACAATCCAACCTAAATAGTAACGGAAGTATTGATTCCGAAACTATGAAAGTGAAAATCATCCATCGATAGTGCATGAAACTCACTGACTCTACAGTAAAAGAGAAACCAACAGAATTACTGTCTAAAAGGTCAGAATTTGAAAACTACTGTTTCCAGAGGCTCAAATGATTACTTAGATAAATAAGAACCTGAAGTTAAAATCCGTATAGGAATTTAATCTAAAGATTCTAAGTCTATTTATCAAAAAGTTACTAACTGACTTAGATAAAGAGACAAAAGACTCAATTGTAAACTATCGTAGAGTGCATAGGTATGAGGTAACATAAACCTATAACCTAAATAACAACAGGCTGCAGTAGATCTTGTGAAACAAGTATACTAAAAAATAGCAATGAGTAGTATGGAGGGATCAACCATATGAACATAATGATCCCTACACCACGACGGAAGAGCCTCCACTTTAGTCGCATAGAATAACGAAGAAGAGGATCTCCTATAGTAAGAAATCGCGTCCAAAGCTCGTCCAGTACAGTGCTTACAATGCAATACGGACCACACAACGGAATACATGAAGGTTGCGACCTTGCTGGTTGTGATAAAGATGACACGATTTACCCAGTGAAAAAAGATCCTCACATAGAGGAAGATTTCACGTTAAGATCCACAGTAGACAAGAGAGTAAATTACTCATGATCTCTGTGAAGATAGAGATGCTATCAACAGAAATGTATTGTGGTTGTTTATCTTAGCAATACCTGCTAAAAACAACAGCGCCGGAGGATACGCGTATCCTATCATTCTGTCCTAACGATCAATAGAGCGTTAACAGTATTAGCTCAGAGATCTGGACAAGCCAACACATACGTCTGCAATTGATTAGCCAGCTGTGTCATAAATAAAACATCATTGGGCGCTCCCATAGATAGCAAATCTGATTGAATACTTGTTTGTTGAGAGTCCATTCTGACAGCAACAAGCGACCCGTAAGAGAACGGGAGTGCGATAAAACAATCAGACGACCCAGAATATGACGGACCAAAACTGAACTTGGTGTACTATAACCAACAGACGGATTCTTTCCATTAAATTGAATAACGGAAACGAAAGAGTGCCTCCCTGGTTCCGGAGATACGCCACTACTGTCGAATTAAAGGACAGGAATTTGGGCATGCGTTTCTGAATAATGTTCATGCAATGACATAAAGCAAGCCTAAAAAACATTATTCCGCGGAAGTTAACTGATAGCTAAAAGACTGCGGAACCCAAAGACCCTGGCACTTCGAATCCGTAGGGATCAGTATATATCCCAATCTGTTTGACTGGCAACCGTCATAACAGCCACACTCGGGTCCGGCAACTGCGGCGGCACTCTCTGAGTCAACCACCGAATGTTTGCCCCAGTCTGAATCTCTTGTAACACTAGATAGACAAGAGAATGTATAAATCAAGCAATTCATGGATTGCCGGAAAGTTGCCGTCGAAGAGAAGCTCCTCCGAGAACGAAGCGACTCTGAGAGAGTTCTTAACCTACTATCCACGCGTGGATGTAGCTAGGGCTGCATCACGTCTAACCAACTCCAATCAGCCACTGAAGGGCGGAGTTATACGTGAACAAACTACTGCCCTCAAAAGAAATTACATTGAGAATAATATCCCGTAAATCTTTTCTTGAAGACGTAATGATAACGCCTCAGTAAGGCGGATTACGTATAATAAAGCGTCTAAGTTAAGTCTAATATACATAATGTCGTTCCCAACATTGAAATTGGAAAAGACATAAACGGTGAAAAAGAATATATGCAGTCTTTAATCACACCGTCTAGACGCATATGAACTCTCGGTATGCCCTGCTCTGCCAAAATAAACTATATGTAAAAAAAGATAAAATGGCAGAAAAGAGCCACGCGGACAAGAAACTAAACTATCATGCTTAGTAGCCGTCTTGTATATATATATATAGCGTCGAAAAATAAAACACATGTTGTAATGACAATATTGGACTGCGTCGGTAAGTCAGGGACAAAGTCCCTGTACCGATCGAAAAATCCGAGTCCAATGACGCTATAAGTCTCTTATCCAAGATCGCAGCAATGAAGTCCGAAAAATAATCACTGGAAGAAATGCCAGAAGATATGAAAGGCATCTTCCGATACTACTAAAGGGAAAACTCGAAATCTTTCGAATCCCTTTCGCCATCCTGTCGGACCCTATAAAGCGTTCGGTCGTCCGTAGCTTGATGCAACCGCGAACCGCACCGACCCAGCGCCGTCGGATAATTCCTGATTCGACCGAGAAACCGTCAATTGCTGGGATGCTGCGAAACAACTGTGCTAACTCGGATAGCACGTCCGTCACTGAGGCCTGAGGAGCAGCGGTCTTACGATGCATTGCCGCAGGAAGCTCCGAGATCGTTACCCCGTGCATACTTCCAATATGCGAGCGAACGGAGTGTATAGGCCTCGTGTCCCTTGGCTACCGGATGGCGCGACCTATTCGCTGTGGAATCACTGAATGCCGAAACTGATCGGATACTCGAGGTCACGTAGCCAATGTGCGGTCGTGTGCCCTGCTGTGAGGATGAGGAAGCATTAAAGACAGTCTCTCGGACTGTCAATATAACGGAGCGTCCCGAGCAACGGATATATGCTCCGAATGTAAAATATCTGAACCACAACATGCGGTCCCCTATGTTGTTGGCTTCCTCCGATCTGTCCTCAATCTGCCGTCACTGGGTGAGTACTAAAGTAATTAAAGTGCTCGCATCACCCAAATCTCCTTCCTAGACCGCAACAGACGAACCCGGCAGCCGAACCATTCGATGAATGTACGCTACACCGGGTGAGCTAGCGAATGTCACTCCGTAAGCGATAGACATATTCCATGAGCACTTATTGCCGCTAACTCTTCATTAACTATGACGACAGAGGCACACTTTTGAAAGACATCTCCATAACTCTTCGAACAAGAAACCAGAAATGCTTGGATAGCAAGCATAAAATAATAATATATATAGCGTCGTTCAATAATTCGAAAGTTTGTGTGACATTATTGGACTATGTCGGAACTGAGGGACGATGTCCCTGAACCGAACCAAAAATTTCTAAGTCCACCGACGCTATCAGTTTCTTATCCGGCATCGCAGCATATGTTGTTCCGAAAGGGAAAGCTTGAAATCCACCGAATCCCTTTCGGTATCCCGTCGGACCGGATGAAACTTTCGGACGTCCGTACCCGCTTCCGCGGAGCGTCCCGACCCAGCATCGTCGGATAAAATATATGCGACAGATTCAGTTGATGCTGGGATGCTGCGATAAACTGTGCTATTAAGGAAAGCACGTCCGTTCCCGAGGCCTGTGCAGTAGCGGACTTACGATGCATTGCCGCTGGAAGCTCCGTGTACGTTGACTCCCGCATACTTCCTATGCGAACGTCCGGAGTCTGCAGGCCTCGAGTCCCCGGCTACCGACCCAGCGCTGTCGGATAATTCTCGATCCGACACCGTTTCTGTCGGCTGCTGGGATGCTGCGATAAGCTGTGCTAAGTGCACAAGAATGTCCGGCGTCGAGACCTGCGGAGGCGCAGTCTATCGCTGCTTCGCCGAGGGCAGCTCCGCATCAGATGGCTCCCGCATACTTTTCCTATGCGAACGTCCGGAGTCCATCGGTCTCGAATCCCTGGCTGCCGGATGGTGTGACCTGGTCGCCGAAGAATCCTTGATCGGCGAAGCTGGTAATATATCGGCGGTCACGCAGCCAAGGAGCGGTCGTGTGCGCTGACGAGAAGAGGAAGCCTTAGCAGTCTCAGCGGACTGCCTATACAACGGAGCGTCCCGAGCGACGGACGTATGCTCCGCTAACGACACATTTGTACCACAACATCTGGGGCCAGATGTTGTTGAACGAGAGAGGGGCCTCTCTCGCTTGCCGTCCGGATGGACCGGAACGAGCTATGAACCGGACTAAAAGGCTTCCTCCGTTCTCCCTCCGATCCGCCGTCACTGGGTGTGCATTAAGTTAATTTTATAGTGCTCGCATCACCCCAAAATTCCTTCTAGACCGCAACGGACGAACCCGGCTGCCGAACCATTCGGTGAATGGACGCTACACCGGGCGAGCTAGCGGACGTCAAAGGCCGTCGAACCTACTAGGGTCCTCTTAGGCAATTGGCGTATTACATGAGCACTTTTCCGCTAGCCCTTCATTAATTGTGACGACGGAGGCACACTGTTGGAAGACATCACAGATACATCACCCTAATCTTGATCGTCTGAAATAGAAATTGATAAAGTAGAGTGACCCTGCGGGGAAAGGACCGGAGTGTCCAAATCCCCAACAACATACCGTGACATACGCTTCCCATATTGTCATCGAAATCATACGATACAGAACCGGAGTTAATGCGAGTACACTGACCACATATAGAATGATAATAAGGTCAGAGGAAGACTTCCTCTTAAAACAATTGATCAATATCCTTTCAATGTGAAAAGAAAACAAGTCCTGGTACTCGCACTAACCCCTGGCAATCAAAATACATAATAATAATATGATCCATTAATATAGAAAAAATAATTGAAATCAAAATATTTTGAAAAAATATTTTTTCAGAACAGCCCAAGTTTCTGAAAAGTAACGTTGAGCCCCAATGGATCCCAAGCCTAAGTGTGGACAAAAATTTTAAAAATATTTTAAACAATTTATTCAACACTTACGAACAATAATAATGTATCTAGTTATGATTGAAATAACATAAAGATATTATTATTTAGAAATCCCCCCCTCACACAGAGGGCTGTTGTAAATGTAAACAATGAGTGTAAAAACACTAAAATAAGACTCCAGGCACCCAGGCCCGAAATCAGTTACCAAAATACACCATCTGATGCAAAACAGAGACTTCCAGGGAAGAAACTGCAGAACATCAGATGGTAGATGCAGAACACAACGCCTAACCACCCATAGGTGAAGACGTAAACATGGGGAAAGAACAGAATTCATTCTGTTATTCAGCTAAACTCCCAAGAAATTTTAGTAATAATAATTACAGAAATTATGCCAAAAGCATGGGAGAATAGCAAGGGGGAACTTAAAGGACAGGGAGAGAGGAAAAACACTTGTAAAAACAGTGTAACTAAATAATCAGAATGACAACAAAATGGCTGCTGCCTTGAAAATAGGTAACTTAACATAATTTCATTAAAAAATTTTAAGTTACAGCCCTGATAATATTCTGTCACACATTCTTTTCCTCTCCTCCTTTTCTATCCTCCTTAGAATCACCATTTCACTAATATTTATGTGTCTGGCATCATTTAAACTGAGATTTAAAAGCACAAAGATCAGTCAGATGTTAACTGATGAAGGGCCAAACTTAGAATGATAAATGGCGCCAATTTCGGAACGTCCTTGACACTGCGCATGCGCAGTAGGGGCGAAGTGTGGAGGGCCTCTCAGGACATGTTTTCTTTAGTTTTAGATGCAAATTTTGGGGATTGGGGGGCAAAATTTGTGTTTGGCCCTATATTTTAAGAGTTAGCACCAGCTATGTCTGGGTCATTGGTACAGTATAAAAATATTAAAGTTTGTCCGAATTACATGAAATTTTAGTATGTTGTAGAGCAAGGAAAATCTAGAGATATCTGTTTTGAGATTTTTCTTATTCAACGTCATTTTTTACATTTTTACATCAGTTTATGTTTTCGCACCCCTCCAACCCAAAATATACCCCTCCACAAATTAAACACACAACACAAGGGATGGTTGGAATGATGTCAAGGCACATTTGTATGGGCACTGACGTAATAAACTGAATGCTAGGACGTCAAATATGGCGAAGGTCCAAAAACACGCTTTTAAAAATTCATTCATCTTTTGGAGGATTTGCCCATGTGACCTTTCAGTATTTGTGGTCCCAAATAAAAAGTTGAAAAGATTTTGAAAATCTGACATCAGACACAGGAGATATGACGTAAACAACGTTGGAGGTACACCCCACCCATTTGAAGCAGCCCTACCCACAAAACTACAAAACCTAACACTCAATTTATATAACAGTCTGTTAGAGGGGGAAGTGAAATCAAGCATTGCCAAATTTTATCCACATTGCTCGAAAATTGTTGACGCTATGATGTAAATTCCTATCGAGGACAGAAAACAGAATTAAATTTCACTGCATGAAGCAAAATCTCAGGACATTTTGGTACCCAACACAAAGTTGAAAATCAGACGTCAGATATCAGAGATCTGCCATACACAAAATTGAGTGAAAACATCACCCCATGAGTGATTTAGTGACAATCCACTCTCCATGTACTGTATCTTGTTTGACAAAGCTCATTGACCTCTGTTATTGTACCAGTGTGCAAAAGTTCAAAAATTACTCAAACCGACTGACCGTTCACGTGGTTTGGAGATAGCTAACCGGACGCTCGGCTATGTAAAAATTCTTGAAAGATGTTTTTTTTTAATCATTTACAAGTATTCATATATTGCATAGAACTGAAATATATATATAGCCTCTCAAGGCAAAATTCTAAAAATCTATCTGGACACAAGAAAGGCTGGTTAACTGGTAGAGTGCAAGAGAAGCCCATATTTGGACTTTATTCTGAACTGCAGGTACAATGTACCTAAAGTTGAAGACTTCATATTCTGCGGATGTCCTTATTATCTTGGAAGTAAAATTACTTCATCTTCATCGATTTGCATTGTTACAATTCACTCTCCCATAAATTGCAACAAGACAATAATGTGTGAACAAATCTTGAGGCCAAGAAAAAATTTAGCACTCTACTAGTAATGTTACTCAGACTTTACCATTCAAGATGCAACTTTTGGCTAACCAGTCATCCATTTGCGTAGATTTGAATTTGCGCAACCACCACGCAAATGAAACGAGCGTTCTCATCAAATTTTGCATACTGCTGTACACAACATGTAACAGATTAAATGCCTACATTGGGAGTTGTGAGGCAAAATATGTCTAAAAGGTGTGAGGAATTCAGTGATTGTCCGAGTAACCCTTGACAGATTACAAGATTTTATGGTCAGAGGAATGGTGTCTGAATGTCATATACAATTAACTCTCTGCACTCAAAATGCTGAAATTTTGAATAGCAAATTTTTCCCATGAAGAAACTGGGAATTTAACCAATTCAATCTTGTTTGACAGAGCTCATTGACACTTACGGACAATATTAATGTATCTGGCTGTGAGCAGAACTAATAGAAGACAAGGAATCAATGTCAGAAGTAACCATTGTCAACATAAACAAAGTGAATAAAAACTGGAAACAAGACTCCAGGCACTGAAATATGGCCTGAAATCAGTAACCAATTTTAACCCCTTCCGATGTAAAACAGAGGCTTCCTGAGAAGAAAATGCAGTACATCAGATGGTAGATGCATGACCGAAACGCCTAACCACCCAAGGGTGAGGACGGAACCATGGGGAAAAACAGAATAAACAATCTGTTACCAAGCCAAACCTCCCAAGAAATTTCAGTAAAAAAATTACAAAAATTATGCCAAAAGCATGGGAGAATAGGAAACTCTGAACAAACTGTGGAAATTTCATAACAAGAATGTAAACATCAGGCCTATCCCCCGAAATTAGGGAACATGAAATAATTTTGAATAAAAGTTAAAAAATTTATAGTAATTTATATATTTTTTATACTTACCAATGACCCAGACATAGCTGGTGCTAACTCTTAAAATTCTAGGGCCAAACACAAATTTTGCCCCCCCCCCCCCCCAATCCCCAAAATTTGCATCTAAAACCAAAAGAAATCATGTCCTGAAGGTCCTCCATACTTTGCCTCCACTGCGCATGCGCAGTGTCAAGGACGTCCCGAAATTGGCGCCAATTATCATTCTTACAGGCAGTGCCTGGTCAGCGCTATGTACTCAGTGGGGAGGTATGAGTTCCCAACTCCTGGGAGGGCCATCCCCGTCTGGGTCATTGGTAAGTATAAAAAATATATAAATTACTATAAATTTTTTAACATTTTTATACTGTACCAATGACCCAGACATAGCTGAATAGTAAAAAGGCTGGAGGGCCTAGGACATAGAGGAAAATCCAACTATATAAATAGAGTCAACCCCTCGAGGAGAAAAGGAGTATTAGGCTTTACATGTATCTTTCTTATTTTATGATAAATTAGAAAGACACAACATCCTCCATAATTGAGCATAATAACATTCATGTTCTCTATTAACATCCAGTATAACCCCTTATACTAATTATTTTTAAAGTAAGCCAATAAATAAAGTTAGTCCAGAGAATTGAGACTCTTTATATTCTCTTAAAAGTGTCCGAGGATTGTATATTAACGCCCGTTTGACACATGACATATACAAATGCTTCACACCAAGCTACACTTTAAAAATATGACATGAATGAATTTTTAACATTAATTTTACATTTTAAAACCATCCCGGTAACGACTCAGAATTACTGACTCCGGAGGAGGAATCCCCTTGCTTTTCACTATAAAGCAGGTGACCTAAGGGAACACCCTCCCCCCCCCCCCCCCACCCCCCCCCCCCTTCCCCTTGCCCTGGGTCAAATAGCCCAGAGCGAAGAGGGCAGCAGGACGGAGTCACTGCCGGAACAGAAAGCCTGCATAACTATAGTTGCAACTGTTTAGTGGACGACATTCTGAGCAACAGATAACGAACCTAAACAATGCAGGTCTCCAGAAATGGACTCAATATTTCTGAGATAAAAATTTGTGAATGTGGATGGCGGAGACCAATATGCAGCCTTCATTAAATCTGTAATAGCAACACTATTTGCGTAAGCCCAAGATGTAGAAAGAGCTCTTACTTCATGAGCCGAAATCTTAAGCACAGACTGCTGAGTTGAAGATAGATTATCATAAGCAGTACGGATAGTTAATTGAATCCATCTAGCAATAGAATGGACCGTAATGTCCTTTCTATTAGGCATCAGAGACAGAAAGAAGCGTTTTTGTCCCTTTCTGATAAACTGAGATCTTCGTTTAAAGATACGTAAAGCTCTAACCGGACAGAGTAAAGGCCTATGCCCGTCTGAAGACGGAAGGGCCTTAATAACAATAGGTTCCGGATATTTATTAGGAGCCTGATTCTTAGCTAAAAATCCAACATTAGTAGTAAAGGTAATAGTGTTCCCAACACTACGATAGTGAGAATCGTCCACCGATAGTGCATGAAGCTCACTGACTCTTCTAGCAGAAGAGAAAGCTAAGAGAAATGCTGTCTTATAAGACAAGAATTTGAAATCTACTGTCCCAAGAGGCTCAAATGGCTTTTCTTTCAGTTTAAGAAGAACCCAAGCTAAATTCCATTTAGGAATTAATCTACAGTTAGAAATCGCGTCTACTGCTCGTCCTGTAAAATGCTTGCCGTGTAAGAAGGACTGCACAATGGAAATACGTGAAGGTTGAGACCTTGCGGGTTGTGATGAAGTTGACGCGACTTCCCCTGCGAAAGAAGATCCTCTCGTGGAGGAAGTTTTTGCGGTAAGTCCCACAGCAGACACCTGAGTAGATTTATCCACGGTCTCTGTGGAGACAGAGATGCTACCAATAG
This sequence comes from Pictodentalium vernedei, assembly GCA_031216915.1. Lineage (NCBI taxonomy): Eukaryota > Metazoa > Mollusca > Scaphopoda > Dentaliida > Dentaliidae > Pictodentalium > Pictodentalium vernedei. The sequence continues at coordinate 532,006,730 of CM062297.1, read as the reverse complement.
AATTTTGCATTGAGATTGTTTTATCTTTAGCAATATTTGCTGAATCAATGGCACTGGAGGATACACATATCCTATCATTCCGTCCCACGAGATCGATAGAGCGTCTACTGCATATGCTCGGGGATCCGGACATGGTGACACATACGTCTGCAACTGATTGTTGAGTTGTGTCACAAATAAGTCTATCATTGGCCGTTCCCATTGGTAGCAAATCTGATTGAATGCCTGTTTGATGAGAGTCCATTCTGACGGCAACAAGCGACCCTTCTGTGAAAGGGAGTCTGCTAATACATTCAGACGACCCGGAATATGACGGACCGAAAGTAGAACTTGGTGTTCTAGAACAAACAGAAGGATTCTTTCCGTTAAATTGAATAACGGAACGGAATGAGTGCCTCCTTGGTTCCGGATATACGCTACTACTGTCGTATTGTCGGACAAGATTTGGACATGTGCTTTCTGAATAATGTTCATCCAATGACGTAATGCAAGCCAAATTGACATCATTTCCTTCATGTTTATGTGCTTGCCTAGAAACTGCGGATCCCAAAGACCCTGGCACTTCGAATCCATTGGGATCAATGTTGCACCCCAACCTGTTTGACTGGTATCCGTCATAATCGTAAAACCCGGATCCGGCAACTGCAGTGGAACTCCCTGAGTCAACCACTGAATGTTTGTCCAAGTCTGAATCTCTTGTTTCACTTGATTTGACAAGAGAACGTCTATATCGAGCGAATGAATCTTTACACTCCAATTCTGAGTCAAGAAAATTTGGAGAGGACGAGTGCGTAACCGCCCCATCGGAATGAGATCTGCAGCGGCTCCGCACAGACCTATCAGTCTCATGAACTCCCTCGCCGTGACTTTGTCTGAGTGAAGACAATAGCGAGCGTAACAACTGATTAATTTCGCTCTGGTTAACAGCAGACGAACGAGATTGTTGTGCGTCTCGAAGCTCATTCCCAGATGAGTGAATGACTTGGACGGCACCAGATCCGACTTCTCGTTTATAATAAAACCGAGACGTCGGAGTAATTGAAGCAGATTCTGCACATCGTTCTGAAGCGTTAACTCGTTGCCGTACCTCTGAAGAATGTCGTCCAGGTAGGCCAATGTTACCGCAGACGAATGAGCTCGGAAATGTATCATTACCGAGTTCATTATTCGAGTGAAAGCCCAGGGCGCTAGGTTCAAACCGAAGCACATCGCCCGGAATTGATATACAACTCCTAGGACTGCAAAGCATAGATACTTTCTGAATGTCGGATGTACCATGACGTGAAAGTACGCATCTTTGAGATCTATGCTTGTAGCATAGTCGTTCACCCGAATACTCGCTCTGACTGATCGAATCGTCTCCATATAGAACTTCGGAGCGACGATCAGCTTGTTTATCCAGCTCAGATCTATGACTGGACGGAATGAGCCATCTGGTTTCGGAACCAGAAACAGATGGCTGTAGAAACCCGGTGATTCCTGGTCTTCTACGACCTCTACCGCATTCTTCGTCAGAAGAGACTGTACTTCTGATAAAAGAGCATCTCTTTTCTGCGGATTTGACGGAAGCTGAGTCCATTTTGGACTTCGAATTAATGGAGGCTTTCAGTTGAAGGATATTCTTAGTCCTTCCGAAATTACCCCTCGGACCCAGGGGTCGTCCGTAATCGACGCCCACTCGTTTATAAAACTCGATAATCTTCCGCCTACCGGAACACGATAGAGGTTCAAACCATCACTTCCTGGACCTGCGAGGCCTGCGGAAGGAGAACTACGTCCTCCACGACCTGCACCTCGTCCCATCGACCTCGGAACATCTGACCGGTTGTCTCGGCCAGAATAACGTCCCGCACGTGAGTCGCTGCCTTGACGGTCTCTAGAATAAGACCTAGAGGACGTATAAGAACCTCTATAGGAACTTCTCTTGGGCGTACTTGTCCCAGAAGTGCCTGTCTTACTCTTTTCTGCTGTATCAGACTTTTTGGAAGCGGATTTGAATAGCAGAGAATCCGAAGCTTTCTTAGTTATCTTATCATAGATTGCTGAAAGCTTGCCGTCGAAGAGAAGCTCTCCGGAGACCGAAGCGACTCTGAGAGAGTTCTTCACCTTACTATCCACGCGCGTGGATGTAGCTAGGGCTGTGTCACGTCTAACCAACTCCAGGTTTGCCACTGAAAGGGCGGAGTTATACGTGGAATAAGCTACTGCCCTTGAAAGAAGTCTTAATGAGGATTGTATATCCTGGAATTCTTTCCCTTGAAGACGCAATGATAACGCCTTAGTAAGGTGGTCTGCGTATGATAAAGCGTCTAAACTAGCTCTGTTAGACATTATTGTTGTTTCCAACATCGCGGTTGGAATAGACATAGACGATGGTAAAGACAATTCCAAGTCTTCTGCTTCGTCGTCTAGACGCAGAGGAACTCTCAGTATGCCCTGTCCTGCCGTTTCGAATTTATTCCTTGAATTGATGAAAGGCAGATTGAGAGCATTAGCGGACAAGAAACCAGCCTTGCCTGTTTTGGTAGCAAGCTTATAGATAGCGTCGTTCAATAATTCGAATGTTCTTGTGACATTATTGGACTGTGTCGGAAACTCAGGGACGATGTCTCTAAACCGATCAAAAAATTCTGTGTCCAATGACGCTATCAGTCTCTTATCCGGCATCGCAGCAGTCTGGCCCGACGGAACAACTTGTGGAAGGTAATGCCGGATGAAATCTACGGCAGCTTTATGTTGTTCCGAAAGAGATAGCTCCAAATCCTCGGAATCCCTTTCGCCATCCTGTCGGACCCCATGATGTTCTCGGTCGTCCGTACCTGATGCATCAGCGGAGCGTACTGACCCTGCGTCGTCGGATAATTCTTGATCCGACAGAGATTCTGTTGTTTGCTGGGATGCTGCGATAATTTGTGCTATTTGGGATAGCACGTCTGTCACTGAGGCCTGTGGACTAGCGGTCTTACGTTGCTTAGCCGCTGGAAGCTCCGTGTACACTGACTCCTGCATACCTCTCTTATGCGAACGTCTGGAGTCTACAGGCCTCTTGTCCCTGGCTACCGGATGGCGTGACCTGGTCGCCGTGGAATCCCTGATTGGCGAAGCTGGCTGGATATCCGTGGTCACGTAGCCAAGGTGAGGTCGTGTGCGCTGCTGAGAGGATGAGGAAGCCTTTTGGACAGTCTCTCCGGACTGTCTATATAACGGAGCGTCCCGAATGCGAAACATTTTGTACCACAACATCTGGTCCCAGATGTTGTTGTACGAGAGAGGGGCCTCTCTCGCTCGCAACCCGGATGGACCTGGACGAGCTAGGAACCGGACTAATAGGCTTCCTCTGTTCTCTCCTCTGATCCGCCGTCACTGGGTGTGCACCTTGTTTATTTATAGTGCTCGCATCACCCAAATCTCCTTCCTGGACCGCAACGGACGAACCCGGCTGCCGAACCATTCGATGAATGGACGCTACACCGGGCGAGCTAGCGGACGTCAACACCGTCGATCCTACTAGGGACCTCTTAGGCAATTGACGTATTTCCATGAGCACTTTTGCCGCTAGCTCTTCATTTAATTGTGACGACGGAGGCACACTTTTGGAAGACATCACGGAAACATCACCCTGTTCTTGTTCCTCTGAAATAGAGATTGATAAACTAGAGTGACCCTGCGGAGAAAGGACCGGCATGGCCTTTTCCCTGCTAACAACATACCGTGACACACGTTTCCAATGTTTATCATCCCAATATATACATACTGAACAGGAGTTAGTGTGAGTACACTGACTACAATTAATACAATGATCATGAAAGTCAGAGGAAGATTTCCTCTTATTACAATTTGAACAATATCCTTTCATTGTGAAAAGAATACAAAAAGTCCTAGTACTCGCACCAACCCCTGAAAACAAAGATACATAATAACATGATCCATTAACATAGAAAAAATAATTGAAATCAAAAAAATTTTTTGAAAAAATATTTTTTCAGCAAAGCCCAAGTTTCTGAAAAGTAACGTTGAGCCCCAATGGATCCCAAGCCTAAGTGTGGACAAAAATTTTAAAAATATTTTAAAAAATTAATGCAACACTTACGAATAATAATAATGTATCTTGTAATGATTAAACTAGTACAAAGACAAAAAATCCCCCTCCACAGAGACTGTTGCCAATGTAAACAAGAAGTGTATAAACACCAGAAACATGACTCCAGGCACTGATAACCCTGGCCCAAAATCAGTTACCAATAATACCCTATCTGATGCAAAACAGAGACTTCCAGGGAAGAAACTGCAGAACATCAGATGGTAGATGCAGAACACTATGCCTAAACACCCATGGGTGAGAACGTAAACATGGGGAAAAGAACAGAATTCATTCTGTTACCCAGCTAAAACTCCCAAGAAATTTTAGTAATAATATTACTGAAAATATGCCAAAAGCATGGGAGAATAGCAAGGGGGGACTTAAAGGAAAAGGAGAGAGGAAACACTGAACAAGCAGTGTAACTTTATAGCAAGAATGACAACAACAGGACCATGCCTCGAAAATAAGCAACTTAACATAATTTCATTAAAAAATTTTAAGTTACAGCCCTGAATATTTTCTGTCACTCATTTTTCCTCTCCTCCTTCTATATCCTCCTTAGATCCACCATTTTTCTAAAATTTATGTGTCTGGAATCATTTAAACTGAGATTTACAAGCACAAATATCAGTCAGATGTGAACTGATGAAGGGCCAAACAAAGAATGATAATTGGTGCCAATTTCGGGACGTCCTTGACACTGCGCATGCGCAGTGGAGGCAAAGTATGGAGGACCTTCAGGACATGATTTCTTTTGGTTTTAGATGCAAATTTTGGGGATTGGGGGGCAAAATTTGTGTTTGGCCCTAGAATTTTAAGAGTTAGCACCAGCTATGTCTGGGTCATTGGTACAGTATAAAAATATTATAAGTTACAGCCCTGAACACATCCTTCCACTGTTTCTTCCTCGCATCCTCTTATTTCATCCTTAGATCCACCATTTCTTTCATGATTTTGTGTCTAGCATCATTTAAACTGAGATTATAAGCACAGATATCAGGGAGATGTTACTGATTGAAGGGCCAAACAAAGAATGAGGATAATGTGCAGTGGACAAAAGTATGGAGGACCACATAGGACATCTAATTTTTGGATTTTGATGCAAATTCTGGTGATTGGGGGGGCATAACAAGAATGTAAACATCAGGCCTATCCCCCGAAATTAGGGAACATGAAATAATTTTGCATAAAAGTTAAAAAATTTATAGTAATTTATATATTTTTTATATTACCAATGACCCAGACATAGCTGGTGCTAATTCTCAAAATCTAGGGCCAAACACAAATTTTGCCCCCCAATCTCCCAAATTTGCATCTAAAACCGAAAAAATCATGTCCTAAATGGTCCTCCATACTTTTCCTCCACTGCGCATGCGCAGTGTCAAGGAGGTCTCGAAATTGGCGCCAATTATCATTCTTACAAGCAGTGCCTGGTCAGCGCTATGTACTCAGCGGGGAGGTATGAGTTCCCAACTCCTGGGAGGGCCATCCCCATCTGGGTCATTGGTAAGTATAAAAAATATATAAATTACTATAAATTTTTTAACATTTTTTATACTGTACCAATGACCCAGACATAGCTGAATAGTAAAAAGGCTGGAGGGCCTAAGACATAGAGGAAAATACAATAAGCTCAACTATATATAATAGAGTTATCCCCTCAAGGAGAAAAGGAGTATTAGACTTTACAGGTATCTTTCTTATTTATGATAAATTAGAAAGACACAACACCCTCCATAATTGAGCATAATGACATTCATGTTCTCTATTAACATCCAGCATAACCCTTTATACTAATTATTTTTAAAGTAAGCCAATAAATAAAGTCAGTCCAGAGAATTGAGACTCTTTATACTCTTTAAAAGTGTCCGAGGATTGTATATTAACGCCCGTTTGACACGTGACATATACAAATAATTCACACCGAGCTACACTTTAAAAATATGACATGAATGAATTTTAAACATTAACTTTACACTTTAAAACCATCCCGGTACCGACTAGGAATTACTGACTCCGGAGGTATCCCCTTGCTTTTCACTATAAAGCAGGTGACCTAAGGGAACACCCTCCCCACCCCCTTCCCCTTGCCCTTGGTCAAATAGCCCAGAGCGAAGAGGGCAGCAGGACAGAGTCACTGTCGGAACAGAAAGCCTGCATAACTATAGTTGCAACTGTTTAGTGGACGACATTCTGAGCAACAGATAATGGACCTAAACAATGCAGGTCTCCAGAAATGGACTCAATATTTCTGAGATAAAAATTTGTGAATGTGGATGGCTGAGACCAATATGCAGCCTTCATTAAATCTGTAATAGCAACACTATTTGCTTAAGCCCAAGACATAGAAAGAGCTCTTACTTCATGAGCCGAAATCTTAAGCACAGACTGCTGAGTTGAAGATAGATTATCATAAGCAGTACGGATAGTTAATTGAATCCATCTAGCAATAGAATGGACCGTAATGTCCTTTCTATTAGGCATCAGAGACAGAAAGAAGCGTTTTTGTCCCTTTCTGATAAACTGAGATCTTCGTTTAAAGATACGTAAAGCTCTAACCGGACAGAGTAAAGGCCTATGCCCGTCTGAAGACGGAAGAGCCTTAATAACAATAGGTTCCGGATATTAATTAGGAGCCTGATTCTTAGCCAAAAATCCAACATTAGTAGTAAAGGTAATAGTGTTCCCGACACTACGATAGTGAGAATCGTCCACAGATAGTGCATGAAGCTCACTGACTCTTCTAGCAGAAGAGAAAGCTAAGAGAAATGCTGTCTTATAAGATAAGAATTTGAAGTCCACTGTCTCAAGAGGCTCAAATGGCTTTTCTTTTAATTTAAGAAGAACCCAAGCTAAATTCCATTTAGGAATTAATCTAAGGGTTCTAGGTCTATTTATCGAGAAGTTTCTAACTAATTTAGATAAAGAGACATTAGATCCAATTTGTAAACTATCATGGTGTGCATAGGTATCAGATAACAAAGACCTATAACCTTTAATAATAACAGGCTGCAGTCTGATCTCATCAAACAAATATACTAGAAAGTTTGCAATGTCTGGAATGGAGGGATCAAAAATATCAACAGAATGATCCCTACACCAACGACAAAAGACCTTCCACTTAGCCGCATAGTTTAGCGAAGAGGAGGTCCTCCTACAGTTAGAAATTGCATCCACTGCTCGTCCTGTAAAATGCTTGCCGTGCAAGAAGGACCGCACAACGGAAATACGTGAAGTTTGAGACCTTGCGGGTTGTGATGAAGTTGACGCGATTTCCCCTGCGAAAGAAGATCCTCTCGTGGAGGAAGCTTCCGCGGTAAGTCCCACAGCAGACACCTGAGTAGATTTATCCACGGTCTCTGTGGAGACAGAGATGCTACCAATAGAATTTTGCATTGAGATTGTTTTATCTTTAGCAATATCTGCTGAATCAAAGGCGCTGGAGGATACACATATCCTATCATTCCGTCCCACGAGATCGATAGAGCGTCTACTGCATATGCTCGGGGATCCGGACATGGAGACACATATGTCTGCAACTGATTGTTGAGCTGTGTCGCAAATAAGTCTATCATTGGCCGCTCCCATTGGTAGCAAATCTGATTGAATACCTGTTTGTTGAGAGTCCATTCTAACGGCAACAAGCGACCCTTCCGTGAAAGGGAGTCTGCTAATACATTCAGATGACCCGGAATATGACGGACCGAAAGTAGAACCTGGTGTTCTAGAACAAACAGAAGGATTCTTTCCATTAAATTGAATAACGGAATGGAATGAGTGCCTCCCTGGTTCCAAATATACGCTACTACTGTCGTATTGTCGGACAGGATTTGGACATGTGCTTTCTGAATAATGTTCATCCAATGATGTAGTGCAAGCCAAATTGACATCATTTCCTTGATGTTTATGTGCTTGCCTAGAAACTGCGGATCCCAAAGACCCTGGCACTTCGAATCCGTTGGGATCAATGTTGCACCCCAACCTGTTTGACTGGCATCCGTCATAATCGTAAAACTCGGATCCGGCAACTGCAGTGGAACTCCCTGAGTCAACCACTGAATGTTTGCCCAAGTCTGAATCTCTTGTTTCACCTGATTTGACAAGAGAACGTCTATATCGAGCGAATGAATCTTTACACTCCAATTCTGAGTCAAGAAAATTTGGAGAGGACGAGTGCGTAACCGCCCCATCGGAATGAGATCCGCAGCGGCTCCGCACAGACATATCAGTCTCATGAACTCTCTCGCTGTGACTTTATCTGAGTGAAGACAATAGCGAGCGTAACAACTGATTAATTTCGCTCTGGTTAACGGCGGACGAACGAGATTGTTGTACGTCTCAAAGCTCATTCCCAGATGAGTGAATGACTTGGACGGCACCAGATCCGACTTCTCCTCGTTTATTATAAAACCGAGACGCCAGAGTAATAGAAGCAGATTCTTCACATTGTTCTGAAGCGTTAACTCATTGCTGTACCTCTGAAGAATGTCGTCCAGGTAGGCCGACGTTACCGCAGACGAATGAGCTCGGAAATATATCATTACCGAGTTCATTATTTGAGTGAAAGCCCAGGGCGCTAGGTTCCAGCCGAAGCACATCGCTCGGAACTGATATACAACTCCTAGGACTGCGAAGCGTAGATACTTTCTGAATGTCGGATGTACCATGATGTGAAAGTATGCACCTTTGAGATCTATGCTTGTAGCATAGTCGTTCACCCGAATACTCGCTCTGACTGATCGAATTGTCTCCATATAAAACTTCGGAGCGACGATCAGCTTGTTTATCCAGCTCAGATCTATGACTGGACGGAACGAGCCATCTGGTTTCGGAACTAGAAACAGATGGCTGTAGAAACCCGGTGATTCCTGGTCTTCTACAACCTCTACCGAATTCTTCTTCAGAAGAGACTGTACTTCTGATAAAAGAGCGTCTCTTTTCTGCGGATTTGACGAAGCTGAGTCCATTTTGAACTTCGAGTTAATGGAGGCTTTCGTTTGAAGGATATTCTTAGTCCTTCTGAAATTACCCCTCGAACCCAGGGGTCGTCCGTAATTGACGCCCAATAGTTTATAAAACTCGATAATCTTCCGCCTACCGGAACACGACAGAGGTTCAAACCATCACCTCCTGGACCTGCGAGGCTTGCAGAAGGAGAGACTACGTCCTCCACGACCCGCACCTTGCCCCGTTGACCTAGGGACGTCTGACCGGTTATCTCGGCCAGAATAACGTCCCCCACGTGAGTCGCTGCCTTGACGGTCTCTAGAATAAGACCTAGAGGACGCATAGGAACCTCTATAGGAACTTCTCTTGGGCGTACTTGTCCCAGAAGTGCCTGTCTTACTCTTTTCTGCTGTATCCGACTTTTTGGAAGCGGATTTGAATAGCAGAGAATCCGAAGCTTTCTTAGTTATCTTATCACAGATTGCTGAAAGCTTGCCGTCGAAGAGAAGTTCTCCGGAGACCGAAGTGACTCTGAGAGAGTTCTTCACCTTACCATCAACGCGCGTGGATGTAGCTAGGGCTGCATCACGTCTAACCAACTCCAGGTTTGCCACTGAAAGGGCGGAGTTATACGTGGAATAGGCTACTGCCCTTGAAAGAAGTCTTAATGAGGATTGTATATCCTGGAATTCTTTCCCTTGAAGACGTATGATAACGCCTTAGTAAGGTGATCTGCGTATGATAAAGCGTCTAAGTTAACTCTGTTAGACATTATTGTCGTTTCCAACGTCATGGTTGGAATTGACATAGACGACGGTATAGACAATTCCAAGTCTTCAGCCTCGTCGTCTAGACGCAGAGGAACTCTTGGTATGCCCTGTCCTGCCGTTTCGAATTTATTCCTTGAATTGATGAAAGGCAGATTTAGAGCATTTGCGGATAAGAAACCAGACTTGCCCGTTTTGGTAGCAAGCTTATATATAGCGTCATTCAATAATTCGAATGTTCTTGTGACCTTATTGGACTGTGTCGGAAACTCAGGGACGATGTCCCTGAACCGATCAAAAAATTCTGTGTCCAATGACGCTATCAGTCTCTTATCTGGCATCGCAGCATTCTGGTCCGACGGAACAACCTCTGGAAGATAATGCCGAATAAAATCTACGGCAGCTTTATGTTGTTCCGAAAGGGAAAGCTCCAAATCCTCCGAATCCCTTTCGCCATCCTGTCGGACCCTATGAAGTTCTCGGTCGTCCGTACCTGATGCTTCAGCGGAGCGTACCGACCCAGCGTTGTCGGATAATTCCTGATCCGACAGAGATTCTGTAGTTTGCTGGGATGCTGCGATAAGTTGTGCTATTTGGGATAGCACGTCCGTCACTGAGGCCTGTGGAGTAGCGGTCTTACGTTGCTTTGCCGCCGGAAGCTCCGTGTACGTTGACTCCTGCATACTTCTTTTATGCGAACGTCCGGAGTCTACAGGCCTCGTGTCCCTGGCTACCGGATGGCATGACCTGGTCGCCGTGATATCCCTGATCGGCGAAGCTGGCTGGATATCCGTGGTCACATAGCCAAGGTGCGGTCGTGTGCACTGCCGTGAGGATGAGGAAGCCTTATCGACAGTCTCTCTGGACTGTCTATATAACGGAGCGTCCCCAGCGTCGGACGTATGCTCCGAATGCGAAACGTTTTGTACCACAATATCTGGTCCCAGATGTTGTTGTACGAGAGAGGGACCTCTCTCGCTCGCAGCCCGGATGGACCTGGATGAGCTACGAACCGCACTAATAGGCTTCCTCCGTTCTCTCCTCTGATCCGTCATCACTGGGTGTGCACTTTGTCTTATTATAGTGCTCGCATCACCCAAATCTCCTTCCTGGACCACAACGGACGAACCCGGCTGCCGAGCCATTCAATGAATGGTCGCTACACCGGGCGGGCGAGCTAGCGGACGCCAATGCCGCCGATCCTACTAGGGACCTCTTAGGCAACTGACGTATTTCCATGAGCACTTTTGCCGCTAGCTCTTCATTTAACTGTGACGACGGAGGCACACTTTTGGAAGACATCACGGAAACATCACCCTGTTCTTCTTCCTCTGAAATAGAGATTGATAAACTAGAGTGACCCTGCGGAGAAAGGACCGGCATGGCCTTTTCCCTGCTAACAACATACCGTGACACACGTTTCCAATGTTTGTCATCCCAATTGACACATACTGAACAGGAGTTAGTGCGAGTACACTGACTACAATTAATACAATGATTATGAAAGTCAGAGGAAGATTTCCTCTTATTACAATTTGAACAATATCCTTTCATTGTGAAAAGAACACAAAAAGTCCTAGTACTCGCACCAACCCCTGAAAACAAAGATACATAATAACATGATCCATTAACATAGAAAAAATAACTGAAATCAAAAAAATTTTTTGAAAAAATATTTTTTCAGAAAAGCCCAAGTTTCTGAAAGTAACGTTGAACCCCAATGGACCCCAAAAAAGCCTAAGTGTGGACAAAAATTTTTAAAATATTACAAAAAAATTAATGCAACACTTACGTATAATAATAATGTATCTTGTTATGATTAAGCTAATACAACGACAAGAAATCCCTCTCAACAGAAACCGTTGTCAATGTAAACAAGAAGTGCATAAACACCAGAAACATGACTCCAGGCACTGATAAACATGGCCCGAAATCAGTTACCAATAACAACACTATCTGATGCAAAACAGAGACTTCCAGGGAAGAAACTGCAGAACATCAGATGGTAGATGCAGAACACAATGCCTAAACACCCATGGGTGAGGACGTAAACATGGGGAAAAGAACAGAATTCATTCTGTTACTCAGCTAAAACTCCCAAGAAATTTTAATAATATTACAAAAAATATGCCAAAAGCATGGGAGAATAGCAAGGGGGGACTTAAAGGAAAGGGAGAGAGGAAACACTGAACAAGCAGTGTAACTTTATAGCAAGAATGACAACAACAGGCCCATGCCTCGAAATTGGGCAACATAACATAATTTCGTAAAAAATTTTAAGTTACAGCCCTGATTATTTCCTGCCACTCATTTTCCTCTCCTCCTTCTAATTCCTCTTTAGGTCCACCATTTCTCTAATATTTATGTGTCTGGCATCATTTAAACTGAGATTTACAAGCACAAATATCAGTCAGATGTGAACTGATGAAGGGCCAAACAAAGAATGATAATTGGCGTCAATTTCGAGACCTCCTTGACACTGCGCATGCGCAGTGGAGGAAAAGTATGGAGGACCATTTAGGACATGATTTTTTCGGTTTTAGATGCAAATTTTGGGGATTGGGGCGCAAAATTTGTGTTTGGCCCTAGATTTTGAGAATTAGCACCAGCTATGTCTGGGTCATTGGTACAGTATAAAAATATTATAAGTTACAGCCCTGAACACATCCTTCCACTGTTTCTTCCTCTCATCCTCTTATTCCATCCTTAGATCCACCATTTCTTTCATGATTTTGTGTCTGGCATCATTTAAACTGAGATTATAAGCACAGATATCAGTAAGATGTTACTGATTGAAGGGCCAAACAAAGAATGAGGATTTGGCTCCAATTTCGTTACTTCCTGGACACTGCGCATGCGCAGTGGACAAAAGTATGGAGGACCACATAGGACATCTAATTTTTGGATTTTGATGCAAATTTTGGGAATCGGGGGGGCAAAATTTGTGTTTGGCCCTAGAATTTAAGAGTTAGCACCAGCTAAGTCTGGGTCATTGGTACAGTATAAAAACATATGGTCAACTCCATCCAACTGAATGGATGACTGGACCAATGTAGCACCGTTCGACAGCTCACCATCGGAGTCTATTAAACGGTAGTACCAGCAACTACTGGAATGCTGCGAAACACACAGCAATCTGTGGCAGCCGGTCTGTGACTGAGGCTAGCAGAACAATGATAATCTACTTGTTACCATAAGCTGCTCACGGGACGGAGATCTGGCCCCAGATCCTCGACACATGTCCCATATAAAAATGCCTCGAACAACTAGCTATCGACCCGAACATGCAAAGTCAGATAGCTAGTCTGCGGTCAACGTGCTTCATTAATGAAGCAGAGGAAGATGCCATAGCTGCAACCGGATGCGGCTGCAGTGTGAAAGGAGCATCACCATGTACTTGTTCCACTGAAAAAGAAACTGAAATACTCAAATTATTTTTGCGGTGAGAGCTCCGGCACAGGAACCTCACCGCCAACGACATACTGCGACACCCATCTCCAACGTCTGTCATCTCAAAGTACACAAGTAGGACATCGACTACAGGCAAGGCGACAAGCATGTAATTCCGAGGAAGACTTCCTCGTCTGGCATTTAGAGCAGTAAGTCGATAGCACTCCTACAAACTCCACAACAAAATATATGATACAGATACATGAATAACAGCAATCAAAATTAACTTTGAAAAAATTTATAAAAAACAATTCTTTGAAAATTTTTTTGAGAAAAAGCCTAAGTTCCCAAAGGGAACATCATGAGCCCAAGGGCATCGCGATAGAGCCCAAGGGCATCGCGATAGAGCCTAAGTGTGGACAAAATCCAGAATTTTTTAGATACACTACCAGAATAATAATCAATGTATCCTACAGTAATTCAATATTAATACTACATATATTTGAGGACGCTGCCACTGTAAACATCAAAGGAAAACAAGAGGCCCCAAGGGGCCTGAGGGCGCTCACCCGCCATGGTAGCCTAAATATCAACCCAGAGAATTAATTTCAACAAGTTGCATCTGCTCCTCCTAAGAAAAGCTTCTACCAAATATCCAAAGATTCTGACCAGTGGATCTAAAAAAAAAAGAAGATTTTTAAAGAATATTCCTCATCTTGAACTAAGTTATAATTCGGGCTGCCACAGGGAGCCCATATATAAACCAAGGGACTTGGTTTTAACAATCTTGAGTCTCACCCCGCTAAGGATGCTGCATACCAAATATCAAAACATTCCGACTGATGGATCTGAAGAAGAAGATTTTTAAAGAAAATTCCTCATTTTGAACTAAGTTAGAATTCAAGCTGCCACAGTGAGTCCAAATATGGACCTAGGGACATGATTTGAACAAACTTGAATCCCCCCCCCCCTAAGGATGCTGCATATCAAATATCAAAACGTTCCAACTGCTGGATCTGAAGAAGATTTTTAAAGAAAATTCCTCATTTTGAACTAAGTTATAATTTGGGCTACCACAGTGAGCCCAAATATGAACCCAGGGACTTGGCTTGAACAAACTTGAATCTCCCCCCCCCCCCCCCCCCCCCCCCCCCCCCCCCAAGCATGGTGCAACCCAATATCAAAATATTCTGCATGCTGGATCTTGAGAAGAAGATTTTCAAAGAAATTTGAATGAAATGCACTAAGTTCGAATTTGAGCTTGTATAGTGGGCTCAAATATGAATCCAGGGGGCCAATTTGAACAAACTTGAATCAGATCCACCCCTCAATGTTGCATACCAAATATCAAAAGATTCTGCCTGCTGGATCTGGAGAAGAAGATTTTTTAAGAAATTTGTCTGAAATGCACTAAGTTCGAATTCAGGCTTCTATAGTGAGCCCAAATCTGAATCTAGGGGGCCGATTTGAACAAACTTGAATCAGATCCACCCCACAATGTTGCATACCAAATATCAAAAGATTCTGCCTGCTGGATCTGGAGAAGAAGATTTTTGAAGAAATTTGCCTGAGATGCACTAAGTTTGAATTCGAGCTTCTATACTGAGCCCCAAAATTTAAGAAATTTCCCTGAAATGCACTAAGTTCGAATTCGAGCTTCTATACTGAGCCAAAATATAAACCCCGGGGCTGATTTGAACAAACTTGAATCAGATCCACCCCACAATGTTGCATACCAAATATCAAAAGATTCTGCCTGCTGGATCTGGAGAAGAAGATTTTTTAAGAAATTTGTCTGAAATGCACTAAGTTCGAATTCAGGCTTCTATAGTGAGCCCAAATCTGAATCTAGGGGGCCGATTTGAACAAACTTGAATCAGATCCACCCCACAATGTTGCATACCAAATATCAAAAGATTCTGCCTGCTGGATCTGGAGAAGAAGATTTTTGAAGAAATTTGCCTGAGATGCACTAAGTTTGAATTCGAGCTTCTATACTGAGCCCAAATATAAACCCAGGGGGCTGATTTGAACAAACTTGAATCAGATCCACCCCACAATGTTGCATACCAAATATCAAAAGATTCTGCCTGCTGGATCTGGAGAAGAAGATTTTTGAAGAAATTTGCCTGAAATGCACTAAGTTCGAATTTGAGCTTCTATACTGAGCCCAAATATAAACCCAGGGGGCCGATTTGAACAAAATTGAATCAGATCCACCCCACAATGTTCCATGCCAAATATCAAAAGATTCTGCCTGCTGGATCTGGAGAAGAAGATTTTTTAAGAAATTTGCCTGAAATGCACTAAGTTCGAAATCGGGCTCCTATACTGAGCCCAAATATGAACCCAGGGGGCCGATTTGAACAAACTTGAATCAGATCCACCCTACAATGTTGCATACCAAATATCAAAAGATTCTGCCTGCTGAATCTGGAGAAGAAGATTTTTTAATCTTTTTCCCATTGCCTACAGTGTTAAAAAGTGCTGACTCAGCACTTTTTCAAAGTCCTGAAAAAAGTACATTGTGATCAAATCGATAGGGATATTTTAACCATTCTATTCTACTGGATAAAAGTAAACTTTATACAAAATAAGAATTCTCTGTGCTGTGTAGTTTTGGAGATATGGCAGGTTTAAGGTTTTTCCTATTTTTAGCTCCCGAGGTTCCCACGGGGCAATGAGAAAATTTTTTTTGCATCAATCAACTACTTATGACACATTATCATCTCATATCAAATTTGGTTCAAATTGACCTGATGGTTCTGAAAATATAAATTTTAGGCGTGGCCAAAATTTTTTGCCCCTCCCGTAACGAAGGCAAATAATGCCTGACAAACTTCTCTTGAACAAACTTGATTCTACACCTCAAAAGGACTCTGTATACCACATATCAAGTCTCTGCTACTGGTGGTTCATTAGAAGAAGATTTTCAAAAAATTTGGCCATTTTTTCCCCACACCTCTGCTCAATTTGAGCCGAAACCTATTTTGGATAAAAATCAAAATGCCCCTATATAACCACTACTTACATGAAATTTAATTAAAATTCGGCCAGTGGTTTAGGAGAAAGAGGCTCAAACACCAACTTCACGCAGGACGACAGACGACGGACGAAGAGTGATAAGAAAAGCTCACCCTGACTTTCAGTCAGGTGAGCTAAAAACGGAAACAAGACATCAGGCACACAAAAAGGCCCAAAGTCAGTAACTGATTTAAATGCTTCCAGATGCAAAGCTAGATCTTCATATGAAGAAAAAACGATACACCGGATAGAAGATGCAAGACCAAAACGACCCAACACTCCTAGGGTGAGGACGTAACCATGGTGATAAACAGAATAAACATTCTGTAAAACATGTTAAATTCCCTACAAATTTAATAAAAAAATTCAATAAAAAATAGCCAAAAAGCTTTGGAGTTTAACAGGAGGGGATCATGGAAGGATAGGGAAGGAACACTAAACAAACAGTGGATTAATCATTAGCAAGAATGATGATGTCAGGCGTATGTCCCAAAAATGGGAAACATGAAATAATTTTTATAATTATTATAAAGTTACAGCCCTGAACATTTGAAATCACTGTTGTTCACTTCCATCATCCATTTACAGCCTTGAATCCACCAATTCTTTCATTGATTTGTGTCTGGCATCCTCAAAAAAGGAGATTGTAAAGCACAGATGTCAGAACATTGTTACTGACTTTAGGGCCAAACAAAGAATGATGTTTGCGCCAATTCCAGTCTCTTCCTGACTGCTGCGCATGCGCAGATGGTAAAAGTATGGAGGGCCAGATGGGACTTTTAATTTTTGGTATTGTATGCAAATTTTGGGGATTGGGGGGCTTCAAAATTTGTATTTGGCCCTGGAAATTAATAAGTTTGCACCAGCAGCTAAGTCTGGGCCATTGGTTTTAGTATAAAAATATGGAATACCGTATGCTTTTGTATAAACTCTGCTTTCAAAAGTTAATTCAAGGCTACAACTAATAAACAACATATTGGAAGTCAAATCTACCAATATAGAGTTTATTTGACAAGATCTAAGTCATAGACATATCTCGTAAGACAGGTGATCAATAAATTTACTTACCGGATAGACATTTATGTTTTGTACAGTTAAATGCTTCCATTCCATCAGCTCATCCATTGATAAATTAGTTTTCTTTGACTGGAGAAAAATAACATTATTTATTTAAATTATAAGGTTCACACACCTGAGCAAAAATAATATTAACCCTTTACCTAACATGAAAAGCAGATGACACTTGCAAACAAAATTCTTGAATAACAAATTTTTTTCATTTTTGTCTCAAAAACATAGGTTATGACCCCTCATTGGAATGAGCTCGTTCCACAGAGGGGTCATAACCTATTTTTCTGAGACAAAAAATAAAAAAATAATAAAAATTAATTGGCGATTTTTGTGAATTGAGCTGGCCGGTTTTGTCCGTTACGTTGGGCAATGGTTTAAAGAAATATTCAAGGTGATTTCGTATCTCATATATCATTATCTCACCAAAAATATTATTTTACAATGTCACCAAGAATCTGACAAAAGCACTTGATCGATCTGTTGTGAGATTGTTGAAGTACATTTAATTTTTAATATAATTACCTTTAAGGTATAACAGTACTAAACATTTTCCATAGGTAACCATTATAACATACATGTGAAAAAAAATATTATCACATTATTTTAATTTGGGCATTCCAATATCTTTGTCAAGTATAGACCTTCAGACAACTTTTTCAGTCCTAAAAACTGGAGGTCATGTTACAAATGACAGTAAGTTGACAGGAAGAAAACTACTGGTCACAGGCCTATTTTTTTCATGGAATTTCTAAAACAAACCACTCCAATAGGCCACTGTGTTTTTTTGGTCCCAAAATTCATCAAATTACCCCTCCTTTTTCTCTTCAATATTCAGCAATTATGTAATATTTCAATACGATACTTCAAAGGTTTTCAAAATCAATATTTTTTTCTACAGGCTGCTTCAGAGAATGCATCAATGGACGGATGGACAGACAGATGGATGGATGGACGGATGGACTCTGTCCTTCCATCTGTCCGGACAGACAACCCTGACTTCATCACGGGGGCATAATAAAAAGAAAACCTATTTTTAAGTCGGGACCAAATTATATCATTCGAGACTACAAGAAAATCCTTGCAGTCACTCTTGAGATAGTGCTGGTGCCTACTCAAGAAGTAGTAGGTATCCTATATGTATATGACAATGCATATCAGTATCTAGTCCTTAAAGAACAGATACAATATGTAGAGATGTTAGAACATATTGATATTTAGCAACCTTGGAAATAAATCTAAAGTGTGATAATGCACTTAAAAATATAATTTACCCTCACTTCTCGCTTTATGATGAGCACCTGTGCTTGCCGAAATAAGTGTGGTCTTGGATAATCACGTATTTGATAACATTTTTTGATCGATTTAGTACAGAATAAATACAAAAATATTATTAACTCTTTACTCAACACACATGATGTTAAAATTTGGTTATTCTATATTTTTTTTTCACAGAATTTCAACAAAACCATCTCATGTGAACCTCTCCCTCATGGGATTGAGCTTGATGAGTTCAATCCAATGAGGGGGTCAAATGATATGGTTTGATGAAATTTTTAGAAATGTAATATTTTTTTAACCCCTCAATTTTAAATTGCACAGGCTGATGCGGAAAATTCATTAACAAAAGGGTCAAATACAAGTTGTTGACTTCTCAATTTGTGCCATGAATACATGATGAAAACACCCGATCTCAAATAACAATGCTGCATTGCAGTGGGTAAAATATAGAACCTTAGTGAGCACGCTCACATACCCCAAGCGCCCCGATATTTCAAGCTCTAATCATTTTTTAAAAATAAACATAGATTCTAGGAATACTGCAGAAAACAGTGTTCTGTAGTTTCAACAGTATTGAAAGAATTCAAGCAGAGAAAAAGCCTGGAAAACTGTAATTTTGATGAACTTTTCAAAGTCTATGGGGGCCGTAATTTTGGTAAAAATCAGTGGAGTGGAACAAAACCCAAACTTGTTCTGTAGGCCACCATGTTAGACTAACATATCAAAAATCAGCTCAATATCTGGAAGCGTGTAGGAAAAAAGTCTGGAAAACTGTAATTTTGATGAACTTTTCAAAGTTCAAGGGCCGTAATTTCGGTAAAAATCAGTGCAGCGGAACAAAATGCAAACTTGATCTGTAGGCCACCATGTCAGACTAACATACCAAACATCATCTCAATATCTGGAAGCGTGTAGAAAAAAAGTCCGGAAAACTGTAATTTTAATGCATTTTTCAGAGTCCAAGGGTCGTAATTTCGGTAAAAATCAGTGGAGCAGAACAAAACGCAAACTTGTTCTGTAGGCCACCATGTTAGACTAACATACCAAAAATCAGCTCAATATCTGGAAGCGTGTAGGAAAAAAGTCTGCAAAACTGTAATTTTGATGAACTTTTCAATGTTCAAGGGCCGTAATTTCGGTAAAAATCAGTGGAGCGGAACAAAATGCAAACTTGATCTATAGGCCACCATGTTAGACTAACATACCCAAAAACAGCTCAATATCTGGAAGCATGTAGAAAAAAAGTCCGGAAAACTGTAATTTTGATGAATTTTTCAGAGTCCATGGGCCATAATTCCGGTAAAAATCAGTGGAGCGGAAAAAAATGCAAACTTGATCTGTAGGCCACCATGTTAGACTCAAATACCAAAAATCATCTCAATATCTGGAAGCGTGTAGAAAAAAAGTCCGGAAAACTGTAATTTTGATGAATTTTTCAGAGTCCAAGGGCCGTAATTTCGGTAAAAATCAGTGGAGCAGAAAAAAATGCAAACTTGATCTGTAGGCCACCATGTTAGACTCACATACCAAAAATCAGCTCAATATCTGGAAGCGTGTAGAAAAAAAGTCCGGAAAACAAGTAGGACTGACTGACGGACGGACCAGTCAAAAACATTACACCCCTGCAACTTCGTTGCGTGGGGTATAATAACCCTTTGAAATTGTTGGAAGTATAATTTGAAAGGAGCAAAATTTCCAT
Source organism: Pictodentalium vernedei (assembly GCA_031216915.1). Lineage (NCBI taxonomy): Eukaryota > Metazoa > Mollusca > Scaphopoda > Dentaliida > Dentaliidae > Pictodentalium > Pictodentalium vernedei. The sequence goes on along the minus strand of CM062297.1, from coordinate 531,986,473 downwards.
TGCAAAAAACAGGTTCAAGGGGTGAATACCCTTCATGCCAAAATCTTATCAGAAAGTATGGACAAAATAATTTCAATACAGGGTCATAAACTATGTAAGCAAGAAAAAAAGGAGGAGAAATTATCTATCAGTTTCCACATACATGTATATGTTTAGATAGATTTAGCTCTTTACTCATACAAGCTGCTAGTTACTTTTCCAACTTTTTCTTTAATACAGTGAAGCCCACATAATTGGATATCACTTAACTGAATAACCCTGTTAATTGAATATAATTTCCCAACACAAAACCATTTACCATACCTCCAGTACAAATTTGACCTGTTTATAGAGTAAACTCCTGTTAATTGAATAAAAAATCTTGTAACCTGTCAAGAAATTACCCTGACTCTCCCAAGTTTTCCTTTATTTATAGACCTATTTGACCTCAGAACATCCAATACAGGCATTTAATCTATTATATCTTGTTTGACAGAGCTCATGGAGCTCTGTCAAATAAGATATAATAGAATGAATGCTAAGTTTATCTCTAGAATACAGGAAAGTGACACAATCCCTGTTAATTAAATACTCCTGTTAATTGAATAGTTTTCATTAGCAAAGTGGCTATTCAGCTAATAGGGTTCCACTGTAACTAAAAAAAAAATTCATTCACGCCATGGCTTATTACTCTTCCTTAGAACAGCTCACTAAGCTTACTTACAAAAATAAAAAAAAAAATATATAAAAACAAGAGCAATGAGAAGCATGGCATATGCCCCCTCTCCTACAATATCATGGATAGAAATACAAAAAAAAACAAGATCAGTCTTGCAGAACTTTAGTTATAGAGTGGAACCAATTTCAAGTGTATTTAACATTGGAGGTCACAGTGACCTTGACCTTTGGCACATCATGGTCAAAATAAATAGGCTTCTTCCACTCATACCTAACCCACATATGAAGTGTGGTAAAGATCCGGTTGGTAGAACTTTAGTTAACTGACGGAATGCAAAAAGTTAACGGACGGACGACGACGGAAGACGGACATGGTGATAACCAATCCTGAATAAAGCAGACTGTCATCTGCAAAATGAGGTCCCCAGAGGGTGAATTTGGTGATGCTACCCTGCACAGCAGGGTAGCATCACAAAATTTACCCGCTGTGAACCTTAGTCTGAATCAAGGTCTCAAGTTAAAACAGAAAGATGTACCTAGAGGATAAATTGGCCCACTGTAGGGGATAGCATCAGCAAATTCACCCTCTGGGAACCTCATTTTGCAAATGACAGGTTGCTTATATCCAGGCTTGGTGATAACATAATGCCCCCTCCTCAAAGAGGCCGGGGGCATAAATACACACACCTGCACACATTTTTATAAAAAAAAAGAAAACAAAAAAAACCTTTGTGTGGCCAAATTCACTCACCTTTACAATGCTATTGCTGACTCCTAATTGACATGCTCTGACAGGTTCCATGGATTCAACACATATTTTATCACAGTTATCTGTATTTCCTGAACAGGAACAGTTCAATAAATCATGAGTTTCACAACTGGAAACTTCATTCAGTGAGAACAAATCCTGAAATATACACTCATGATGAAAACATAAGCAGATGGAAGACTAGCTTGGATCATAATTTTGATAAAATAATAGATTAAATTTCATTTTGAAAGGTGACATTTCATTGTCAATTTGAAAAAGCAAAATTTTGCTTTCAGAACTTGTTGCATACTGAGGGCTCAAAACTGAAATTATTCATTTATTGGTGCTTAAGGTCAGTTTCAGAATGTATGACTATATCATGACCACAACACAAGTATAAAATCATGTTAGACTACTGTTTATACTTGGGTTGCCAACATTAGAAGACTTGCATTCCAGGTGCTGGTCATCAATAATAAATAAAATATACCAGTGAAACAGAACTTGATTGTCACATTAAACCTTCACCAAACACGAAAGGCAGAGGACACTTGCAAACGAGATTTTTAAATAACTAATTTTTTTCATTTTTTGCATCAAAAACTTAGCTTATGACCCCTCATTGGAACAAGCTCAATGAGCTAGTTCCAATAAGGGTTATAAGCTATGTTTTTGAGACAAAAAATGAAAAAATAATGAAAACTGAATGGGGATTTTTGCGGAAATGCTATCCAGTTTTGGCCATTGCATTGTGTAAAGGGTCAAGCAACACTGCTCCACCTCCTGGGGTTCCCACAGAATTTGAAAGACATATGCCTCGTTCTGAGGTTTCTAGGGGATAATTTTAAGCCATTATACAAAAGAAATAGAAATGGATGCAAAACATAAGTGGTGTAATAGGGATCTGCTCACCCAGATCTAAAATTGACTTCCCAAAAATTCTGTGATCACCACCTGCACTCCTTTTGAAATAGGCACATTTCTTGTATCTGTTCTTTTATTTATTGGGGTTTAACACCACTTTCAAGAGCCAGGGTCTTACCTTGTTATACCATTTTATATGTGTAGGAGGGAGCACTGTGGCTCAGTGGATACAGCACTGAACTTTAAACCGATCCCCGCCAGGTGCAACTGCGTTGTGCCCTAGGACAAGGTCCTTAATCCCAATCACCATCGCACCCTGGTGGCACTGTGTACTAGGGCTTACTGCTCGTCAATGGTGCACTTGTCTTTAAGCCTTCTTGAGCAAAGTTAGTACGTTGGAGAGTCTGACAGTTGCTCTCCAATGATAAGTGGTTCTCTCTGGGTACTCTGGCTTCCTCCATCCTTAAAACTGTCCGACCCAAGGTGACTCTGGCTGTCAAAAGTGTCATTAAACCCCAATAATAAATAAATAAATATATGTGGAGGAAGCTGGAATACCCAGAGAACCACTAAATAATGAAAAGTAACAGTCATATTTTCCAACTTACCAACCTAGCATGGTGAAGATAAGTTTACTGTTGACATGCCCTATGCCTCAGTATACAATGCCACCATGATGCCACATAGGCAATTAGGGTTAGGTGTCTTGCCCATATACACAATGCAGATGACATGAGTCAGGATCAAACCATCAACTTTTGGATCTCATACCTTATGTTAGTGTCACACCTTATCAGAAAGATTCAACTACAATCTTTGAGTGTATCGGTGGATTTCTGTCCTAACTTTCAGCCAACAAACAACTGACTTGTTCAAAATGATATCTTATCAGGAGTCAGGAAAGTAATAAATTATGAAACTAAAACAGCAGAACATATTTTGCAGTGAATTGTGTGAGAGGATTATTGTCTTGAGCCAATGAGAGGTGGGGATTCAAGTCATTATGTGGGTTTGTAGAGTGTACAGAACTGCACATGCACATAGAATGCAACCTCTAATCAAGGCAATTATCGGGCCCTGCGAATCACATATTTTTTATTCCAATCAAATCTCAAATCAAATTAGGTCTATTATTTGTAATGAAATCAAATCTTGAAACAAATACAGGCATCTTGAAGTCCCAGCTGATAAAATATTCCAGCTACATCATCAAGGCATGCCTCTGTCGAAGACATGCCTTGATGATGTAGTTGAAATATTACCAAGTAAGAATTTTGGTCAAAAACAGAAATAGGCGCGAGAATTCTGTACTGGGCACTGCTAGCCACTAGCAACCATGAGCTTAAATCAATATTGCTTGGGAATTTAAAATTTGCTTTCAGCAGGGGAGTGACTAGTAAAACTGGAATTAGCATGAATGGTTGCATGGGTACAGATGCTTTTTATATTAATAGAGCAGAAATTACACTCAGTCTTTATTTTCAACATTATTTATATACAATTTCTATCTCAGCTACACATTTTGTGAGACGATTAAGATGACTGATACCAAGCAAAATTCTGGTGAAAAGATTCGAAGGAAAATGACCGATTTTGAATCAAACCGAATACCAACTTAAGATTCGAAATCAAATCACATCTCGAAGCTTTGCAGGACCTGGGGCATTATGACACAATTTTAATCTGTCACAAACTCAATGAAAAATTTTTTAAAGGGAAACAAAGCAAGAGTGCAAATCAAGAAGAGCTTCTATGTTATCCATTGTGATGTTCAGAAAAAGAATGGTAACTGTCAAATTTGACAGTATCCACTTTACAGTGGTCAGTGGAGTTAAGAAACAGCCAATCATTCCAACTTTACAGTAATGATACTTACTTTTAGATCTTCCAGTGAAAATTGGACATCTGTTTTATCTTTTGTATCCATCAGTGTTCCACTTAAACCCTGTTTACTTATCTGTCTTTGATACACTTTTTCCTCAATTGTACCCTAAAATTTCAAGCAATTTTCATACCTATTTAATTACTTTTGAAATAATGTTATGTTTTTAGGACAAATAAAAAAAATACCTTTGGTTCTCGAGCAATTAGTTTTTCAAATTTATGAGGGAGGGAGGCTTTTATTTTTTCTGTTTATTAATTGGTTTAGTGCTGCAAGCCCACATTTGGGCTCTGTCATAAAGTGCAGGTACCAACAACTTAGCGGTTTTGTATTCTGCAGGTGTGGTTCACATTATCTTTGAAGGAAATTTATTGCACCTGTGTATCTTTACCTTGTTATACTTCATGGTGGAGTACCTACAGGCACTCTCTCATAAACTGTAACAAGGCATAGACATGTGAACAAATTTTGACTCCCCCAAAATTTAGCACTCTATCAGTTTAATAAAGAAATATGAAATACATTTGTGTTCAGTTATTTTATGTGGCTGGTTCGAAAATATAATACCATCAACATAATTTCTAATTTTCTGCAGAACAAAGCAAATGCATGCTTACAAAACAAATAGACACTGTATTTTAACACTGCAAATGATATCCATCAATTTCAATGAGGGATTGCCTGAATGCCAAACCCTTTTTGTGCCTTATATCAAATGCTTAACCCTTTACCAAAGCAGACGATATCAAAATTTATTATTTTAATATTTGTTTTTTCAAATTTTTCAAAAAATTTCAGCAGAACCATATCATGTGACCCCTCTTTGGAATGAGCTCATTGAGCTCATTCCAATGAGGAGTCACATGATCTGGTTGTGTTGAAATTTTTTTTAAATGTATATTTTTTTAACTACTTAATTTGTAAATAATGCATGCGGATGTGGCCGATTCGTTAGGTAAAGGGTTAAAGGCTTGTGATTTAGTGATGTACCGATTGTGAGAAAGGATCAAGAACCAATTGCCCCATTATCGTCCCATTCTGATACCAATTCCAATTGTCGGTGACTGTCTACTGAAAGTGAGTAAAATGCACTAAAATACTCCAACCAGTTCAAGTTTGTTTTGATCCACATTCAACGCCGATACCAAAGATGCCTACAAATGCAATAAAGATATAATCAGGGTTGTCATTTTGTGGCAGCATGTCTGAGTTTTGCATGAGGAATGAAATTCATGACAGACTTCTGAAGGTGGAAATCACCCAACACATCTCTAAAGTTTAAATGGACATGATTGTGTTGACTAGTGGTCAAAAAACCAGTAGTAGATTGATTGGCCAGTTAATCAATTAATTGGATGCAATTCATATCCATGACATGATGTGGTATCAACAACCAAAGCAAACATTTTACTAAGTAATAAAAGCACGTATGACTGTTAATCATATTTGAATTTCATAAGAATTGCATGCTGGAATGTGGTTACCACAAAACCCTAAATTTCTGGGGATAAACTTTTTTTCCTCTGAAGGGACTGGGCAGCTGGAAAGGAAGTTGACAAGAAAATTAAAAATAAACTGAACTACTGAAAGTAAGGTGGGTGTTTTCATAAAAAATTAATTAACCCTTCATGGGTTGGAAATTTTATACATTTTAGCAGAACAGAACAGAACTTTATTTGAAGAATGCAGTTATGTACATATATAATGAATACAATAGGATACAGATAGTTATTAGCATCTTCAGGAGGCAAAATGGCCTATTTGGCCTTTTCCAGTCACTTCTGCGCTACTATTTGAAAGTCTACATTCTGTGGCTGTTCTTTTGTTTCCCCAGAAACAACTACCAAGGTTCTTAGAATGTAACTTGTGAGTTTATCAAGAGGCTGCATGTTGGGGCACCTGTTCTGTTGCAGTAAAATTGGTCAAAGATGGAGTTGGCACTTGAAACTGAATGAAGTGTTTAATGTCGAATCAGAACCAGAGTTTGTTTTACTTTTTAACATTAGTCTGAAACTAAATAATATATTGATGATGCTTATCAGAGTGCATTCATGAAAAAGTAGTTCATTACTCACACAAATCCCTACTGGATCCATACTTTTTTTAAAGGCTTTTTGTATGCTAACTGGCAGAGTACTAGATTAATCTTGTTAGTAATAATGCATTCATCAAAATTTGTCTTGTCGTGATTTATTTGAGAATGCTAATAGGCACCTCTCTAATAACCCTTTACCAAACGAATCATCTGCTTCCACCAGCATAACTTATAAATTAAGCTGTTGAAAAAAAAAAAATTCAAACAATTTCAACAAAACCATAGCATGTGCCCCCTCGTTGAATGAGCTTGGTGAGCCCATTCCAATGAGGAGTCACATGATATGGTTTTATTGAAAATTTTGTTAAGTTTGAAATATCAATAATTGAAATAATAAATTTTGATATCCTATGTGAGAGGTAAAGGGTTAAAAGGCACAAAATAACCCAAATGAACAAAATCCTATTTACTTCTAACTGAATATGAAACATGTCTGAAAAATAGAAAGCCATTACCATCGTACAATCATTTTGAACAGAGATGTGGTAGTGTAATAATATACCAACCAACTTCACCAATTCACCTTTCATCCTCATATTGGTCTCACAGAACTAAATATTTTCCCATAGGCGACCATTATAACGTTCAGGTGGAAAAAAATATGATCGCATCACTTTAATTTTGGCATTCAAATATCTCTGTCAAGTATAGCCCTTCAGACAACTTTTTCTGATCTGAAAACAGGGGGTCATGCAACAAATAAGAGAGAAAAACTGACACAAAGGGAAGTACCGGTTACGTGCACATATTTTTCAGGGAATTCCCTACAAAAACACACAAAAAGTAAATTGTATTTTTTAGGTCCAAAAGTCATCAAATCACCCTCTTTTTTATCAGGAATATTCAACAATAATGCAAGATGTCAATAGAATGTTTCAAACTTTTATTGAAACAACGGATTTCCCAAGGCTGTTTATTTTTAGAGATTGCATCATTTCCGAGTGCAACATTTTAAGGCGGTTCACTCGTAATTTCAATATTTAGTTCCGCGATACCTATAATCATCCCCAACCCCACCAAAGAGACATTTTACCACCTCCATGAGATAAAAGAATCATTTCTGCATTAGAATCCAACTTTTGGCTTTGTTTGAGTCAAAAACATGGAAAATTTGCTCTTTTAAGGAAAAGTGTCCAAACTTTGTCAAGTGGGCTTGAAAACTGGTATTGCCTCCAAAAGATTTTTCTATCCTGTTACTTTATAAATTAACTGAGAAGGATGAGAATTTACAGCTTTCTTTAAAAAACTACCCAAATCCCAAAATAAAACTAACATCTGCATCAGCACAAAATATTTTTAGAAAAAATCTGTCTCATTTAACCATACTGCAAGCAAAACAGTGTCCAAACCCCATGGAACAATATGGATGTCAATTTTGTTTCCAAAACTGGGGATGCAGCTATATATATCACCAATATGAGAGGACTCTACCAGTTTATCCTAACAACTGATGTCAAATTTTATTCCACCATCTAATGTAGCAAAATTTTGCCCTGAATAGGACCCCCCGGTATGCCCCTTTTCATCAAAATATGTGATATAATTCATAATTTAATTGATATTGACCCAAAACAAACCTGCTGTGATATGAACTTTCCCATCTGTAATAGTTTTTAAATCACAGTCTGGCTTCCCCTACCAACATGCAGTAGATACTGCACAGTGCAGTAGCACTGCATTTATGCCTCAGGTCTACTGCCTTGAGGTACATGTACTGCAATGCTGCTGTTGATTTATACCATTCAAAAGAGCTATGCCTCAATGCCACTGCACATTTTTACCTTAATGCATCAGTATGCCTTAACTCTACTTCACAATTGTAGCATTTCGTAGTTTTATGCATCATCACTACTGCTGTACTGTAATTGAATTTGCATGCCCTGGTGAAATTTGATGCAGCAATGTTGAGGTAGTCCACTGCTAAGTTCTGCATTTGAAGTAGTAGGAAAGCAGATACTGCAACTCCACTTCTAAAACTCAGTCATCCTGGAACTCATGTCTGAAGGAGGTTTATAGTTTTGAGATTTTGAAGCGCTGGGGAGGTAGTTACTGCATCCTTACTGCTGAGACTCTAAACTTGATGGATTTCATATGTCAGTCAGTGCCAGATACAAGTTTATGCAGCAGTAAAAAGGTTGTTACTGCTACTCTACTGCTATGACTCTATTTTGTGGGCAATTCAATGAAGACTGATAAAAGCTCCAAGTATATGCAGCAGTGATGATGTAATTACTGCATCTCAACTGCTATGACTTATACTTTGTGTATAGACCTGTACTTTAGGGCAGTACTGAATGCATGCTGATTATTCTCAGATAGCTATGGTCTAAAGATATCCTCCAATTGTATCCTCTAATAGATTTTCTCAAAAGGTATCCTCAAATAGTATATCACCATGTCATAAATATCTTCCAACACCAAGATGAGGATGAAGAGAATGGTAAATTATACCTCAATGAGGAATTCCTTTGCGATCTTCATAATGACAAAAAAGAGAGACTCAGAGGAGGAAACATGAATGGTAGATTAAACCTCACTGAGGAAATTTCTCATGGCCCTCATATGATGCCCAAAGCCACTTGATTGCTAGTCAGGGGTGCCTAGATGAAGATAAGAGGAATAGTAGATTATACCTCACTGAGAAATTTTCTCATGTCCTCTTAGAATGAAAAGAGGTTCCAAAGGCCAATCAGTTGTTATTTAGGGGTCACGGAAGTGGGGTGCCATGGCATGTGGTAGAGTGAAGTGAGCTGCCTATAAATGAAATATACCTTAAGGTGTTCAGTTCAAGAACAAGAGCAATGCAAATATTTCCCCGACAGTGTCATAAAAGGGGAGGTAAGTCTCTTGGGAGCACAACCAAAATCAAAAGGAAGCTATCTCTAGACACCAACAAGAGACCTGCAACGCCAAGAGCTGTTAATCCCCCTGCACCTCCTCCCCCTCCCCAATTGGGAACAGAGAGCATAGGCATTTTTTCCCCCACATAAAATCACTCAAAATTTGGCCAAATTCATCTTGGAGCAAAAAAAACATCTTAGGCTAAAATAAAAAAAACATCCTTCAAAATGCATTTCTGTGCAAAGGAAAAAATGCCTGACATGGTGGGGGGGGGGGGGGGGTGGGAGAGGAGGGTCATAGGAATTTTTTTTTATGCCTGTACACACTCTAAATCCTTCAAATTGCATTTTAGACCAAAGACAAAAAATTGCCTAACAAACTCATCTTGGGCTAAAATAAAAAAAAAAACATCCTTCAGAATGCATTTCTGAGCAAAGACAAAAAATGCCTAATTGACATGAGACTGGGGCAGGGGGGTCATAGGTGTAAAAAAATCTTTACGCATGTGCGCACTTTAAATCCTTCAAATTAGCATTTTAGATCTAACTGGCGTGGGGGGAGGGGAGGGCATAGAAGTCAGAAGCATAGAATTTTTATCTACATATAGTCACTCCAAATCCTTGAAAATGCATTTTGGAGCAAAGAAAGAAAAATTGCCTAACTGGCATGGGAGGTGGGGAGTGAGCAGTAACTCCGACAATTCTCATTGGATAATTGTGGTCATCGAACTTAAGGTAGACATTGTTCCCAAACAGGTATATACCAAAAAAATTGATATTTGGTTACTAATGTTGAAGTTATTCCATAAATAAACATTACACAATATTTTTCAAACAAGGGCAATAACTCTCATAATTTTCATCGAATATTGTTGGTCATTGAACTTGATAGACGTTGTTACAGAGACATATACCGAAAAGAAATGAAATCAAGTTTTTATTGTTAGTTGTGCCATGAACAAGCATTGCACTATATTTTTTTATTAAACAAAGGGCAATAACTCCAATAGTTTCCACTGGATATCGGTGGTCATCGAACTTGACATAGATATTGTTGCCATAGAGACATTTACCGAAAAGAATTGAAACTTGCTTACTATTGTTTAAGTTATAAACATGCATTACACAATATTTTTTTGTGAACAAAGGGCAGTAACTCACATAATTTTCATCAGATATCTCTGGTCATCGAACTTGATGTAGACATTGTTACTATAGAGACATATACCAAAAAGAATTGAAATCTGTTAACTTTTGTTCAAGTTTTGCTGTAACCAAGATTTACAGAATATTTTTATTATAAGTTAAACAAGGGCAAATAACTCTGTAAATGTTTACAGAAAAATATTCTGCCGTATGCTCCATTCCCCCAGGTTGAGGTACAAGCATAGCAAAACATTATCCCAATGATTGATACCTCATAGATAATCCGTGTGATGTCATAGCATTGTACGTAGAAGGAAACTAAAGTTATTGCAGGGAAAACAAAAATCTATTTATAGTAACAGTGACCTTGACATTTGAACAATTGATACCAAATGTAATCCCAACCATCGATACCTCATATGCAATCCAAATATGAACTTATAGCATTGTACGCAAAAGGAAACTGGTTACTGCACAGAAACCCAAAATCTATTTATAGCAACAGTGATCTTGACCTTTGACCTACAGATCCCAAAATCAATGCAAAACATTGTCCCATTAACCTATCTGTGAAGTATCGGCATCGTGTGACCAACAGGACAAAAATTATTGCCCAGAAATGAGTGTGAAGACATATTTCAATCATCCCCTAAGTTAAACAAGGGAGAATAACTCAGTAAATGTTTATTCGAAGATTTTAATTCTGATGTAGAGTCCGTTCCCCAATGTTGAAGTACAAGCATGACAAAAATTATTTAAATCCCACATATGTTGACAGAGCTAGAGCAGCAAATATGTTGGACGGACACATTTTTTTCAGTCATCCCCTTAGTTAACAAGGGCAAATAACTCTGTAAATCTTATGTGAAGATATTAATTCTCTTGTAGGATCTGTTCTCTCATTTTGAGGTATAATCATGGCAAAAGTTATTTGAATTCGCCAAATAATGACAGTGCTAGAGCAGCATGTATGTTGGACGGACACATTTGGTTATGAACTACGTAATGTATGCAACAAACATTACAAACATACAGACCCTTCAGTTAGCCCACTTCCGTGGATAAGCCCACCCCCCAACTTTCAGAAAAACATACTTAATTGGAAGACACCCCAAAATAAGCCCACCACAGATTTTCCGAGATTATTTTTCAGGTACATATGTGAAACATGAACTGGTAAGTTGAACCAACAACGGGGATTTCCCAAGTTACCAATCAAAATAAAATGTTAATTATTTTGTTGATATTTTCGTTTTATTCATTTACCACAATAACATTGCGCCCTAAATAAAATTTTATAATCATATCGATGTGTTGCTTTATTTTTTCATTGCAGCTGGATTAAAAGTCCCAAAACATATTTTGTGTTGTCAATTTTATTTATCCACTCTGCTCTGATCCTTTATATTTAGAAATGAATGGGAAATTCCCAGTTCATAATTAATTATTCCAGACGGAATGGCCACCCAGGTATCGGGTTTTTAATTGTTGGAAAATGAGTTGTTTAGTTATCTGAAGCAGTCATATTAAAAAGGCACTTCAAAAAAAGAAATATAACTTCGTACCTTCATTTTAATATCCACTTTGCCAAATATGAATTGAAAAGCTGTTTGAAAACAGCATACATGTGAAGCCATTTTTGTATTAACAATGGGGAGTCTCAATTCACACCACGGCGGACCGATTAAATATAGCTTGTTTTTTTTAAAAGCACGCCCATGTGCTTTTATTTACGTTTCATGTTGCGAGTGTTTGTGTAACAGTGCGACTTGAAATAAAGATCAGAAAGTTTTGTGGTCTTTGATACTGTGTACAGAAGAGACAGGTTTGTAAATAAATATGGTTATCAGCCTTCCAAAGTCATAAGTAAATTAGTTGTTGTTTATGAATCATGTCGTCCATACGTAATCGCTATACACTGGAAACAAAAATTAAAGTAATTGAATGACATCGTCAGAATGGTGAAAATCAAGCTAAAACTTCCAAACAATTTAATGTGGACCTCAAACAAATTCGCCTGTGGAACCGGGATTTTGATAAATTTAAAATGACTGATTTTTTAAGGAAAATAATAAAGTATCCCTTGGTTGTGTTAAAGGAATTCTGTATTATTTATCTTTAATCATTCAGTTTTTAGGGGTTTTAATGACTCAAGCATGGACGAAATTACCACAGTTGTTCAATGTTTTCAGTCTTTCGCAAGCGTTTGTTTATAATTTTAAAAATAGAAATAGCTACCACGTGATTTCCAATCTTTCACTTAGTTTCATTTCCCGGTACATGTATTCATGGTTACGCATCAAGTTGTCATAATTTTGAAACATGATCCATGAAATAAAATACATTTTATATTTCCAGCACTGATAAACGTATCAGTACTAGAATTATAAAATATATTTTATTTTATATTTTACCCTCGAAAAGTCAACAATATCATTCACTGACACCGAGTCAGCCTAAAAAATAGTTCTAAATCAATCACGTGTGTTTTCGTCAGTTTCAGCTTATTTTGTCCCGATTTGTAAATATTATTTTTGTCATTTTCTCCGTTAATTTTTATTTTTAAACAAATGGAATAGTGGATCTGAAACAAAGAAATAAACAACTCAGAAATGTATGTGCATTTTTATTTTATTTCTTTCACAAATAACATTACCCCAAACAAACGGGGTGATCAGTCACTCAAATTGACCTCCTACTGAACATCGTACACTTGGTTTTCTCCATAAATAAGCCCACCCCCAATTTTTCTAACGATTTTTTTCACGTGCCCCCTGGGCTTACTGACGGGTCGGTACGGTACGTACGAATGATCGGATGGATACAGCTCTCCACTAGATACCCACTCCAACTAGATCAGTCGGGGACATAATAAGACCTGGAATATATAGGTTCAGGACTCACCTGAAGAAGCCAGAAAAGCTAAATACAACAAGAGGTGGGCCATGCCCTGGTGCATACCCTCACCGTGCGTACCGCCAAACAATAGAAAGAGAAGAAATAAACCATGGTACTGTGATAAACCATCTTCCCATAAACAATCATCATTCCAAATTTCATTGAGATGCAATAGCCCAAACCAGAGATATGTGGCAAACAGAAAAAATGGCTATTTCACAAGGGGAACAGCAAAATTATTGTCTTTGTTTTACAGCAAAAATTAATGTACCCAATCTCTATCCCCCGCCATTACTCTCTACCCCAACCCTTACCCCCATCCTGAGAGGTAATTTTATTGTGAATGCCAGAAACACCTGTTACTGAAATCTAGTGACGATCAGACCATCCACATGAAAGATAGAGTACAGGCAAAGTGACACTTGTCAGGAGGTGATTTGCATGTAGTTTCTTTGTTTTACTGCAGGGAAACGACAATTGAAAGACTTTCCCATAAACTAAATTTCAATGAAATCTGATGACCCAAACCTGAGATTCGACGCGAACAGACAGAAAATTGGCTAATTTACAAGGCAAACAGCAAATTTTTGAAGTTCAAAAGGGGGATAAGTGTGAAAATTAAATGTAAGAAATATTATTAGAGACTCATTTGAAAGCCTTTCCCATGAACAATCTTCATTCCAAATTTCGGGATCTGATAATCCAAACCTGATATACAATGCAAACAGACAAAAAGATAGACATAATTTCAACACTAGGCATACACACATTGAGGGTTTATTGTATTTGTTTTCCAGCAGGTAAAAATCCAACCCAGTAGAAATTGTGAGATCCAGGTATACCTGTTACTGATAGTTGGTTTCAATTTGACCATCAACATGGGAGATGTGAAATTATTGTCTTTGTTTTACAGCACAAAATTAATCCCCACCCCACAGAAGTAATTGTAAAGTCCAGAAACATTTGTTACGGAAGTCTAGGGACAACTGGACCATCCGCATGAGAGACAGGGAACAAGGACATATACAACATGTGGCGATGTGGGGAGGTTATTTGCATGTATTTTCTTTGTTCCACTGCAGGGACATGACTCATTTGAAAACCTTTCCCATAAACAATCTTCATTCCGAATTTCATTGAGATCCTATAGCCCAAACCTAAGATACAAGGCAAACAGACAAAAAGGTGGCCATATTTTCAACAGCAGGCATTCAAGCGCGAGATGTTTATTGTCTTTGTTTTACATCAAGAGAAATAAAACCCAGCAGAAATTGTGAGATCCATGTACACCCGTTATCAACAGTTTGTGTCAATCAGACCATTGAGATGGGAGATGTGAAATTATTGTCTTTGTTTTAGAGCAATTACTTTACCCTCACCTTCAAACCGACACATCAGAAAGGCCCAAAACACCCGAGTCTAGTGACAATTGGACCACCCACAAAAGAGTTAGAAAACAGACATAATGCGGCATGTGGGGAGGTGATTACATGCAGGCCTATTTTCTTTGTTTCACTGCAGGGACATGACTTATTTGAAAACCTTTCCCATAAAAAATCTTCATTCCAACTTTCATTGAAATAAATATTCGGCTATTTTGTATATTTAAAGGGCCATAACACATAGAAAAAATATTTCGACAGCAAAACGGATGATGCTCCTTAAAGGCTATAGTATACTCCAGAACAAATGAAAAGGGTTGAATAGGACCTAACTGTATCATAGCTTATAGGGTGAAGCAGAGGATTCTGAAAGACTCCGAATCGGTTGTTTGCGGTAATTAGACGCATTCTGGTTCAGTCGCACAAACCCCAGGAGACATCAAGGTTCTATAGCACTATGTTGTACTTTTATATGGATAGTGGATTTGCCAAGTCCCGTTTCGGTGATTTTAGACTGTTTTAGGTGATTTGGAGACAGATTGTCGGGTTGTTTGTGGTAATTAGATTTACTCCTAATTAATCCAACATACCCTACGCCCCCCCCCCCCCCCCTCATCTGCCCTGCTGCGTGCCTATGGGTTACATGCCAAGTACATGCTGCCGTAGAAACAAAGATGACGACCCCAGGATACAAAATGGCTGACGGAGCACGTATCGCCTTAACACGCATTGCACTTGCGAACGAAGAACACTCGTCACTATGGGGATCATGACGTCACAAGATGGCAACTCACGTGGGCGACCATCATCAAAACATGACGTAACTGGGTCTCGTGATATGACGTTACATCCAGGGTCCCCAGCATGGGCCACCAAACAGGGACGTTTCATCTCTCTCCTTCTACTGTCGGCACGGAAATCCAAACAACATTGGGCTACAGGCCTATCAGCGTCGACAACATCTAGCGTCGTCAACATATAGTCGACCAATCAAGTCAACCTTAAAGCAGATATATGGGGCAATTCTTTTACATTCGACGAAATGTAGGCTATTTTCGCATGAAACCATTTCATAAACCACATGCGGGCCTGTAGAGAATATACTATCCACTAGGCCTACAGTGCATGAGTGAACGCGTGCAAGCTTCCCCAAGTCAACGGGCGCTGCAATTTTGAATAAGTTGATAAGCCTAATGGCTGACATCGTTGAAGAATGTCCAGTTCACCAGTTGACATGAAACATGCACAGAGAAAATGAGAAATTGGTGCAGTACATTTCCAAATGAAAATGCACCAGTGGCTCCAGGCACAATCCCTATTTTTGTAACTTGAACTTTTCACAAAAAAAAAATACAATGCAGGGGACATGGTGGTGCCCACGATAATGCATGGACACCCACGTCGGGAGTACAGGGTGTGTGTGTAGGCCTATGTGCATGTTATTGCAGATAACGCAGCATATAACTTCCAAGCACACTGTAGTTTATCCCATGCATTATAGGCATAGGTTTATAGCTTAGTCTGTGAGGGTCTCCTGCCAGCCCAAATTATTTTTTTTCCCGCTAAGCCCAGAGTGGGGATTGACCTACCCCTCATCATGTGTGTGCATCAACTCGCCGCTAAGCGCATGGGATGGTGCTTTGCATGAAATTCGTGAATGAGAAGAGGCGCCCCTCAAACCCAGAACTTTGGAGACCAAAATTCATTAGTTGGGGTTGGGGGGTTAACCGTGCTCAGGTGACAACACTCTCGTCTTCCCACTTTTCTGAGTGTAACATGTGCATGTTTTGGCCAACAATAAATAATTCTTGTTTTATTTTGAACAGTTTCACCAACAAAAAAAAACTTTGAAACGAAAATGATTTGACATGTTTTTTCAATTCATTTTTTTTTTTTTTTTGAGGTGGGGGGGGGGGGGGGGGGGGGGGGGGGGTGCTAGCGCCACGCACACCCTTGAATCTATGCCACTATCTCCCATATCTCGCCTTTTGAACTCCCTTGCATTCTGCATGATGTGAGCAGTGGTATTTTTTATGGTGACGCTCGCTTCGGCCAGCCGGCTGAAAAAATAAACCTATATTTTATTTCAATGCAAGGGTAAAGACAGAGTACATGGTTTGCACAGATTATCTATCCTCAGTACATAGGCTATTTAGGCCTAAACCTTTTTTAGAGTTCTAAACTTTTTTATTCATTTTTTGCCGTTACGTAGACCACACACACACACACACACACACACTACCTATACAGACAACCAATTAGCCCACAAAATATAGGCCCAAATGATTGCCTTGTAAATTGAAGGGGTGGGGGAACTATAGTGTTGCCCCAGAGAATCTGCTGCACCCATAAAATGGAAGGCTAAAGGCCTATGGTACGCCATGTCTGACCATTGGGGTCAATCACTGCCGAATGAGTAGGCTTATGTACACGTATTGGTCTATTAATTAGACCTGAGAAGTTCAGCTGATGGTAGGCTTATACCCCCCCCCCCCCCCCTCCCATCCTGCTCCTCCAGCGGATTTCAGCCTAGGCAGAACAAGCATCCGATGGAGATGTTGTTACCACTACCAGCAAAATTGTAATTCCAGAGGCTCTGAAAATGCCTTCTGATTTCATTTTTTTTTTTTTTTGGTGGTCCACCCCCCCCCCCCCCCCCCCCCCCCCACCCTTAGTGGGGCTACGTTCCAATAAAATTAAAAAACCTATATTTATAAACCTGAAGACTATTGAACTGAATGCTTTTTGTTGGGGATAAAACACTCAACTTATACTTCCCGGGAGGGGGTGGGGGCTCATACACACAAAAGAACATGACGTTGGTGATTTCAGGCTTCGGAAATTGATTTTGACTTGTTTCGAATGAAAAGACAGCGTGGTCTGTAGACCAATGACAATGTGCATCAAACGAAGGAAGTTGGGCTACAGATTAGATGCTAAATAGAGCTTGGGCATAATTGGCCCAAGTCAAAGCCTGCTGTGCCCATAATCTTGTAAAATGAATGGGTACTGCCTTTCATTCTGTACAAATACTAGGCCCACAATCCCACTTGCAGCGACTCTTGTTCTCAAACACAACAAACAAATCTTGTTTCGAAATGCACGCGCGTGCAATTTGTGACGTTTCATGACGTTAAATTTACCTCATTTCTGAAAACTCTTTGACCTTGAATGGTGTTGATTTTGCGTTGGTTAAAAATATTCTTTTTTGTCTTATCCGGAGTAATTTTCGATCTCAACATGAAGAGCTTTGACCAACTACGTCGGAATGAGGACCAACATATTAATATTACGATTGTGTGAAGAAAATCGTCATATGAAAAACAATACACCATGCATGTTCCTGAACTTGGGCTGGCTGAAGTGAAGAACTGACGTCTGCAAAGTTGGAGTTTCGAAAAATACCAGCGTCCAGTCGATTTTGGAAGTGGATGTTCACAACGTGGAATAATAACAAACATCTGGTGAGTACGAAAACTAGCAATTTTCGAAGCCTTATATTTCCGTTTTAGTTTGATAAACTGAATTTGAAATTAAATTAAATTTTAATGTAATTAAGTGTTGGAACTCTTGTGAACCACAGCACGGTTTGTTTGTCATCAACATTCAATGTTACGTTGTGGCATTTGTGCGCATGTGTCGGTGCAAGGCTTTCCTGAATTTGAAAAGTGAATGTTGATTTCCTAAAGTGCATTTTGCAAGTTCACGATTGCCTGTTGTTAACAGCCCTAAGTTCAATACCCATTCCCCAATTTACGCAAATGTACACAAATCGTGTCACGATACCTCCATTGCTGCTTGTTGTTGTAACTTGTGTGGCAATGTGGGGCCCAAATTTAAAGTTGGCCAAACAGAAATTAGAATGTTTTGATTTTACTTGTTAGCTCACCTAGCCTAAAAGGCCATGTGAGCTTTTCTCATCACGTGGCGTCTATCATCGTCCGTTGCCTGTCGATTCATCGTGATTGCACATTCGTTGTAGAATCTGGACGATTCGTCGTGAACGGAAATTGCCGACGAATCTCCAATGGACTATTCGTCGCTAATTTCCGTTGTTCTTTGGATGATTCGTCGAAGATTACGATTTTGAGTCTTTAATTTAATATTTAATATTTTTACTTATTTTATATTTTGAAATAAATCGGATCAGTAGCACATGAATACAATGAAATTGATAAGCGAAATCCCCCCCCCCCCCCCCCCAAAGCACAATTTTAAATAACATGCGAAAAATGTAAACCCATTCCTTCCGTCTCAGTGGCTCAGTAGGTGGAGGTGCAGGCTGCAAGCCGAGAGGCCCTCAGTTCGAATCCCACCGCGTTGTGTCCTTAGGCAAGACACTTCATCTCCATTGGCCACGCGGACGCTGTGCACTAAGGCATACTGCACGTCGTTGGTGCACTTGTCTTCAACCAATGCTAACCCTGCTTGTGTGGAGTTAGTATGTTGGGGAGCTGACAGTTGTTCGTGTTGCTCTGTGGTTCTCTCTGATTCTGGTTACTCCGGCTTCCTCCACCCATAAAACTGTCATGGTCATGATTAGCCATTGTGCATAAAGATGTGACCTCAAACACCAATAAATAAATAAATATAATAAATCACTCTATCTTTGTTCCGGGTGATCCTCCGTTTCTCGACCGATCGATCTCAAATTTTGTACACGGGGGTAATTCGTCCCTGCGAGTAACATGGGGTGGGTGCTGTGCATGTGTGGGGGTGGCCTTGACCTTGATGACCTTGAAATTGATGACCTTGACCTTTTACTTCGAAAACGGGTGGACCAATCGGGCTAAAATTCCATATGTGCGGGTATACTGACCCATCGATCATTTTGACTTTATCGGGGTGCCCGTGCGGGGTGACCTTGACCTTGAAATTGGTGACCTTGACCTTTTATTTCGAAAACGGCTGGGCCGATCGTGCTAAAATTCCATATTTGCGGGTATATTGACCCATCGATCATTTTGACTTTATCGGGGTGCCCGTGCGGGGTGACCTTGACCTTCAATTTGTTGACCTTGACCTTCTACTTCGAAAATGGCTGAGCCAATCATATCTGAGGGTATATTGATATAACCATCATCTCCCGAGCAATGCCTGGTACACCCGCTAGTCACATATAATGCAGGTTTTTTTCTCGTGCGTAAATTATGCAAATTAGACTAACTTTGATTTATTTAGTGTTACTTTCAGCACTGTAAGTGCAAATGCCAATACTGCTTGGGCTAGAGGCCGTATTTATGAACCGATCTTTACAAAACTTCTTGGGTACCTTTGGTATCACCATGGGATGACAGCGAGTGTTTTTGGGTCCGGTCCAAAATTCAAGATGGCCGATGGCAGCCATTTTGTTCAAAATTAGGTGCAATCTGATTTTTGCACAGAACTTCCATATGAAAGCGCTGATTTGAATAATTTTTTGTGTGAATGTTTAGTACCAAGGGATACATCACATATAATACAGATTTTTTTCTCGTGCAGAAATTATGCAAATTAGATGAACTTTGATTTTTTCAGTGCTTCTTGCACACAGTAAGTACACATGTCAATTCGGCTCAGGCTAGAGTCTGTATTTATGAACCGATCTTTACGAAACTTCTTGGGTACCTTTGTTATCACCGTGGGACGAGAACGAGTGTTTTTGGCTGCGGTCCAAAATTCATGTATAAAGTGCATATATCGATGTCACAATCCTCATCAGTGATTCAGTTGAATGCAGCTTTGTGGGCATCTTTATGCTTTTGATGTCGCTGTCTTGTGGCTGCGTGCTTTCACTCAACATTCATTTAAACCTTGCAGGATTTAACAGAACAAGTTTTGAGTGGCTTAGTGGTATTTCCTGAGCGCGAAGCTCGGGTGAAATGTAACTAGGACATTCACAACAAATTGTGATTATTAATTTTTAGCAATCGAATGTGCAGAGCGGCCGCTTATCTCAAGAAGTTCACCAAAACAAACTAGTAAGGTACATGTTACGTACAAGCAAACACAGGATGCAATGGAAATGTTAATTGGTAGAGAGCTGGAAGCATATATTTGGGCTTTATTCTGAAGGACTGCTAACATAACTTTAAGACCAAGTACCATCACTGTTTTGCCTTGGTGCAATTTATGGGAGAGTGCCTGTAGTAAATTGCAACAAGTCAAATCTATGCAACAAGTCAAATCCATGTGAAAATTATGATTACCGAATGTAATTTAGCCCTTCACCACTTCAAGAGCATCAGACATCTGTGTTATAAAAATGGCTCTGAGCATAGTGGCTGGCTCACATCTTGGAATTTTCAACCCTATACTATTATTCGACCCTATACTATTATTAATTTTCAGGAAATTTTCCACCCTGTACTATCATTTTACAATTTTTACATCTAAAACATCTTATAACCAATTGTTGGAATACATTCTTGAGCAATGTTTTAATGAGGTGGGTCATGTGAGCTATGCTTTGGGTGTAAAAACTAATTTTTCAAGACAATTGTTTCAGTGGTCATGTTCTGGGAATATTAATTAAACAGTGAAGTGTAAATGGGAGATCTAGGAATTATATACACATTTAGGTCAGTTTAGTCACTAAAACATCAGCATTTATCCATATATATATATTTATTGGTATTTTTTGTAATGTTAGCTAATCAGGTCATATTTTGGAGAAGGCAGCAGAAGTTGGGTAATCTTGTTAATTTTTGTTTATTCATTTTTAGCTCACGTGCCAAAGTCAGTGGGAACTTAACAGATCACTTTCTGTTCATTGTCTGTCCATACTTCTGTCGAGCGGAGACTTTATATTAAGAATAGAATGTGTACAAGAAATGTTCTTTTACAACTATTGATTTACACGTAGGCATCTTTTCTCTTTTCAGAATTGGTTCTAAAGAAGAATTTAGCTGTGATTGTTCCCTTAATGAAGAGCAGACAGAGAAAACTGTAGTCGTCTAGACTCTGAGGCAATAAACAATCATTAAAACTTCCATGTGCACTCACAAATACACTTTCTGAAGCTTTCGTTATTTGACTTATACAGTTGGTGTTCTGGAATAAAATTTTCAATTTAAAATTTAGGGTATTTTTTTTTTTATCAGGTCTTTAACCCTTTACCCAATGCAGACATTGCCAGACAATATCAAAATTTATTAAGTTAAAATTATTTATTAAGTTTTTAAATTTTTTTTGAAAAATTCAACAAAACCATATCATGTGACCCCTCACTGGAATGAGCTCGATGTGCTCCTTCCAAAGAGGGGTCACATGATATGGTTTTGTTGAAATTTTTCGAAAAATAATATTTTTTCAACTGCTGAATTTGCATATTACGCGGGTGGATGTGGCGATTCTTTGGGTAAAGGGTTAAGATGTCATAATACCAAAATTTCAAGTAGCAATTTTTTTCCCATCATGCAACAAGAAAATAAACAATTTCACTTAGGGCTGCACGATATTCAAAACTGAATACCGGCATCGGTATTCAAAAAAATACCGCGGTATACCGGTATATCGAGAACTGTTCAGAAAAATGAACATTAGTACCAAAATCGAGACCTGAGGCATTACAGTCGGAACGAATTAGCATGCCTTGATGATGCGGTTCGAAAAACCTTTACCCAAGGCAGACGATATCAAAGTTTATTATTTTAAAGATTTTCCAAAACAAATATCGTTTGACCCCTCATTGGAACAAGCTCAACGAGATTGTTCCAATGAAGGGTCACATGATCTAGTTTTGTTGAAATTTTTCACACTTATTTTTTCAACTGCCTAAATTGTATATTACGTGAACACGTGCAGACGATTTCTTGGTTAAAGGGATAATATTATTCATTCGGGGGCTACAGTTAACAAACTGAAGACATCTTGAAAATTAAATTGTGGGGAAATAAATAATGACGATAAACCGATATTTTTGTATTTACACCGGTATTCAATCGATATTGGTTTGAATAACGATATATATCGGTTTATCGATATACCATGCAGCTCTAATTTCACTTCCGTTTGACAAAGCTTATTGTGTCTGGCAAACCAGATTGAATTGGTTACATCCTTAGTCGCATGACGGTAAAACATTTTAAAGCTGAAACTTTGTTATTAAGACATACTATAATTTATCAATTGATAGCCTGTCAATTATTGAAAAGTATCTAAAGGATATTTTTCAATATTCATCGATTTGACGGATAAAGAAGCATATCTCTCAGTAGCTTCCCAAGTGACATCACTCTTTGGCGCATCACTTTGCCTTCAATACTGTTACAAGCCATTAAATGCCAATTTTTCCAAAAGTATCAGAAGTTAATGCTATTCCAACTTTATAGAGGATATATAAGCTATTTTAGTGAATATCGGGAATAACCTCATCATTCTCACAGTTTTATTTTTCACAAGCTCTACTTCCCGATATTCACACAAATAGCA
The DNA here is from genome assembly GCA_031216915.1 of Pictodentalium vernedei. Lineage (NCBI taxonomy): Eukaryota > Metazoa > Mollusca > Scaphopoda > Dentaliida > Dentaliidae > Pictodentalium > Pictodentalium vernedei. The sequence continues at coordinate 531,963,546 of CM062297.1, read as the reverse complement.
TAAATTTTATTAGCTCACCGAAGGGAGCTAAACTTATCACTTGCCGTCCGTCATCGTGAACATTTTTCAAACGACTTCTCCTCTGAAACCGCTAGGTCGATTTGCTCGAAACTTGGTATGGATGTCCATTACCATATGTCAATTCAAGTTTGTTCAAATGAAATGGACATGCCCACTTGGAGCTCCATAGGGGGCATAACACTGATAGCACCCTATGTATATTAGAGAAATTACTAAAAAATCTTCTTCTCCTGCACAAGTGGGCAGAATCATTTGATATTTGATATACAGCATTATGGGGTGGATCTGATTCAAGTTTGTTGAAATCGGCCCCCTGGATTCATATTTGGGCTCACTATAGAAGCCCAAATTTGAACTTAGTGCATTTCAGGCAAATTTCTGAAAAAATCTTCTTCTCCAGATCCAGCAGGCAGAATCTATTGATATTTGGTATGCAACATTGTGGGGTGGATCTGATTCAAGTTTGTTCAAATCGGACCCCTGGATTCACATTTGGGCTCAGTATAGAAGCCCGAATTCAAACTTTGTGCATTTCAGGCAAATTTCTTAATCTTCTTCTCCAGATCCAGCAGGCAGAATCTTTTGATATTTGGTATGCAACATTGTGGGGTGGATCTGATTCAAGTTTGTTCAAATTGGCCACCTGGATTTATATTTGGGCTCACTATAGAAGCTCAAATTCGTACTTAGTGCATTTCAGGCAATTTCATTAAAAATCTTCTTCTCCAGATCCAGCAGGCAGAATCTTTTGATATTTGGTATCCAACATTGTGGGGTGGATCTGATTCAAGTTTGTTCAAATCGGCCCCCTGGGTTCATATTTGGGCTCAGTATAAGAGCCCAAATTTTGATATTTGGTATGCAGCATCCTTAAGGGGGTGAGATTCAAGTTTGTTCAAGCCATGTCCCAAGGTCCATATTTGGGCTCACTGTGGGAGCTTGAATTGTAACTTAGTTCGAAATGAGGAATTTTCTTAAAAAATCTTCTTCTTCAGATCCAGCAGTCGGAATGTTTTGATATGTGGTGTGTAGCATCCTTAGGGGGGTGAGATTCAAGTTTGTTAAAGTTCCTGGGTCCATATTAAGAAACGTGACACACTGTAAGCTTTTTATATCTTTTGTTGTTTCATATTTTGATTATGCTGTAATGCGGCCTCAAGAATAGACTATTGGCCTCATCCATGCTGCAATACTGTCTCATTAGAAGACTGCCTTACAGCCTTTTCCATCTCCAAAATATACTGCATCACTACATCACATATGCTGTAAAACCATTTCAGTAATACATTCATCATACTTTTTTAGTGTATCTAATCACTGCCTCTACAGTATACATGGGTCCTTCATTTGAATAAAGCAGTCTACCTGAGGCCTTAATTTAAATAATTGAAACATACTGCATGTATGCTGCATCCATGCTCCAAGCACACTTCACTGTTGCTGCTTTAATACTAAACAGGGTGAAGTAGCACCGAGGTTGTATGCCTCTTTGCTACTGCAGGTACTCAACATGAAACATGCTGTAAAGCCGACTCAACAGTATACTGCATTAGTACTTATAACCAACCAGTATGCTGCAATGCTGCCTCCCCAATTCACTGCAATCACAGCCTAATCCATGCTGCAATAGTGTCTAAGGAGTATACTACATTACAACCTTACCCACACTGCAGAACTGTCTCAGGAATATACTGCATTACTACATCACCTATGCTGCAAAACTGCCCCATCAATGCATTCATAACGTTATACAGTATATCTAATCACTGCCTCCACAGTATACATGGGGTCTTCATTTGAATAAAGCAGTCTACATGAGGCCTTAATTTAAATAATTGAAACATGCTGTATATATGCTGAATCCATGCTTCAAGCACACTTCACTGTTACTACTTTAATACTAAACAGGGTGAAGTAGCAATGAGGTTGTTTGCCTCATTGCTACTGGAGGTACTGATTGAGCACTGCTGCCTGTATGCCTTGTATATACTGCGACGTACAACTGCAATCCTGCTTCAACTATGCCTAAAATATACTGGCTTTTGGTAGGGGTTCTGAAGACATTTCACATTGTATTGATGAATATTTTGCAATTTTTGTGAAGGAAAAGCCTCAGTTTTCTCAGTAAAGGCACATAGAGTCATTGGTATGGCACTGACAAAACATAAAACAGTGTTTTTTTCCAAAAGAATGACCAGTACCTGCTACTGTGATATCTCATAACACTGGTAAGATGCCTAAAACCATCAAATATTGATTCTATAGTGCTATGCTTATGCTGCAAGTTCCCATAAGTGCACTTTCATAACCTTTGTTTTAATCCCCACAGACACCCATTCTGGCAAAAAGATTGAAATTGTTGAAAACATGTTTCCAAAGAGGATGAATCAGACATTTGCTTCAAGAATATAGTGGTATTTGATGTTTAATATATTTGTGTGTGTGTGTATGTGGGGGGGTGAAAGTTAGTCAGCTGCCAATTATTGAAAATGTAGATCCAGGCAAGTGAAAAGCAAAGAAACACCATGTCTGATGAAGAGACAGACACACAGACAGATAGGCTTGCAGTCACACATGTAGGAGGCCTACATGAGAGTACTGAATGGCATACAATGAAAAATATAGTGGAAGAGCCAGGGCACGGTTGTTAAATTGAAAAATAACTCAGTGGACCATGAGTGCTGAAGCCTCACCTCAAAGTAAATCATAACAAACTGAAAGTGTATGATACTAACTTCAGTCTCTAAAAACATGCTGTTCAGTCTTTCCAAATGTTTATCATCAGCAGAAGGGTTAAATATGTGTGGGAGAGAGGACTTGGTTCAGGGAAAGAGCAATATTTCACAACTGTCACTGTAAATTTATGTTGTATCAGGGGAACCATGGCAGCACTAGTACTAGACAACTATATTGGTAGCTATGCACAAATGCTATTCACTCACATTTGTAATTTTATTATGTTATTTTCCACTGTAGCCCCACCCCTTCCTCAAATTTGTGTTCCAGGATACTCTTTCAATGAAGGAATTGTTTTCCAACATTTTGAAGAGCATAATATAGAAGAGAAAAACTTCTAAATAATAGTGAATAGAAGGGCAGTGTAGGTTTTCTGTCTGTGTTTGAATGGTGATTTGGGAGGGAGTTGGAAGATTTGGAATCCTCCCTGCCCCTAGAAATATGAGGAGAAACCATGGTTTAAATAAATATGTTAATAGGGTAAGATAGGCTGTTAGTTAGCAGCTGCCAGAGGTTATAGTGTGCTCCTGGGGAATACCTTGCTCAAGATGTGAATTTTCTTGCATGAACAGCCTTAGTTTTGGAAATATATAGCTTTAATTGCTGACTGTGACAAAAATGTAACTTCTCAAAACAATAAAATGGTTTGGTAAGGTGTATGGTCCCCAAATAAATATTTAAATGTGAAATAATCCCCCAAAATAATAACTGAATCTGGTCTGGAAGCCAAAAAACATATTTCCTATAGGTCTCACAGAACTAAATATTTTCCCATAGGCGACCATTATAACGTTCAGGTGGAAAAAAATATGATTGCATCACTTTAATTTTGGCATTCAAATATCTCTGTCATGTATAGCCCTTCAGACAACCTTTTCTGATCTGAAAACAGGGGGTCATGCAACAAATAAGAGAGAAAAACTGACACAAAGGGAAGTACCGGTCACGTGCACATATTTTTCAGGGAATTCCCTACAAAAACACACAAAAAGTAAATTGTATTTTTTAGGTCCAAAAGTCATCAAATCACCCTCTTTTTTATCAGGAATATTCAACAATAATGCAAGATGTCAATAGAATGTTTCAAACTTTTATTGAAACAACGGATTTTCCCAAGGCTGTTTATTTTTAGAGATTGCATCATTTACGAGTGCAACATTTTAAGGCGGTTCACTCTAATTTCAATATTTAGTTCCGCAATACCATAATAACCCAGTCCACTGTTTCTACAAGATGATCTACTCAATAATATACACTGAAGTTCTCTTATCATTTAGGAATTCTAAAACATTTAGTGCGAAGGATCAAAAACATTAAGCCAAAATAATCCCCAAATATATAATACACCAAAAAATCCCAACATTACCTCTCTCAACCATCATCTTGAATTCTCATTTTCAACCTGATAAGCATGATCAATTTTCTTTTAACCCTTCTCCTAACATGATGGCCATAACCAACCAGTGCTATTCACGAAAAGTGCTATTCAAATTGTGTTATTTTTATTTTTGCCCCCAAAACATAGCTTATGACTCCTCACTGGAATGAGTTCAATGAGATTATTCAAATAAAAGATCATAAGCTATCTTTTTTCAGGTACAAAAACACAGTGTTTATATATTTATATTTATTGGAGTTTTAACGATACTTTCAAAAACCAGGGTCACCTCATGTCGGACAGTTTTACAGGTGGAGGAAGCCGGAGTACCTGGAGAGAACCACCGTGCAACTGTCAGACTCCCCAACATACTAACTCCACACAAGCAGGGTTTGCATTGATCGAAGCAGGTGCATCTTCGACATGCAGAATACCTTTGTACACAGCGCCACTGTGCCCCCAGGTAGGCAATCAGGATTAAATGCCTTGCCAAGGACACAATGCAGTTACCCCAGGCAGGGATCGAATAAATGACCTCTTGGTTTGAAGTAACTACTGACGCACCATGCTCCCAAATAAAACCAGTAATATCACTGATTAAAATTACTTAATTTACCTAAACATGCTTTCAAATAACTGAAAGAAACATGCATTACTCTGCATGAAAAATCAGAAACATGTTTTGAGATGCTAACATAACAAAATGCACGTGAAGGTGATGAAATGGGGCAGGTTAGTTCTGAAATCTGAAAACTAGAATTCTGGAAAAATTCGAAAAGCTCACATCTATGAATAATTGATGCATATTACAAAACATGATGAAGACAAAATCAATGTCCAACTGCTGATACCACCCTCATCTATTTAGGAAATGGTAATTTATTTTTCTTCTACTCTTTGGTTACAAAGCAAAATGCAAAGTGTGCAACCCATCTAACTATGTATGTAGTGTCTGCATTCTTGTAGTGTCCCCATGGCATATGAAACAGAAAGTGACTCATAATAACTGACTAAATGAATGAATGAAATGGTTTTGCGTGCCGAAGGTGCGCAGGGGGCGATTTAGGGCAGTCCCCTTTCGACCCTTCTTAGCTGTTTGTTGTTGTTGTAGGATGTCAAGGCGTGGTGGAGGAGGAAAAGGAAGGAGGGAGGTGGCTTAACCCTGTCTAGGCTTCTTCCGGCTCTTTTTCTTTGGAGGTGGTTGAGATTGTGATGTGGAAGTCGACGATGTTGAGTTTAGTGACTGGATTGCGTCTAATTCCTTTTTGGAATTTGCCTTGGATTGTTCCCTGAACTCGTGGGTTTCGGAGGCGATTCGGTTTCCCATCTCAACTGCTCGCTTTCCCATCTCTATTACTCTCCTTATTTCTTCGGCGGTGACTGCAGACTTAGGTGGCTGTATTGCTGAGATTGACACACCCGGTCTGTCCGGTAGAGAAGGAAGTGGGGAGTGAGGGCTGGGAGGTGGTGAAAAGGCAACCTCTGGTTCCTCCTCAGTCTCCACCAGACGTTCCTCATCCAACAGTACCGGCTCAGGAGGTGGCAGTTGGTTGGGTGTACTAGTGGGACTAGGAGGGGAACTGGCAGCTGCCTCCAGGACCTCCATCCTCTTGCTCACCTCTTTCTTCCTATTCCGGAAGGCCTCCAGGCACAGGGTGCTCCTGCGTTTGGTCGAAGGGCTCTTCTTTTTCTTCCTCTCACTCTTTTCAGGGCCTCCGTGCCTCTTCGGGTGAGGACCAGTGGGAGAGGGGATCCTCTCTCCAAAGGTACTACCTCTCCCCGAAGAGGGTGGTGTATTGTTCTCTTCAATGATGAAATCCAAGGTCAGTTGGACGCTCTTGCCTTTTTCCTGGATAGTCCAGGAGATAGGGCAAGAGACGCCCAGAGCTGATATGGCTTTCTCTAGTCTAGCTGGTATTTCCATGTCAGTCGAGATGCTCACGCTCTAGAGTCAGAAGTGTGAATGAATGAAAGAGTCAATGACTCTGTAGCTCAACTTGGATATGACGGGAATTAGTACTTGCTGTGACCAAGACAACTGAATAATGAATATGACAGGAATTAGTATTTGTTTTGGCCCAGTCAACAATAATAAAAGAATTACAAGGTGACTGTAATGGACTACAGATTAAGACCAATCATTGTAGATTATTATTTTTGTGTGGAAATTTTCAGTCCCAAACAAAATATTTTCAGACTAAAATTTTTTCTTCTTCTTCTTAAAATTGACCAAAATGCATCAAAACACAAAAAACTAATTTCCGGATTTTGGTCCAAAATTTTTTAAGTCCCACCCGGACCCCACAGTGTAAAAAAAATTTTTTTTTTTTTTGTCTTAAAATTGACCAAAACGCATAAAAAACCAAAAAACTAATTTCCGGATTTTGGTCCAAAATTTTCTAAGTCCCACCCGGACCCCTAATTTGCATAATTTATTCACGAGAAAAACTCTGTATTATATGTAATGTATCCCATGGTACTAAACATTCATACAAAAATTTATTCAAATCAGATCTTTCATTTGGAAGTTCTGCGCAAAAATCTGATTGCACTTAATTTTGAACAAAATGGCTGCTAGCGGCCATCTTGAATTTCAGACTGGACCCAAAAACACTCCTTCTCGTCCCACAGTAATAACAAAGGTACCCAAGAAGTTTCGTGAAGATCGGTTCATAAATACGGCCTCTAGCCCGAGCCGTATTGGGATTTGCACTCACAGTGCTGAAAGTAACACTAAATAAATCAAAGTTAGCCTAATTTGCTTAATTTACGCACAAGAAAAAAACCTGTAATATATGTAATGTATCCCATGGTACTAAACATTCATACAAAAAATTATTCAAATCAGAGCTTTCATATGGAAGTTCTGTACAAAAAACAGATTTCGGCATCGTCGGTACAAAATGGCTGCTGGCAGCCATCTGGAATTTCGGACCACACCTAAAAACACTCGTTCCCGTCCCAGGGTCATAACAAAGGTACCCAAGAAGTTTCGTAAAGATTGGTTCATAAATACGGCCTCTAGCCCGAGCCATAGCAGCTTGGCACTTACAGCTCTCAAAGTAACACTAATTAAATCAAAGTCAGTCGAATTTGCATAATTTACGCACGAGAAAAAAACCCGTATTATATGTGATATATCCCATGGTACTAAACATTTATACAAAACTTTATTCAAATCAGAACTTTCATACAGAAGTTCTGTACAAAAAACTGATTTTTGCATCATTGGTACAAAATGGCCGCTGGCAGCCATCTTGAATTTCGGACCACACCTAAAAACACTCGTTCCCGTCCCAGGGTCATAACAAAGGTACACAAGAAGTTTCGTAAAGATCGGTTCATAAATACGACCTCTAGCCCGAGCCATAGCCAATTGTTGACGTACGGACAGACGGACGACGGGCCATGACAATAGCTCAAATTTGACTTCGTCAAAGTTGAGCTAAAAATGACTGTGCACGAATAAGGGTGTGGACTAAATGACCAGACTGCCATATATATTTATAACCAAAATGGAGATGGCAATCAAGCTATGTTATTCAAACATTTATTGGTAAAACAACTACAAGGAATCATTGAACAATGGCAATGATGAACAAAAACTGGACATTGTTTCAGCAGAAGTATTGACAATGAACAAGAATATTCATGTGCATATATTCATTGTGTTTTAATGGCACTTCAACAGCAAGGATTATATCATATCATACAGTTTCTGGTTGGAAGAAGCCAGGATGAATGGAGAACCACAGTACAGTGACAGGTAACTTTCAGACTTTTGAATTTAGTAACCAATCACAAAAGAACTGTTTTTTTTATTTATATTTGTAGTGGCATGTGTATCCTTGAGGTGCACTATACTTTACATTCCATGCTAATGCACTCCCACAATACATCTGCTCTCCATTTCTGGATGACATAACATTTGTTGTTCTATTTTGATTCATTCCCTGAGAATTGAGACAGTTTGTAAATTTAATATTCAACATGTGAAAAGAAAATATGAATTCAGCAGTATCTTGCTATTTCTTCTTACAAAGAAACATAACAACAGAAAGACTTGTATCATGTGTGTTGAGTTTGTGAAGGCCATCATATTTGTACCATTTTGGACAATTTCCTCTTGATGGAGAAGATATAGAGAATGTACCATAAGAATCCAAGGAACATTACATTAGCAGAAATCAAGTATTCTATTAATAGGGACACTACAGAGAATGGTGAACTGAAGAAGCAGAACTATGATCAGTAAATTCAAGTGTGTGTGAAAATGGTGAATCAATCAGAACTAAACTATACAGAAATAGATTTTATGGTGACTTATTTTTGGGATTAAAATATCATTAAAGATATCAGAAGTGAGTTTGTGTAAACTGCATGCTGTTCTATAAAGGAATCAGAAAGGCATATTTTTAGCTCCACCTACTTTTCCAAGGGATCAAATTCATTTACGAAATTCAGGAATGTTTTAGGAGCTTTAAAAAATGCAATTTACAGCAATTTTGAAAAATGCACTCAATAACCCCTGGGTGACCCAAGTGACTCTGACCAATATTCTGTATCTCCAGCGAGTTTCAAACCATTTCATGTTGGTCCCAGGTCCAGACGTAGTACAATATTTGAGGTATGAGCATGAGCCACTTTCAAAATTTCTGGCCCTGCACACTTTTTTTCTGCATGATGAAATACATATATGAATTTGGGAAAGTACCAGGGGGTTATAAAATGCAATTTCCAGCAATTCTTGAAAATATTCTCAATGACTCATGAGTGATCTTGACCCATACCTTGAACCTCCAGTGCTTTTTGACTCATCTGGCATTGGTCCCAGGTCCATACCATGCTTGAGATACAAGCATGACCAACTTTCCAAATTTTTGTCCCTGCACACTTTTTTTAGTGTAAAAACACATATATGGCTTTCAGTGAATATATTAAGAGGTCATAAAATGCAATTTCCAGCAATTCTAAAAAATACACTCAATGACCCCTGGGTGACCTCTGTGACTTGGACCCATATTTTGAACCTCTCAAGTTTTGACTCATTTGGTGTTGGTGGCAGGTCGATAGGTCATACCATGCTTGAGATAAGAGCATGACCCACTTTCAAAACCCTCCGAGGGACACGCCAATGCTCCAGGGGCCTGAAAAACATGGCCGAGTACTAGTAACCGTTTATCAGTATGCCAAAAAGCAGTGAGATAGAAAAATTCATATTCAAGTTACCGTGTAGACAAGGAAGTGAGGAGAACATAGAAGACCAGAAGAATAAGAAGAAGAAAAAGAGAAAACAATTGTCTGTGTGTTTCATAAAGACTAAATATATCTTTGAGCACTGAATTTCTATGTGACAGAACCGTTGTACCATTTTTGTTTAGTTTCCTGTAGTGATGAGCCAATATGGGTGTTATCGGTATTTGCCGATATCTGATATTTCAATTCAATATCGGACAGACTTCATGCCCCCTCACTGGAACAATCTCAATGAGCACATTCCATGAAGGTCATTAAAAGCTGTATTTTAACTGGTTTTGTGCTAGAAGCCACTATCAGTGTTTTGAAGAAAATGAGAGTACCCCAGCAAATGCCAACATTTTCTTTGCTCATGTTTCATATTCCGTATAAGGCAAATATTTTGTTCAAATAATTTTGTTTTATCACAAATTATTGACGAGTGCCTGTGACTCTTCAATAACTTGTTATAAAACAAGTTTTGATGAACAAATTCAGACAACCAAAAATAATGTAGCACTCAACCAGTTAATATATTTTATAATATTTTAATTATAAGAATTGAAGCAGAAAACATTCAAGAAAGATGTCGTCTAGATAAATTCATTCTGCTGCAACTTATTGGTGACTGTCTACAGGAACTCTTCAATAAATTGCAACAAAACAATTTTCTTGAAGTAAATCTACTCCAAACAAGTGCTACCCACAAGAAAACAAATGCATGATTTAAAGGATATTAAAACATAACGTTTTAAGCTCAGCCATGATTCTTCTTGGAGAATCAGGATATTTTCTGTGGTACCAGACAAATGTTTGTCTGGCAACAATATGTTTTGGTATATCTTGAAAAGAATCATAGAAGTTTATAGGTTAGGCAATGTTAGATAGCTTGTTTTTCTTGTTTTTTAACTCAAGCATTCACATTAAACAAAATTTGAACTAGCTAAGACTCACTGTAGTCAGAAATCTGTAAACATGGACTTTTTTTGCTTGGCCATCTCTCCATACTCTTGCCATTGCCTACCATGAAAGAAAAAATATATTATCCAGCAAGATCTAAAATACGAATGCAAAGGATACTTAACCATTAATGGCCTAGAGTTGTTCAAATATTTTTGCTACACTTCAACAGTCTACATTCTGCGACTTGGCTTATGTGTTTTGGCAAGTCTTGACTGCATATATAGGCAGCCAAGACTTGCCTAAAAAAAACTACCTAGGTACTTAGAATGCAACTTGTGAGTTAACACAAAGACTGCATATATGGGCATCTGTTCTGTTGCAAAAGAATGCGATCAAAGTCAGAATTAGGCACTTGAGGGTTAAATCAACACGTACTCATTTGGTAGAAAAATACAGCTTCAGTCTGAGCATCTGTTTAAGCCAGAAGGTAATCCATATTTATTTATTTATTAGTGTTTAAGATCACATATTTCTGCACAATGGCTAATCGCGACCGCAACATGAAGATATAGTCAAGTCCAGCCAATCTTTTAAACCCATGTTACCGATTTTAGAGGACTTCCACCTAATGCATTGGTGACTGGGTCTTATTTTACCAGTAAAACAGCACAGTAAACAAGCTCTACTTCACTTCTCGGGGTTCCCACTGGGAGGAGATAATCCATAAATGAAAGTGTCAATGACACTGTAGCTCAACTTGTGAAGACAAAGACATGTACATGTATAGTATGTGACACAGCAATGACAAACATCTAGGTAATGACCTGATAACAAAGATACATATAAAGTATTGTAACGGTCTGAACATAAATACTGACCGTTGCCTGTAACAAATGTATAGGTAAAGTATTGTAAAGGTGGGTGACAGTCAGATGCTAAACTAGAAAAGAAAGCTTTGAGTCCCAGAGTGGGTCTGACTGAACCCCAAAATATTTGTTCTCATAGCACAGTGATAACAAAGGCACCCCAAAACACACTCATTCCTGTCCCAAGGTGAAAACAAAGGTACCCAAGAAGTTTCGTGAAGATCAGTTCACAAATATGAGCTGTGTAGAAGTTGTGACAAAAAACTGATTGGACCTAATTTCGGTACAAAATGGCCACTGGCAGCCATCTTGAATTTTGGACTGCACTCAGAAACACTCGTTCTCGTCCCAAGGTGATAACAAAGATACCCAAGAAGTTTTGTGAAGATCGGTTCGTAAATGCAGCCTCTAGCCCAAGCCGTATTGACATGTGCACTTACAGTGTATAAGTAGCACTGAATAAATCAAAGTTCATCTAATTTGCATAATTTCTGCTTCAGAAAAAAACCCATACTATATGTGATGTATTCCATGTTACTAAACATTCATACAAAAATTTATTCAAATCAGAACTTTCATACAGAAGTTCTGTACAAAAGACTGATTGCACTAATTTTGGTACAAAATGGCTGCTGGTGGCCATCTTGAATTTCGGACCACACCCAAAAACACTTGTTCTCATCCCACGGTGATAACAAAGGTACCCAAGAAGTTTCGTAAAGATCGGTTCATAAATACGGCCTCTAGCCTGAGCCGTATAGAAGTTGTGTACAAAAAACTGATTAGACCTAATTTCGGTACAAAATGGCCACTGGCAGCCATCTTGAATTTTGGACCGCACCCAGAAACACTCGTTCTCGTCCCAAGGTGATAACAAAGGTACCCAAGACGTTTCGTGAAGATCGGTTCATAAATACAGACTCTAGCCCGAGCCGTATTGACATGTGTACTTACTGTGTGTAAGTAGCACTGAAAAAATCAAAGTTCATCTAATTTGCATAATTTCTGCACGAGAAAAAAACCCGTATTATATGTGATGTATCCCATGGTACTAAACATTCACACAAAAAATTATTCAAATCAGCGCTTTCATATGGACGTTTTGTGCAAAAATCTGATTGCACCAAATTTTGTACAAAATGGCTGCCATCGGCCATCTTGAATTTCGGACCGGACCCCAAAACACTCGTTCTCGTCTCACGGTCATAACAAAGGTACCCAAGGAGTTTCGTAAAGATCGGTTCATAAATATGGCCTCTAGCCCGAGCCGTATTGGCATTTGCACTTACAGTGCTGAAAGTAACACCAAAAAACATCAAAGTTAATCTAATTTGCATAATTTCTGCACGAGAAAAAAACCCGTATTATATGTGATGTATCCCATGGTACTAAACATTCATACAAAAAATTATTCAAATCAGAGCTTTCATATGGAAGTTCTGTACAAAAAACAGATTTCTGCATCGTCGGTACAAAATGGCGGCTGGCAGCCATCTTAAATTTCGGACCGCACCCAAAAACACACGTTCTCGTCCCACAGTCATAACAAAGGTACCCAAGAAGTTTCGTAAAGATCGGTTCATAAATATGGCCTCTAGCCCGAGCCGTATCCAATTGTTGACGGACAGACAGACGACGGGCCATGGCATAATCTCAAATTTGGCTTCGCCAAAGTTGAGCTAAAAATGGGCTATTATTCAGTTCATCTGTTACCAAATGTAACTGTCCTAACTGACCAGTGCTATTCACAAATATCACCATTCAAATTTTATTATTTTTTTTCATTTTCTGTCTCTAAAATATAGCTTATGACCCCCTCATTGGAAGTAGCTCAACAAGTTTATTCCAATGAGGGGTCATAAGCTAGATTTCAGACACAAGAAATGAAAAATTTTCAGTGGTTCAAAAAGTTATTTTGCAAACATGATAAATTTAAAGTTATTTGTATATTTTTTATACTTACCAATGGCCCAGACTAGCTGGTGCAAACTCAAAAGTTATCAAGGGCCAAACACAAATTTTGAACCCCCCAATCCCCAAAATTTGCTTGCAAAACCGAAAATTAAAAGTCCTATCTGGTCCTCCATAATTTTACTCTCTGCGCATGCGCAGCTGCCAGGAAGTGACTGGAATTGGTGCAAACATCATTCTTTGTAGAAGAGAGTGCTACATAATAACTCAGCGGGGAGGTATGAGTGCCCACTCATGGGAGGGCCATACCCGTCTGGGCCATTGGTAAGTATAAAAAATATACAAATTACTTTTAATTTATCATATTTTTATACTATAAACCAATGGCCCAGACTAGCTGAATTGTAAAAAGGCGGAGGGCCTAGGACTTCAGAATTAGCAGACCAACATAGTTCCCAAGCCTGCAATCCAAGGTGAAAGGAAATTAAATTTAAAAGGAATTACATGTATGTCTCTCTATACAGTAATAGAGAAGACATATCATAAATAAGGAGCCAAATTCAAGTAATTCCGTATTCTTAGCATAAATGACTATGCTAATTGGATGTAACGAGTTCCCAATTTTAAGGCTAGTCTGGACTAAGCCCTAAAAATAAGGATGACGTATTTGAGAGTGAGAGGTTAACCCCCACAAACATACGCCATATACAATAATACACAAGCTGTATCCAGGATATAATCTACAGACAAAACAGCTTCACTCACAGTTACACACTTATCAAGCTGCAGGAGATTTAAAAAATCCCCCCGCCTCAAAAACAAAGAGGGGAGCGCTCAGGAATCAGTAAAAAACGGTACCAAATAACAATATATATTCGTCGAACAGGCACCCAGATATTAATTATTATTAATAAATTGGTGCTTAAGGCCACTTCAGAAGCTAAGGCTATTGCGGCGATCCTGGTAATTAATAGCGCACGCTTGTAACAGATACCGGAGTCGGCATATGTAGATAGGTCGAAAACCAGTGATATAATTTATACAACATACACATGTCCAATAGAATCACAATGAACGATCTCTGGAGAGTAAACACACTTCCGAGGTAACCCACAGACGACCCCATTCAGGTGTACAATAAATTCCAATAAATAACACTCCCAGACATGTTCTATCCGATATCTATGCTCCCAGACACGTGCGAATATACGAGAATGTTTTGGCAAGTTATATTCGATTGGGTACCGAAATTTCTAGAAACCTGGATTTAGAAATGGAACGAGCTATGATTAACCGACTCATCACAGACCGTCCCCGAAATAATTCATACAATAATGCGTCTGCCTAATAATACACTTATGCACGTGAGCATTGAAATCCCACTTGTAATCATCTGAATACCAGTTAACTGACTAGACAGCCTTACAGGTACCCAAAGGCTAGCAATTTATTGATGATGAATCATATGCTCTTATATGACATATAGATGAACATCACAGGAAACAAACCAACTAAAAAGTGAATGTGTCCATGAGGTCGCCATAGAACACGACCCAGCCGCCAATCGAGAAGTCATGAAATGCATGTACTGTATTTCATCTAAATTTTCGGACGCCAAAAAATAATTAAATTTTCCAGCGTCCGAAAACTTCGAAAATGGCCAAAATACATGTGGACAGCAAATGTGGGTAGAAATTTTGAAAAAACACACTGCACCGGTTAATAAATTTATTGTGCACGAACTACCGGGGGTACCTCGGAAATGGGAAAGATAAAATAGCTGTTCAATACGGCGACTTGAATCATCAGCATAAATGAATAAAATGAACATACCAAATGAATTAAAAATTCCGATTGTTTGTTGTGTTTTTATTTACTTTCCCAATAAATCCCTGAGAAGAAATCACGTTTGATCTAGCTTACCGGTACTTGAAAAGTTTTGACGTTTCCACGAATTATGTTGAACAGTAATTAAGCCATGTGCTTGTGTTGTTACTGTTGGATAAAAAACCTGAGCGGGCTTCAGTGTTTTCAAAACGGACCAATGTAGCCATTCAAAGGGAATGAAGTGCGAACAATTTTTGAGTGGTGTGTATATTGGCTTAATTGTTTGTTCAGTTGAAACTGTTCACTATTGATGGAAAAGTGTGCCGGTAAACTTGAAAGAAATGGCATTATCTTCGTGTGGTGCTGCTAATACATAAATACAGGCTGAATACTGAAGTCAGCATTCAATCACCAGCATTTGATATCAAAAGAACTCGAGATGGAAAAATTCCTAGTGAAATACCAAACAGCAGAAGAAGCCAGACCAACAGTACAACTGACACCCTACAAGCCTTCAGAAAAGAGACCAGTCGGACGTCCAGCTGAAAGAAAGAGAACATATTCTGATGAAACAGCTGCAAAACCGCAGCCAGCAAAGAAACAGCACAAAGAGATTTCAACGGTTGAAACTGATGCCATTAAAGATAGCAATCACCATCCAACTGTCGCAAGGGGGCACTATAAAAATTATAATATGAAGGAGAAGAAGGAAGCAGTTGAAGTAGTCAAGTTGATTGGCCTACGGCAAGCCGCCCTGAAACTGAAAATACCGAAATCGACACTCAGTGACTGGAAAAAGATAAATTTTGATGAAGAAGGAAGAGACAGATCAACAGGTCATTTATCTAAGAGTGGGAGACCTGTTACATATGGAGACGACCTAGATGACAAAATCTCTGAATGGGTATTAATCCAACGAGATTTGCAGCTACCCGTATGGTCAAGAATGAGAATAAAGAAAGCGATTTCAAAGCCAGTACAGGCTGGGCTGAGAAATTCATGGCTCGTCACAACTTTTCACTCCGTACCAAGACATCTTTAGCCCAAAGATTACCAAAAGATTTAGAGCAGAAAATCGACAGCTTTAGAGAATTTGTCAAAGATAGAAGAGCAGAAGATGAGTTTGAAAACCAGTTTATAATTAATATGGATGAAACCCCAGTCTACTTTGACCTTATCCCCAACAAAACTGTCAACTTGATTGGACAGAAATCAGTCAGGATCAGAAGTACAGGATCTGAAAAACGACATCTGACACTGGTTCTGGCTGTATCTGCGAGTGGCGATGTCTTACCACCAATGATAATTTTCAAGGGTAAAAGAGAACTCAAGTTAAAAGCACCAAAAATCTGGATAAATAAGGTTCAAGAAAAAGGTTGGATGGACGAGCATTTGATGAAAGAGTGGGTGAAGGAAATTTATTGTAAACACACCAAAAAGGAGAGATCACTATTAATAATGGACAGCTTTAGGGGCCATCTGACTGATAACGTTAAGAAAGAATTAAGAAAGAGCAATGCCGTTCCCGCAGTAATACCAGATCTGAATTACAGCCACTCGATGTCAGCATCAACAAGCCTGTGAAGGGGGATCTTAGAAGAAAATGGACCGAATTTATCCAGTCTGGGACCAAAAAAATTATCAACAAGGAAGAAGAACGTATAAAGCCTGCCTCCAAACAAGATATTGTTGATTGGATTTTATTTGCCGTCAGCAATCTAGAAAAGCAAAAAGAGATGATCAGAAAATCCTTCAAGGTCTTCGGTTTAAACAACCACCTGAATGGGGCAGAGGATAAATTCATCAACCAGTCTGAATACATAGGAGAGATGCCATTTGACAACCAGGAGGAGCTGGACATTGCTTGTCAACTCTTTACTGACCCCAAGAAAATCATGTCTGTAGAGACTGCCATGTCTGAAATTTTTAATTCAGACGATGAAGATGACCTGACTGAGGCAGGTATTTTAAATGAGCGTAACTGATGTACCGGTAATATGAAATGTAACTTATTTGTTCTTGTATTGCAAATTATTGTATTCTTGTATGATCTTGTTATGTATTCTTGTATATTTTTGTATGTACGTGTATATTGTAGAATTTTGTATTTCATTTTATCAGTTGTATTAGAATATATTTGTGAATTTTATTCAGTCGTTAGTTATTTTTGCCACCCAACTCGGACCCTGTGCCCGTCCCCTCATACTAATTAATGACATACAAGTTTAGATTATTGACCCGGTGCCCACCCCCCCAATGCTGTCCATGTTAACCACGAAAGTACTGCCCCCCCCCCCCCCCCCAATGTGGAACGCAAAATGCAAAAGAAAGACCAATACGAATTATGAGTTTTATTCAGTTCCCCCCCCCCCCCACCCTCCGCTGTGTGGAAACGAGTTACTATTGTTTAGAAGGACGACTTAATGACATACAAGTCTTTTGATTATTGATTTAGAAATACCCCCCCCCCCCCCCCACCTCCAATGTGCAACGCAGATGCTACAATTTATAAAAGCGAATACAAAATAATAATTTTAATGACTGGTATTTGCACCACAGTTCCCGTATTTCCTATTTTTTGTTTTTGGAAGCGTGCCCTCCCCACGAGCACTGCTGATGTCAGAGAAAAATAATATCGAAGCCCGATACGGTCTGATAGTGTTCAGGTCCATGTTTTAATTTTTTGTGAAACCCTGCAACAGCACGTGTTGACCTCATTGTCGTTTGTTCTATTTTTAATGTTGGAAAATTTTGTTGTTGTTCAGTGCACTGAATATGTTTATTCGAAGCAATAATTATCCTGTTCTGTTGCTTGTGCATGGTTTATACTGCATTATATGGATTTATTTATGGGACCCTTTCATCATTGTCATCATTTAAGGTCAGTTCACTATAACATTTGTGGGGTTTTCTTTTTCCAAATCTCGAAGGAGTCGAATGAAAGCACACTTTTTGAAAACAAAAATTTGATTGGTCAGTTCGTCAGACATGTCAGTTTGATAAGGAAAACAATACTTACCTGTCAATAAATAAAGAACAAGTTTGCAAATAGTGTTGTTTTAATAATTCTATTTCGATTGTACAATATAGTGTACATACAATACATGTTTTTAACATAAAACAAACAAAGAAAGATGAAATATTCAACTGAAAAGAAAATCATTGTCATTTTGGATTTATGATTACTGGGATTTTCCCACCACATCAGTCCGGGACGATCTTTGAGTGGGTGTCCGAAAATTTCGAGGCTTAAAAAAAATTATTTTTCGATGAAAAAATGGTGTCCGAAAACAAAAAGTGTCCAAAAATTTAGATGAAATACGGTAAATACTTAAATGCTTACATGGCTTACGGGAAGAAAACTACATCTTGCCCGGTAATTGCCTCTAAACACCTTGGCGGTGGGAATTCAAAATCATATCGAACCCCCCTCACCTGCATTACTTGAATCATTCTTGTGTTAGTCATCAAATAGTATAGGAACTGCAAGGCTCCCTCATGTCTGACCGACTCCATAATGCCACTAAGGGCGGAGAAGGACGTGATGAACAATACACCGTATTAACATAATGACTCACACCAAACCATACCAGCTTGAAGAGAATAAACTCCTCTAACAAACGGTATTATGTCCGATAGGCCAACTAACTCAGCCTAGCTGAAGCAGCTAAAGGTCTTCCTGTACGTGAAGACCATTAAAAGCTGATAACCGAGGCCCTAAAAGCTAAGGAGACTTACAACTATAGCCATAGCTTATAAGTCTTCATCTACGTGAAGACAGATATTTCGGTGTAAGTTGCGACCCTGAAGCCTCACTTAATGGCGACTTACAATTATCGTCGCGCAAGGTAGGGAATGAAGAGCTGCTATATAAACAGCCCTGAATTCCTAAAGAGACTGCAGTCCCAAGAGATAATAAATTCAGTTATGCCACTGCATAATACTGAAAAAATCTCATGCCTGATTTAGCTAGGCTACTATGGTGTAACAATAAGACTCAAGTCCTTGCCGAGCGTTCCGTTAGAAACTTGTAGTCATCTATCCTTTATCGTGCATATCCATGGAAGAAGAGGAAGCCGTAAGCACAGCCGACCCTGGCTGAAGTGCGGAAAAAGCATCCCGACACTTCACATAGGATGGATGCTCCTCCTCACTGAAGTTTCTTACAACACAAAACAGTAGTCCCTGACTGTTAACGGGACAAAAAAACGCTCTGCACTCTCGATCTGTCCTCAGATCTCACAGCTTAGAAACTTCTAGACTAATCCTCTTTCTGGCACTTCCATGTAAGCAGAAGAAGCCATAACTGCCGCCGTCCCCGGCTGCAGTGTGGAAGGAACATTCGACGCGTGTTCCGACTCAATATGGTTTCTCATAACAAACACAGTCGACCCCGACTGTTAACGGGATGGAGAGGGTTCTCCAAACGGAGATCTTAACTCAGATCTAGCCGAGCGTCCCGTAGAGAAACTTCGGGCTTCTTCTACATGCACAATTGACCGGACCGACCCAGCACTGTCAGACAGTTCAACACTGGAGTCTGCGGGGGGCTGCTCTTGCATTAGCTGGGATGCTGCTAATAGCTGCGCAACTGCGACAGCAAGTCTGTTCCCGAGGCTTGAGGAGTAGCGGTCTTCTGTTTTTCCCACCACTTGCTGCTCCTGGGAAGGAAGATCCGGAGATAGATCTCTTCTCCGAGCATCCCGTTGATCGATGCCTCGGATAGCTAGCTATCGGATGGTCCGACTTCAGGGGCGAAGAATGGCTCCGTCTTCGCGCAGCTGACTGGATATCTGAAGTCGGGTAGCTAGCCTGCAGCCATGTGTGCTTTAATAACGTAGCGGAGGAAGCCGTCCCCGGCTGCAGTCTAGACGGAGCATTCCGAGCGGACGTATGCTCCATCTCGTTCAAGTTTCTCATAACAACATTTGGCCCCAAATGTTGTTGGGTTAGAGAGGGGCCTCTCCTGCTCGTGGTCTATTAGACCTTGCCGAGCCTTCCAACAAGAAACTTGCTGACTTCCTCCCTATTTCTGTCGTCGCTGGGTGAGCTTATTTAATAATAATAATAATAATAATTGATTTTGTAAAAGCGTAAAACCACGAAGAGTGCCCTAAAACGCTTCACAGAAATAAAATACACTTTTCTGAAATAAAGAGTCACATGTTTCAGTTTCCTCTAGGGAGGTTCAGGAGAATGCTTCAGTAAATAGGAAAGTTTTAAGATTTCTTTTGAAGATGTTGATAGTTTCTGAAATTCTGACACTAATGGGCAACGCATTCTACAATCTTGGACCCATGATGGAGAACACACGATCATTAGCCAGATTAGATCTGCTAAAAGGTATGACTAGTTGAATTTGATCTTTAGATCTCAGACTGCGTGATGGAGTGTATACAGTGATGAGCTCTTGCAGGTAAAATGGAATCAGTTTGTGGATACGTTTGAATACTAAGATCAATATTTTGAAATTAATTCTCTGTTTAACTGGAAGCCAATGTAATTGTCTTAAAACAGGTGTTATGTGTTCATAGCATTTGGTACCAGTAATTATCCTAGCAGCAATATTCTGAACTTTTTGAAGCTTCTGAATCAAATACTGCGACAGCCCCACTAACACTGAATTACAATAGTCTAGTTGTGAGGTGATGAAAGAATGCACAAGTTTTTCAAGTGCTGACTGGTTAAGATAAGTTCTCAGTCTTCCAATATTCCGAAGCTGCCAGTAACATTTTTGACATATTTTATTGATATGGATGTCTAGCTTTAAATTTGAGTCCATAATCAGTTCAATATTCCTGGCCGATTCACTTTTCATGGTGATGTTGTTTCCAACCTGAATTGATGTAACAGTGGGTGTAGGCATGCGAACCCCAGATATCACTAAGAATTATGTTTTAGAGTCATTCATTTTCAGTTTAAAATCTATCAACCATTCCCGCACCAGATTTATGCAAGTTTCCATGTTGCTGACTGCAGTGATTGAGTCACTTTGAAGAGATGAATTAAATGTAATGTACAGTTGGGTATCATCAGCATACAGATATGATATGATATGCCATGCCTTTTAAAAGACGACCCAGAGAAGAAGTGTACAGAGTAAACAAAAGTGGACCAATAACTGAGCCCTGAGGAACACCACACTTTAACATCTTGCTTTCTGAACCGGTCTTGTTGATATATATCTGTTGACTGCGACCTTCTAGATATGATGCAAACCATGATAAGACAGTTCCACATATGCCATGCTGTGTCAATGTCTGCAAAAGAATATCACGGTCGACTGTGTCGAATGCTGCTGACAAATCCAAGAGAACAAGCAGTACAGCCTTACCCTCAGACACTGATTTAACAATGTCGTTGTTGACTCGCAGTAAAGCTGTCTCTGTACTGTGATTGGCTCTGTATGCAGACTGGAAAGGCTCTAAAAGATCATTTTCATGCAGATGTTTATTGAGTTGTGAAGCAACAACCTTTTCCAACAATTTAGACAGGAAGGAGAGGTTCGATACTGGTCGATAATTCTTCAGGTTGTCAGGATCAAGAGATGGCTTCTTGATGAGTGGAGTAACAAGTGCTTTTTTCAGTGGGCGTGGAACAAATCCCTCATGAAGGGATGCAGATGTAATAGATGATATGGCTGGCAGAAGATGATCAATTGTCTCTTCCAGAAGGACTATTGGAATTTCATCTAGATCATTGGATTTATTGGATGATGACAAAATCATTTTTCGAATATCTTCTTCCAAGACAGTGTGAAAACTGGAAAAATCTCTTTTTATGTCAAGTTGATCAAACTCTGGTGGTTCACGTGATGGTATACTATCCAGGATTAATTGAATTTTGGTTATGAAAAAATCACTGAATTTTTCCAGAATTTCACTGGTATTTAGATGATCTGAGAGAATGACTTTTTGTTCTTTACCAAGGAGACTATTGGTTACCGAGAATAACACCCTAGTATTTGATGACCCCTCTATCAGAGAATGGTAGTACTCCCTCTTCGCTTTTTTGATGATCTTATTAGTTGTATTTCTTTGGTGGCAGAACATCTCCTGGTGAATCTCAAGCTTTGTTTTGTTGTATAGACGCTCCAGTCTGCGACGCTGTTGTTTTGCAGATCTAACGTCTTCTGTAAACCACTCCACTTTTTCCCTATCAGTTATAACTTTTGACTTTGGTGGTGCATGTTCAGCCATGATGCCCTTAAGAGTTTCTTCAAATAAAGATAACAGTTGCTCAGATGATCCATGACTACTACAAAAATAATTTGGAGACAGTGTTGATGAACTTATATCCATTTTCAAGGAATCAATGTTGATGCATTTATATTTTCGATAAGTAATTTTCTTGGGAGGAATTTTGGAGGTTGCTATATTTAAGTGCTCGGCCTACCCACATCTACACTTCCTTCGACCGGTGTCACGGCTCCCACGGATGGAGTAACCTGAGCTAGCTGCTTGCAACAGATTAAGAACACTAACTAGAGGGCTTATCCCTTGCATATCATGAGCACTGCAGCTAGCTCTATTTGCTTAACGGAGCGCGACGACGGTAGCACACTTGGATGGGTGTCACAATATCATCACCATGTTCATGTTCCTCTGAAATAGAAACTGAAAAAATGAATTATAATGTGGTGAGAGGCCTGGCCTCAGAACCTCACTGCCAACAACGTACTGCGACACCCATCTGCAATATTAGTCAACCCAGTGAACACAAGAATGACAAGAGTTTGCAGAAGTATCACTCCTCCAAACTTCACAACAAAATATATAATTAAGATACATGAATAATAGCAATCAAAATTAAATTCAAAATACTTTTTGGAAAATGTTTTTTTCGAAAAAATGCCTAAGTTCCCAAAGGGAACATTAAAAGCCCAAGGGTATCCTGATAGAGTCTAAGTGTGGACAAAATCCAAATTTATTGAGCTACACTACCGGAATAATAATCCATGTATCCTACAGTAATTCTACAGTAATAGAATATAAAATACTACCTATATATGAGGACATTGTCAATCTAAACAACATCAATGGAAAAACCGGAAACAAGACATCAGGCACACAAAAAGGCCCAAAGTCAGAAACCAATTTAAATGCTACCAGATGCAAAGCTAGATCTTCATACAAAGAAAAAACGATACATCAGATAGAAGATGCAAGACTAAATGACCTAACACCCCTAGGGTGAGGACATAACCATGGGGAAAAACAGAATAAATATTCTGTAATACATGTTAAACTCCCAAGAAATGTAATAAAAAATTTCAATAATAAATAGCCAAAAAGCTTAAGAGTTTAACAGGAAGGGTTCATGGAAGGATAGGGAAGGAATACTTAACACACAGTGGAATAATCATAATCAAAAAATGATGGCGTTAGGTGTATGTACCGAAATTGGGAAACATAAAATAATTTTATAATTATTATGAAGTTACAGTCCTAAACGTCTAAAACCACTGTTGAACACTTCCATCATCCAATAACAGCCTTGGATTCACCAATTCTTGCATTGATTTGTGTCTGACATCCTCAAAAAAGGAGATTTTAAAGTACAGATGTCAGTTCATTGTTGCTGACTTTAGGGCCAAACAAAGAACGATGTTTGCGCCAATTTCAGTCACTTCCTGACGGCTGCGCATGCGTGGAGAGTAAAAGTATGGAGGACCAGATAGGACATTTAATTTTTTGTTTTGCAAGCAAATTTTGGGGGTTTGGGGGGGTTCAAAATTTGTGTTTGGCCCTTGATAACTTTGAGTTTTCACCAGCTAGTCTGGGCCATTGGTTTATAGTATAAAAATACAGTCACTTTGTTGTGGCAGGTAAAGGATTAACCCTTTCCTTCTAGCATGCATTTATTTTTGCATTTATTACACATCTGTTCTATGAAATCCCCATCAACAGCAACACTAAACCATGCAGAAAATGAAAATCTGTCCCACACACATGCAGAATTGAATTCGTTGACAGGCTATCTTTAAATAGAAGCGAAATTTCACTGGAATTTTCTACAAATCGTGCACCACAAAAACAGCTGGCAGCAAAAAATCGTCCCCTGAGTTCCGATGTGTTTTATGTGCCACTAGGCACATTGAACACATTGGAGCTCAGGGGATGAAACATTAACGTGGGTTCCCCTCACAAATTTAGTTGGCGATAAAATGTATTCTTTTTGTTGATAGTTGTCAAATGAATTGTTGAGTGTCCTTCTAAAAAAAAATTGTTTTTATAGACATGAAGGCATGTAATAAACACAGAATGACACAAGTGTGTGAATGGGTTAATCGATATGGCATTTGTGCCATTGTGGAAGGATAAAACTCGAGGCGTGCAGCCTCTTGTTCCATCCTTTTGTGCTGTCACTTGTGCCATATCAATTAACCCATTCACAAATGCATGTTGTTCTATGTATTTATTTATTATTAGTGTTTGCAGGGTCACTTTCAGAATCTTTGATTCTCTCATGACCTCAACATTGGTATGCAGTCAAGTTTAGTCAATCATTTATACCTATGCTGCCCACTTAAGAGTACTTCCACCCCATGCATTGGTTCTGGGTCCTATATTAACAATAAAGCAGAACCTGTTTACCACAGTAAAGACGCAATGTGCAGGCCAACCCAAAATAATGATTGCTATAAAGACGATTTTTAAAAATATGTTAGCACAATGTATAGGTGCTTCATTTTGAAAAAGAAAGGAAAATAAAGTGTCACCATACGCTGGCACAAAAAGACATCCCCGCTTATTGAACAATGCAAACCTGACTATTGGTGATACAGTTTTGGGGTACATTCAAATTATAAGTCCACAAAGGGCAATGAGTCTGGCAATATAATCTCGAACGACACCTGCATTTCACTATGGGTATACAGCAATAGGATATGCTTGCACACCAAATATGAACTTACTCAACCAAGTTCTTTACAAATTATTCATGATTGAATTTCGAGATGGACTGATGGATGGATGGACAGACGAAAGGATGGACAGACAGGCAATGACTCAGGCAATAAAATACCAAACAAACAACACTTGCATTTCACTATAGGTATACAGCAATAGGATACACTTACATACCAAATATCAAGTCACTCAACCAAGTACTTTACAAGTTATTCATGATTGAATTCTGGGATAGACTGATGGACAGACGAACTAATGGACAGACGGACGGACCTTGTACTGCTGGTAGACATCAATAAGATAGAGTTGCACATCAAATATGAAGTCATTCCACTAAGTTCTCTGCAAGTTATTCATGAATTAATTTCAATGTGGACAAATTCTAAGTCCATAAAGGGCAATGACTCCAGCAATAAAATCTCGAATGACACCTGCATTTCACTATGGGTATACAGCAACAGGATACACTTGCATACCAAATATCAAGTTACTCAACCAAGTACTTTACAAGTTATTCATGACTGAATTTCGGGATGGATAGACGGATGGATGGACAGACGGACGGACTGACAGATAGACAAAGTGACAGACAGACAGACTGACAGATGGACAAGACGAATCCTATGTACCCCCAGCGGGGGTATAAAAAGGTAGTCTTTTAGTAGACAACACAATAAACACCTAATTGGTTAGCTGGGTTAGTTTAATTCAATCCTGCAGCCCTATAGGGTTGATGAAATAAATTATTACTGAACCTTCACACAAATACAAGTAGTGGAGTAATGACAACACAGATCTGTGACCATTTTGGTCTGGCATCTGTTTGAATGCATTTATCAAGACTTTAACGTATTTATAATAAAATAAAAATTAAAATTTTTTAGTAAATTTTGTTTCTTAACATACCTACCACAATTGTTTACAATTGGCTGTAACATAAGTGCAAGCCCTACTTCGGAACTAACTCAAGCTTTTAGAATCTTTTCCAAACGAGTTGGAAAAGTACTAGAGTGCAAAAGCACGAAAAAGATCGAAAAAAGGGTCGAGCGAGACCAGCGCTCGAAATTACAGGTACTCTCTCTGCACACCTCTTGCGTTTACCGAGCGCATGCGCAACAACCGTGACGTCAATTCCGTATTTCCGCCAACGAGAAGTTTGTGATTTAGCGGGGAGGCATCGATATCAAAGATATCCCCAAAGAGGGTGGGCCTCCGGTAAACAATTGTGGTAGGTATGTTAAGAAACAAAATTTACTAAAAAATTTTAATTTCTTTTCAACCTACTCACAATTGTTTACAATTGGCTGAATAAACAATAGGAGGAAGTGAATCACATAACCAATACCAACAAGAGTAGCAGAACGAAAGCAAGGATGGCAGAGAACAATAACGAAAACCTGTAATGAAGATAGAGAGAAGGCACCTGAAAAGAACAAGGCTGAGCGAAGCGCAACCTCGACAAAAACAATTTTAACGAGGGTGCACAACAGCCTGAGCAGCAAAAAGAGGGCCTAAAGAATAAAGGTCCTCAGATTGCTGCTGAAGGTGGCGGAGATAAAAGGAGGAGAAGGTAGAAGCATTCCTCCAGTAAGCCGCATTCATAACATCATGGAGCGAAACAGAATTGGAGAATGCCCAGGATGTAGAAATGGCACAAACCTCGTGAGCATTAAGCCGGTTCGAAACAAGATCCGATGCAGACAAGCGAGAATAAGCCAGCTTGATTGCAAGACAGATCCACCTGGAAATAGAATGGGAAGAGATAGACTGCCTCTTAGGAATGAGAGACAGAAAGAATCTCTTCCGACCCCTCCTAATGAACTGAGTGCGAGTAATGTAAGTCTTGAGCGCACGAACAGGACAAAGAAGAGGCCTCCGTCCATCTACAGCAGGGAGAGCCCGAATGCAGATGGGAGGAGGTACCGAATCGGGGAGTTGATTCTTAGCCAGAAAAGAGCAATCAGTAGTGAATGTGACACTATTAGCCTCATTTCGGAAGAAGGCAGAATCAACAGATAGCGCATGAAGCTTACTGACTCGACGAGCAGAAGCAAACGCTAGAAGAAAAGCCGTCTTATAGGTGAGAAAACGCATGTCGGTCTCAGATAAAGGCTCGAATGGCGCCCCCTCCAAACAGTGCAACACCCATGCCAAGTTCCACTTGGGTGTAAGACGCAAAACTCGAGGCCTCTTCAAAGAAAAGTGCCGAATAAGTTTGGAGAGGAAAAGATTACGACCGATACACCACTTTCCCACATAAGAGAAAGTATCAGACAGCATAGACCGATAGCCCTTAATCGTAATAGGCTGGAGGCCCTTGGAGTCAAAAAGAAAAACCAGAAAATCCGCAATTTGAGCGATTGACGGATCACGGTAATTCACATTGTGATCTGAACACCAGCAGCAGAAAACCTTCCACTTGGCGGCATAAGTCATTCCAGTGGAAGGTCGCCGCGATGCAGAAATGCACTCCACTGATCGTCTCGAAAAACCTCTACGTCGGAGACTGGACCTGATAAAAGACAGGCGTGAAGGGACAGGCTCGCCAGGTTGTTGTGATACTTCCTGGGACTACCCTGTGAAAGAAGATCGCGACGTAGAGGTAGACGAATTGGTCGATCGGCCAATAGAGGCCATAGCAGATTGATCCACACCCTCTGTGGAGACAGGGGTGTGATCAGAATGATCCTGCAACTGCAAGCACAAATCTTCGCTAAAACTGGAGGAAGAATCGGTGCAGGAGGAAAGGCATAGCCGACCCAACCTGTCCAGACCAGAGACAGAGCGTCTACTGCAAATGCCAGCGGATCTGGACAAGGGGAGACAAAAGTCTCTACCTGATGATTCCAGCGAGTAGCGAAAGGTCGACCTGAGGACGACCCCACTGCTCGCAAATCGCCTGAAACACCGACCGATGTAGCATCCATTCGGTTGGAAGGACACTGTCGCGTCGGGACAGCGAGTCTGCTAGGATGTTGAGACGCCCGGGAATGTGTCGAATGGACACCCGAGCGTTCACATCCCGCGCCAACAGAAGAAGATCCCGAGACAGCCGATACATGGGAATCGAATGTGTGCCTCCCTGATTCCGTATGTAGGCTACTACTGTCGAATTGTCCGAAAGAAGTAGGACAACATGGTCCGACAGATGAGGGATCCAAAAACTCAACAGAAGAGCAAGGAGCTCCTTCTGGTTGATATGAAGGCCCACCTGCTCGCTGTCCCACTCTCCGTGAGTAGACAGACCGAGAGGATCCAACGTCGCACCCCAGCCCCGATCGCCGGCATCCGCAGTAAGGATGCGATCGGCCAAAGGAAGATCCAACGGAACACCCTGTGTCAGCCAGGGAATATCTGCCCAAGGGCGGAGGTGACAAAGCAGAGACCGAGGAATAGTGAGTTCCAGGTCCAGCGGATCTACATTTGGACGCCAATGATCCAACAGGAAGTATTGGAGAGGTCGGACAAACAAGCGACCGAGAGGAATGAGATCTGTCACCGGACCGCAAAGGCCCAGCATCCGAAGGAAAGTCCTGGCCGAGACCGAGGGAGATTGAAGCAGGTCCCGAGTCAAGGCGGAAAGAATCGTCGCCCGAGCCTGGGGGACCGACACTACATCGTGAAGAGTGTCGAAATCCATCCCCAAATGACGGAATCGCTGAGAAGGAAGAAGATCCGACTTCTCGCGACTGACTCTGAAACCCAGCGATGCTAGCAGGCAAAGAAACTGCCAGACATCTAACTCCAGAACAGCAGCATCGTGGTGCCGTTGGAGGATGTCGTCTAGGTAGGCTGATGAAGTCACTGCCGACTGAGTGCGGTGGAAAGCAAGCACATGTCACATCAGTCGGGTGAAGTCCCAAGGAGCCAGGTTCAAACCGAACGGGAGAGCTCTGAATTGAAAAACTCGATCCCGAAACGAGAACCGAAGGTATTTCCGTGACGCCAGATGAATGGGTACATGGAAGTAGGCATCCTTCAGGTCGATACTGGCCGCAAAAATCGCCCTGATGAACTGAACGTCGAACCGACCGGAAAGTCTCCATACTGAAATGAGAAGCAATAATGAACTCATTCAGGGTACTCAGATCGATGACAGGACGATATTGGCCGTTTTTCTTCGGCACCAAGAAAAGTCTCGAGTAAAACCCCGGTGAAAGGGTGTTCCTGACCACCTCGATCGCCCCTTTGGTGAGGAGATTGTCGATCTCCTGCACCAGAAGGTCCCAACGCAGAGAATCTGAAGGGACCTGAGTCGGAAGGGGCACCCGAGATAAACTGGGGTGCCGATGGAAGGACAGTCGCAGACCGGATTGAATGACGTCGAGGACCCAAGAGTCCGACGTTATCTCTGTCCAACGGTCGTAAAACAGCGACAGCCTTCCCCCGACTGGAGGCGAATCGAGGTGAGAACCTTCACTTGCGGCCTCGACGAGGCCCCCGAGAGGAGAAACCACCTCGGGAAGTGACAGAGTCCTGAGACTTTTCAGCCTGAGGCTGCCAGCGGGCCTGGCCACGTCGGCGCTTCTTATGAGCAGAAGGAGCAGACGGAGCCGAAGGCGTAGCTGACGTCGCCGACGAGGCAGACGCATGGCGGGCCTGGAACGACCCCCACCCGCAGCAGCAGGTGGGTCAAGCTGTCTCAGCAAAAGCTTGTCCTTCGAATGACGAAGAACTTTGCCACGAACAGCTTCCACGGAACCATGGAACAACTGAGGTCCCACCAAAGAGGCAGACCTCAGAACAGCACGTTGCTCAGAAGGAAGGGATGGTAAAGAATCCAAAACCGCATCCTGGCGTGCCAGCTCCAAATTAGCCGTGTTACAGGCGTGAGCGTGAGCCAAGTTCATAAGAGCCTGTGAAAAAACGCGAAAAGGCGCCTGAGTGTCATCAAACTCCCTTGGTGGAAAATATTCTGCCAGAGCAGCGACGACATGGTCCGCGAGAGATAACATACCCAGCATCTCTCGGGACAGGCCCACCATAGACTCAACTACCGACATCGGGAGAACTGCTGACTTAGGCTTAGTCAACCCGAGAGAAGAAGAATCCTCATCCACAGTAGTCATCCCTTGGAAGACTGGTGGAGAGACGGAATCGTACACATGAAACCGCGATGGAGGCAGAAAGGCATCAGCTCTAGAAAAGAAGGAACCCTTGAGGGCCTTAGAACACATTTTGGCGTCTAAGCCCTGGAAGGACTCAACCACCTGAGCCGATTGCAGAGGACGCAAAGCCCCGGAGCTAGAAGGCTCAACAGGGTTACGGCGCTCCACAGTGGACCACGGCCGGACGGTCACAGAAGGCTGGTCGGAAGGTTGAACGTCCGGCAATAAGCCAAAGACGAAATCCAAAGCCTGCCCCAAGACTGACGAGGGGGCCCATCACCTTCAAGATACTCGTCATCCTCTGTAGCAGAGGAGACATAGCCCAACTCGGGTTGACCAGCAGAAACCTCCTGTGAATACTGTGCAGTATCCAAGGGGCCAGGCGAGACATCTCGGCGACCGACCAAAGGAGGTTGTGCCTCAGGAGGCACAGGGAGGCCAACTTGAGGGTTGCCAGAAAGCAACCGGGTGAGCGCCAAAACGGCCTTGCGCAGGTCACCCTGAGAATCCGTCGCAGCAGAATCGCCCGATGGAGTGTCCTCCCAATGGACCCTTCTGGTAGAAGAACACAAATCCTCAGAAGAGACAGACGCGAACGTCGATCGGCAGACAGAATAGGAGCATGGTGAGAAGACACCGGAGGATAGTCCCGATTGTGACGCCCAGGGGCCATCACTGACCTCTGCGAAACAGAAGGCCCTGCCTGCAAATCCTCTAAAGAGACCGACGGCGCACGTCGATCGGTAGCTGGACCTAGGACATGGTGAGAAGACACCGGAGGATTGTCCCAAGAATGACAGGAACCTGTCATTGGCCTCTGCACAGCAGACGGCCCCAACTGCCTATCCTCTGAGACCGACGGCAAGCATCGATCGACACCCAGACTCGGAACACAGTGAGGAATCACCGGAGGAAGGTTCCGAGAGTGACAGCTAACAGGGGCTGTCACTGACCGCTGCCAAACAGCAGGCCCTGGATGCCAATGTCCCAACACCATCCCGCTAGGCGGCACACTAGCAGGCGAAGGTGGAACAATAAACGATTCACTCGAGGGACGAGGAATCGCTGCCGAAGCGTCCGGCCGGCTCAACCGTCTAGGAGCAAACCTAGCCAGATGAGACGGAGCAGACAGCAAACCCGCACAGCCCCGCCGCGAGGCTGGGGGAGGCTGAGAACACACAGACACATCAGCAGATACAGCCTCGGTCCCCCGAGACTGTAGACCATCCCCAGAGGAGATGGAAGAGCCACCATCAGACAGAATAGGATCTGGAGTAGCAACCTCCTCAACAACGGTCGACGGTGTAGGAGGCAATCGGAGAGGGTTACCGAGCTGACCTCGGAAAAGCTCTCAATGAAAACAGACGCCTCAATAGTGACATCAAAAGACAAAGAGACCACAGTCTCCTCGTCAGGTATCACTGAACTAACACCGCCAACAGTTGCAGAGAAACTCGCCACAGAAGTCAGATCCGAATCCTGTGTGACAGAGTCACCACGTGCACCAGCAGAAATGTCTGCTATGGCACGGCTACCCTTACCCCGAGAACGAGGGGTTCTAGCTCTGGAAAGAACCACCTTGTTCACAGAAGCCCAAAATTTAGAGGACCAAACCCCACAGATACCACATGATTGGGCCTGAGTGCAATTGTTGCAAGTGACACATGTGGCATGAGAATCGTCCACATGTTTCACCTGCAAACAAGAGGTACAAGGAATAGTCTTAGGCATGATATCAAAACAATAATCAAGCTTCCCGCTGACGGAAAACAGTACTAAGGTCGTGTTCACACGTGGGGGAAAGACAAGATAAAGTGTGAAGAGAACAGCAATAAAAATACAAATTAACATTAAATAATAATAATAATTTGGTAGCTTGATAAAAGGATACAATCCAGTAGCACACTAAATATGAAGAATAAGTTGTTCACGAAGAATACATAGCATAATTAGCACGAGTCACAAAAATTTCCGACCATGTACAATGGCGGAAAATAAAGGAATTGACGTAACGGTTGTTGCGCATGCGCTCGGTAAACGCAAGAGGTGTGCAGAGAGAGTACCTGTAATTTCGAGCGCTGGTCTCGCTCGACCCTTTTTTCGATCTTTTTCGTGCTTTTGCACTCTAGTACTTTTCCAACTCGTTTGGAAAAGATTCTAAAAGCTTGAGTTAGTTCTGAAGTAGGGCTTGCACTTATGTTACAGCCAACTGTAAACAATTGTGAGTAGGTTGAAAAGAAACAACTGTACCTCCAAGTTGGTACAACAAACTTTTTTAGAGGGCAAATTCCAAGATGGTGACCAAATTTTTTAACTATAAAGTTAGTGAAGTTTGGTATCCTTCAATGTAGATTTCCCCCAATCAGTAGTGTTATATATAATTATATATATATAATACTAGCAGGTGAATACCCGGCGTTGCACGGTAGAAGATGGTTATATCATACATATCCTCAGATATGATTGA
Organism: Pictodentalium vernedei; assembly: GCA_031216915.1. Classification (NCBI taxonomy): domain Eukaryota; kingdom Metazoa; phylum Mollusca; class Scaphopoda; order Dentaliida; family Dentaliidae; genus Pictodentalium; species Pictodentalium vernedei. Next base: position 531,931,183 of record CM062297.1, on the reverse strand, counting down.
TAGAAGGTCAAGGTCACCAATTTCAAGGTCAAGGTCACCCCACAACCCGATAAAGTCAAGGTCACCCTGCAACCCGATAAAGTCAAAATGATCGATGGGTCAATATACCCGCACATATGAAATTTTAGCCCGATCGGCCCAACCGTTTTCGAAATAAAAGGTCAAGGTCACCAATTTCAAGGTCAAGGTCACCCCGATAAAGTCAAAATGATCCAAATAAACTTTATATGATCCAAGAGGTGGCACACACGTTCCTCTATTGTTAGGTAGTGAATGAATAAATAGTAGCCTGACCGGTTTCGTCTTTTTTTAGACTCATCAGAGGTGTTAGAACCACGGACTCTCTCCCTTTATATACTTTTTTGTGCGTAACATCATAATAGTGTACCCGGCAGGTATATTTTACACCCCGACTCCATACGAGCGACAGGGCACAGGAAAGAAGCTGAAATAAACTGGATATATCGCCTATGAACGTTGCTACCATTTGGGCTGAACAGGAAAGATTTTTAATTTTTCTTTATTCTTATAATAACTGAAAACACTACTATGCATACAGCACTACACGGAGTACCATGAAAGAGAATTGGCACCTCCGGAATTCCAGGTCAGCTATTCGTGCCCCCAAAGAAGTTCGGAGTCGGTCCGCGCCCGACACTCGGACCCCGACTCCATACGAACGACAGGGCACAGGAAAGAAGCTGAAATAAACTGGATATATCGTCTACGAACATTGCTACCATTTGGGCTGAACAGGAAAGATTTTTAATTTTTCTTTAAAGTCAAAATGATCGATGGGTCAATATACCCGCACATATGAAATTTTAGCCTGATTGGCCCAGCCGTTTTCAAAATAAAAGGTCAAGGTCATCAATTTCAAGGTCAACCTGTACGGGTACGGCACCCATCCCATGTTACTCACAGGGCCGAATTACCCCCATGTACAAAATTTGAGATCGATCGTTCAAGAAACGGAGGAGTTCACCTGGAACAAAGATAGATAGAGAGACAGAGAGAGATATAGATACAGACATTCGCATTTATATATTAGATGAAGAGTACTGATCATCAGTGGCCACAGAAATCTGGGAAAAACCAGAGAGATCAGTATTTGCTGATATGCATGTCCTCAGTTTTTGACAATGTGCCAGATTTTCATTTCCAGAAACATTGAAAATGGATTTGTCAGTTAAGACTTATTGATTCTACAATTGATTCTATCTAAAATAAACATACAAGATTATTTAAAGCAATAGTTAAGAGGTATTCTCTCAAGCTGCTAAAAAGATGTTTAAAACATTTTACTGCCATTCCTATGTGAACTTATCACACTGATTCTGAATCCAATTGATTGTGTAAACCCTGGACATTTTTAAATATTCAAGATAGTGACCAAAATGGGTGCCCAGAATACTTATTTTTCCTATAAGCTAGAATTAATTGTAAAATCAGTGACTATCACTTGACAAATCCATTTTCTATCTTTCTGTGGATAAAAATCCAGCACATTGTTATAAACTGAGGACATGCATATTGGCAAACACTGACCTCTCCATGGAGGTTTACAGATATTTGAAGGGCAGCAGATGATCTGTATTTTTCAAATTTTATGTAATCCTACTGCCGAGTGAATTCTGTATTGAATGATGCCAAAAACCACCATTGTATATTATTTTAAACAGTCATTTTAGTTAAAAACCTCTTTTACTTAAAAAAATTGGTGGCCATCTTGGAATTTGCCCCCTAAAAAATATAGCTGTCCCAAATTGGAGGAAGTTATTTTTATTTTCTTTTAAATGCCTTAATTGGTATGAGTGCTAAACTATTTTTGGTCATCAAAATTTTTTCATATGTTTTTGCCTTGTTACAATTGATGGGAGAGTTCCTATCGGCACTCTCCCATCAATTGTAATAAGACAAACTCATGCAGACTAAGGAATTACACTTCAAAGATAATATGCTACACATCCAAAGAAGGCTTTAAGTTGTGACACCTGTACATTAGAATAGAGCCCAAATATGAGCTTTCATCACCTGATCAGTTAAAGTCTTTAAAATGCATTCAATTAAATTCAAGGTAGCAATGGTAGGGGATCTGTATTGTCTTTACTCTGCTACAGACAGACTTGCCCATTTCACTGTACATAGGGGTGTATAACACGATAGCATTTAGGGAGTTAGGGTTGAAAGGGTTCATGGTCTATCGGAATTGGGCACTGAAAAACTTCGAGATTCGATTTGATTTCGAATTATAAGTTGCTATTCGGTTCAATTTGAAATCGGCTGCCTGATTCATTTCCATTCGAATCTATTCACTGGAATATACCTTGGCATCAGTAATCTTCATCGTCTCACAAAACATATAGTTCTGATCGTCTCACAAAACATATAGTTCTGATCGTCTCACAAAACATATAGTTCTGATGGAAATGGTACATAAATAATATTGAAAATAAAGAATGTAATTTATAGGTACCCTCCCATAAATTGTAACAAAGCGAAGACATAGGAACAAATTTTAATGGCCAAAAATAATTTAGCAATAATTTACCAGTTACGAGAAAAATATTGTTTGTTTGTTATTATAGATGTAATCTTCAAAGCCATAATTCTGAGATTGATCACTTTTTACTGCAACAAAACAAGGGTCACAACAAGCAGTACTTAGGTAAACTTACAAGTTATAATATAAGTACCATAGAAAATTTATCTCGGCAAATCTTGGCTGCTTACACTGGCAGCCAAGACTTGCCTAGAAACAACTGCAAAGTCACAGGATGTACACTATCAACAAGACACAAAAACATACAAAAAAGTCCAGTCCAATGGTTCAGGTCACATTGAGCATCTATAGTTGGATACATGTCTCTAGCACAAGTATTAAGTCAAGTTTAGCTAATGGTTTATAATACTGTTTCCCACTTTACATGATTCCCACCCCAGGCAGTGTTTACTAGGTCTTATTATATCAGGGATGCAGAACTTTTCTCTAACAGTAAACAAGCAGCATTCCACTTCGAACAGGTGCCACAAGCAAAAATTATTACAATTATCATTTGCAAGTCAAGTGCATGAAGACTTTACAAACATGTACATCAGTGAATTCCTCAATTCATGTCTACATCATATTTACTCAATCAGGCAATTTAACAACACTGAGTTGATTCAATAGAAAACACGAGGAAAACAAAACAAGAGGGGCAATGCAAAGCTTGGGCCAATGCCCCTGACCCGCAAAAAAATGTTCTAATCGAAAGTGAAAAAGGGCCATAACTCTGGAAATGAAAGTGTCAATGACACTGTAGCTCAACTTGTCAAGACAAAGACATGTACATGTATAGTATGTGACACAGCAATGACAAACATCTAGGTAATGACCTGATAACAAAGGTACATATAAAGTATTGTAACGGTCTGTACATAAATACTGAGCGTTGCCTGTAACAAATGTATAGGTAAAGTATTGTAAAGGTGGGTGACAGTCAGATGCTAAACTAGAAAAAAAACTTTTGAGTCCCAGAGTGGGTCTGACTGAACCCCAAAATATTTGTTCTCATAGCACAGTGATAACAAAGGCACCCCAAAACACACTCATTCCTGTCCCAAGGTGAAAACAAAGGTACCCAAGAAGTTTCGTGAAGATCAGTTCACAAATATGAGCTGTGTAGAAGTTGTGACAAAAAACTGATTGGACCTGATTTCGGTACAAAATGGCCACTGGCAGCCATCTTGAATTTTGGACCACGCCCAGAAACACTCGTTCTCGTCCCAAGGTGATAACAAAGGTACCCAAGAAGTTTTGTGAAGATCGGTTCATAAATACAGCCTCTAGCCCGAGCCGTATTGACATGTGCACTTACAGAGTATAAGTAGCACTGAATAAATCAAAGTTCATCTAATTTGCATAATTTCTGCACGAGAAAAAAACCCGTACTATATGTGATGTATTCCATGTTACTAAACATTCATACAAAAATTTATTCAAATCAGAACTTTCATACAGAAGTTCTGTACAAAAGACTGATTGCACTAATTTTGGTACAAAATGGCTGCTGGTGGCCATCTTGAAATTCGGACCACATCCAAAAACACTCGTTCTCATCCCACGGTAATAACAAAGGTACCCATGAAGTTTCGTAAAGATCGGTTCATAAATACGGCATCTAGCCTGAGCCATATAGAAGTTGTGTACAAAAAACTGATTAGACCTAATTTCGATACAAAATGGCCACTGGCAGCCATCTTGAATTTTGGACCGCACCCAGAAACACTCGTTCTCGTCCCAAGGTGATAACAAAGGTACCCAAGATGTTTCGTGAAGATCGGTTCATAAATACAGACTCTAGCCCGAGCCGTATTGACATGTGTACTTACTGTGTGTAAGCAGCACTGAAAAAATCAAAGTTCATCTAATTTGCATAATTTCTGCATGAGAAAAAAACCCGTATTATATGTGATGTATCCCATGGTACTAAACATTCACACAAAAAATTATTCAAATCAGCGCTTTCATATGGAAGTTCTGTGCAAAAATCTGATTGCACCAAATTTCGTACAAAATGGCTGCCATCGGCCATCTTGAATTTCGGACCAGACCCCAAAACACTCATTCTCGTCCCATGGTGATAACAAAGGTACCCAAGAAGTTTCGTAAAGATCGGTTCATAAATATGGCCTCTAGCCCGAGCCGTACTGGCATTTGCACTTACAGTGCTGAAAGTAACACCAAAAAACATCAAAGTTAGTCTAATTTGCATAATTTACGCACGAGAAAAAAACCCGTACTATATGTGATGTATCCCATGGTACTAAACATTCATACAAAAAATTATTCAAATCAGAGCTTTCATATGGAAGTTCTGTACAAAAAACAGATTTCTGCATCGTCGGTACAAAATGGCAGCTGGCAGCCATCTTGAATTTCGGACTGCACCCAAAAACACTCGTTCTCATCCCACAGTCATAACAAAGGTACCCAAGAAGTTTCGTAAAGATCGGTTCATAAATACGGCCTCTAGCCCGAGCCATAGCAGCTTGGCACTTACAGCTCTGAAAGTAACACTAAATAAATCAAAGTCAGTCTAATTTGCACAATTTACGCACGAGAAAAAAACCCGTATTATATGTGATGTATCCCATGGTACTAAACATTTATACAAAACTTTATTCAAATCAGAACTTTCATACAGAAGTTCTGTACAAAAAGTTAAAAAATTTATAGTAATTTATATATGTTTTATACTTACCAATGACCCAGACATAGCTGGTGCTAACTCTTAAAATATAGGGCCAAACACAAATTTTGCCCCCCAATCCCCAAAATTTGCATCTAAAACTAAAGAAAACATGTCCTGAAAGGCCCTCCACACTTCGCCCCTACTGCGCATGCGCAGTGTCAAGGACGTTCCGAAATTGGCGCCATTTATCATTCTAATAACCAGTGCCTGGTAAGCGCTATGTACTCAGCGGGGAGGCAAGAGTTCCCAACTCCTGGGAGGGCCATCCCCGTCTGGGTCATTGGTAAGTATAAAAAATATATAAATTACTATAAATTTTTTAACATTTTTATACTGTACCAATGACCCAGACATAGCTGAATAGTAAAAAGGCTGGAGGGCCAAGGACATAGAGCAAAATGGAATACGCTCAATAAAATAAAATAGAGTCATCCCCTGTAGGGAAAAGAAGTAATAGGCCTTACATGTATCTTTCTTATTTATGATAAATTAGAAAGATACAACACCTTCCAAAAATTGAGCTTCATACATCCATGTACTCTATTAATATCCAATAATCCTTATACTAATAATTTTTAAAGTAAGCCAATAATAAAGTAAGTCTAGAGAATAGAGACTCTTATACTCCTAAAAGTGTGTGAGAATTGCATAATCATGTCCGTTGACATATGCAATATTCAAAAGCTATACTTTAAAAACTAAGACTTGAATGAATTTTATAACTTAAACTTCTCACTAAACAACCATCCCAATAACAGCTCAGAATTACTAACTCCGGAGGAGGTATCCCCTTGTTTTCATAGTAAAAAACAGGTGACCCAAGGGAACACCCTCTCCCCCCCTTTTTCTTGCCCTGGGTCAAATAGCCCAGAGCGAAGAGGGCAGCCGAACGGAGACACTGCCGAAACAGACAGACTACCTAGCTATAGTAGCAACTGTTAAGTGAATGACATTCTGAGCAGTAGAGAATAGACCTAACAATAGAGGCCTCCAGAAATGGACTCGATATTTCTGAGATAAAATTCATGAATGGATGGCTGAGCGCAATGAGCAGCCTTCAAAAATCTATAATAGCAACACTATTAATGTAAGCCCAAGAAGTAGAAGAACTCTTACTTCATGAGCCGAAATCTTAAGCACAACTGCTAAGCCAATGATATACCATAAGCAGTACGCTAGTTAATAGAATCCATTAACAATAAAATGGAGCGTAACGTCCTTCTACTAGACATCAAAGACAGAAGAAGCTTACGCCCTTGTAATAAACAGATATCTGTTTATAAATACATAAACTGTACCCGGAAAGAGTAAAGGCCTATGCCCATACGAAGACGGAAGGACCTTAAAATAATAGGTTCCGGATAATAGGAGCCTAACTCTTATGCAACAATCCAACCTAAATAGTAACGGAAGTATTGATTCCGAAACTATGAAAGTGAAAATCATCCATCGATAGTGCATGAAACTCACTGACTCTACAGTAAAAGAGAAACCAATGGAATTACTGTCTAAAAGGTCAGAATTTGAAAACTACTGTTTCCAGAGGCTCAAATGATTACTTAGCTAAATAAGAACCGAAGTTAAAATCCGTATAGGAATTTAATCTAAAGATTCTAAGTCTATTTATCAAAAAGTTACTAACTGACTTAGATAAAGAGACAAAAGACTCAAATGTAAACTATCGTAGAGTGCATAGGTATGAGGTAACATAAACCTATAACCTAAATAACAACAGGCTGCAGTAGATCTTGTGAAACAAGTATACTAAAAAATAGCAATGAGTAGTATGGAGGGATCAACCATATGAACATAATGATCCCTACACCACGACGGAAGAGCCTCCACTTTAGTCGCATAGAATAGCGAAGAAGAGGATCTCCTATAGTAAGAAATCGCGTCCAAAGCTCGTCCAGTACAGTGCTTACAATGCAATACGGACCACACAACGGAATACATGAAGGTTGCGACCTTGCTGGTTGTGATAAAGATGACACGATTTACCCAGTGAAAAAAGATCCTCACATAGAGGAAGATTTCACGTTAAGATCCACAGTAGACAAGAGAGTAAATTACTCATGATCTCTGTGAAGATAGAAATGCTATCAACAGAAATGTATTGTGGTTGTTTATCTTAGCAATACCTGCTAAAACAACAGCGCCGGAGGATACGCGTATCCTATCATTCCGTCCTATAGATCAATAGAGCGTTAACAGTATTAGCTCAGAGATCTGGACAAGCCAACACATACGTCTGCAATTGATTAGCAAGCTGTGTCATAAATAAAACATCATTGGGCGCTCCCATAGATAGCAAATCTGATTAAATACTTGTTTGTTGAGAGTCCATTCTGACAGCAACAAGCGACCCGTAAGAGAACGGGAGTGCGATAAAACAATCAGACGACCCAGAATATGACGGACCAAAACTGAACTTGGTGTAGTATAACCAACAGACGGATTCTTTCCATTAAATTGAATAACGGAAACGAAAGAGTGCCTCCCTGGTTCCGGAGATACGCCACTACTGTCGAATTAAAGGACAGGAATTTGGGCATGCGTTTCTGAATAATGTTCATGCAATGACATAAAGCAAGCCTAAAAAACATTATTCCGCGGAAGTTAAACTGATAGATAAAAGACTGCGGAACCCAAAGACCCTGGCACTTCGAATCCGTAGGGATCAGTATATATCCCAATCTGTTTGACTGGCAACCGTCATAACAGCCACACTCGGGTCCGGCAACTGCGGCGGCACTCTCTGAGTCAACCACCGAATGTTTGCCCCAGTCTGAATCTCTTGTAACACTAGATAGACAAGAGAATGTATAAATCAAGCAATTCATGGATTGCCGGAAAGTTGCCGTCGAAGAGAAGCTCCACCGAGAACGAAGCGACTCTGAGAGAGTTCTTAACCTACTATCCACGCGTGGATGTAGCTAGGGCTGCATCACGTCTAACCAACTCCAATCAGCCACTGAAGGGCGGAGTTATACGTGAACAAACTACTGCCCTCAAAAGAAATTACATTGAGAATAATATCCCGTAAATCTTTTCTTGAAGACGTAATGATAACGCCTCAGTAAGGCGGATTACGTATAATAAAGCGTCTAAGTTAAGTCTACTATACATAATGTCGTTCCCAACATTGAAATTGGAAAAGACATAAACGGCGAAAAGAATATATGCAGTCTTTAATCACACCGTCTAGACGCATATGAACTCTCGGTATGCCCTGCTCTGCCAAAATAAACTATATGTAAAAAAGATAAAATGGCAGAAATGAGCCACGCGGACAAGAAACTAAACTATCATGCTTAGTAGCAGGCTTGTATATATATATAAAAATATAGCGTCGAAAAATAAAACACATGTTGTAATGACAATATTGGACTGCGTCGGTAAGTCAGGGACAAAGTCCCTGTACCGATCGAAAAATCCGAGTCCAATGACGCTATAAGTCTCTTATCCAAGATCGCAGCAATGAAGTCCGAAAAATAATCACTGGAAGAAATGCCAGAAGATATGAAAGGCATCTTCCGATACTACTAAAGGGAAAACTCGAAATCTTTCGAATCCCTTTCGCCATCCTGTCGGACCCTATAAAGCGTTCGGTCGTCCGTAGCTTGATGCAACCGCGGACCGCACCGACCCAGCGCCGTCGGATAATTCCTGATTCGACCGAGAAACCGTCAATTGCTGGGATGCTGCGAAACAACTGTGCTAACTCGGATAGCACGTCCGTCACTGAGGCCTGAGGAGCAGCGGTCTTACGATGCATTGCCGCAGGAAGCTCCGAGATCGTTACCCCGTGCATACTACCAATATGCGAGCGAACGGAGTGTATAGGCCTCGTGTCCCTTGGCTACCGGATGGCGCGACCTATTCGCTGTGGAATCACTGAATGCCGAAACTGATCGGATACTCGAGGTCACGTAGCCAATGTGCGGTCGTGTGCCCTGCTGTGAGGATGAGGAAGCATTAAAGACAGTCTCTCGGACTGTCAATATAACGGAGCGTCCCGAGCAACGGACATATGCTCCGAATGTAAAATATCTGAACCACAACATGCGGTCCCCTATGTTGTTGGCTTCCTCCGATCTGTCCTCAATCTGCCGTCACTGGGTGAGTACTAAAGTAATTAAAGTGCTCGCATCACCCAAATCTCCTTCCTAGACCGCAACGGACGAACCCGGCAGCCGAACCATTCGATGAATGTACGCTACACCGGGTGAGCTAGCGAATGTCACTCCGTAAGCGATAGACATATTCCATGAGCACTTATTGCCGCTAACTCTTCATTAACTATGACGACAGAGGCACACTTTTGAAAGACATCTCCATAACTCTTCGAACAAGAAACCAGAAATGCTTGGATAGCAAGCATAAAATAATAATATATATAGCGTCGTTCAATAATTCGAAAGTTTGTGTGACATTATTGGACTATGTCGGAACTGAGGGACGATGTCCCTGAACCGAACCAAAAATTTCTAAGTCCACCGACGCTATCAGTTTCTTATCCGGCATCGCAGCATATGTTATTCCGAAAGAGAAAGCTTGAAATCCACCGAATCCCTTTCGGTATCCCATCGGACCGGATGAAACTTTCGGACGTCCGTACCCGCTTCCGCGGAGCGTCCCGACCCAGCATCGTCGGATAAAATATATGCGACAGATTCAGTTGATGCTGGGATGCTGCGATAAACTGTGCTATTAAGGAAAGCACGTCCGTTCCCGAGGCCTGTGCAGTAGCGGACTTACGATGCATTGCCGCTGGAAGCTCCGTGTACGTTGACTCCCGCACACTTCCTATGCGAACGTCCGGAGTCTGCAAGCCTCGAGTCCCCGGCTATCGACCCAGCGCTGTCGGATAATTCTCGATCCGACACCGTTTCTGTCGGCTGCTGGGATGCTGCGATAAGCTGTGCTATGTGCACAAGAATGTCCGGCGTCGAGACCTGCGGAGGCGCAGTCTATCGCTGCTTTGCCGAGGGCAGCTCCGCATCAGATGGCTCCCGCATACTTTTCCTATGCGAACGTCCGGAGTCCATCGGTCTCGAATCCCTGGCTGCCGGATGGTGTGACCTGGTCGCCGAAGAATCCTTGATCGGCGAAGCTGGTAATATATCGGCGGTCACGCAGCCAAGGTGCGGTCGTGTGCGCTGACGAGAAGAGGAAGCCTTAGCAGTCTCAGCGGACTGCCTATACAACGGAGCGTCCCGAGCGACGGACGTATGCTCCGCTAACTACACATTTGTACCACAACATCTGGGGCCAGATGTTGTTGAACGAGAGAGGGGCCTCTCTCGCTTGCTGTCCGGATGGACCGGAACGAGCTATGAACCGGACTAAAAGGCTTCCTCCGTTCTCCCTCCGATCCGCCGTCACTGGGTGTGCATTAAGTTAATTTTATAGTGCTCGCATCACCCCAAAATTCCTTCTAGACCGCAACGGACGAACCCGGCTGCCGAACCATTCGGTGAATGGACGCTACACCGGGCGAGCTAGCGGACGTCAAAGGCCGTCGAACCTACTAGGGTCCTCTTAGGCAATTGGCGTATTACATGAGCACTTTTCCGCTAGCCCTTCATTAATTGTGACGACGGAGGCACACTGTTGGAAGACATCACAGATACATCACCCTAATCTTGATCGTCTGAAATAGAAATTGATAAAGTAGAGTGACCCTGCGGGGAAAGGACCGGAGTGTCCAAATCCCCAACAACATACCGTGACATACGCTTCCCATATTGTCATCGAAATCATACGATACAGAACAGGAGTTAATGCGAGTACACTGACCACATATAGAATGATAATAAGGTCAGAGGAAGACTTCCTCTTAAAGCAATTGATCAATATCCTTTCAATGTGAAAAGAAAACAAGTCCTGGTACTCGCACTAACCCCTGGCAATCAAAATACATAATAATAATATGATCCATTAATATAGAAAAAATAATTGAAATCAAAATATTTTGAAAAAATATTTTTTCAGAACAGCCCAAGTTTCTGAAAAGTAACGTTGAGCCCCAATGGATCCCAAGCCTAAGTGTGGACAAAAATTTTAAAAATATTTTAAACAATTTATTCAACACTTACGAACAATAATAATGTATCTAGTTATGATTAAAATAACATAAAGATATTATTATTTAGAAATCCCCCCCTCACACAGAGGGCTGTTGTAAATGTAAACAATGAGTGTAAAAACACTAAAATAAGACTCCAGGCACCCAGGCCCGAAATCAGTTACCAAAAATACACCATCTGATGCAAAACAGAGACTTCCAGGGAAGAAACTGCAGAACATCAGATGGTAGATGCAGAACACAACGCCTAACCACCCGTAGGTGAAGACGTAAACATGGGGAAAGAACAGAATTCATTCTGTTATTCAGCTAAACTCCCAAGAAATTTTAGTAATAATAATTACAGAAATTATGCCAAAAGCATGGGAGAATAGCAAGGGGGAACTTAAAGGACAGGGAGAGAGGAAAAACACTTGAAAAAACAGTGTAACTAAATAATCAGAATGACAACAAAATGGCTGCTGCCTTGAAAATAGGTAACTTAACATAATTTCATTAAAAAATTTTAAGTTACAGCCCTGATAATATTCTGTCACACATTCTTTTCCTCTCCTCCTTTTCTATCCTCCTTAGAATCACCATTTCACTAATATTTATGTGTCTGGCATCATTTAAACTGAGATTTAAAAGCACAAAGATCAGTCAGATGTTAACTGATGAAGGGCCAAACTTAGAATGATAAATGGCGCCAATTTTGGAACGTCCTTGACACTGCGCATGCGCAGTAGGGGCGAAGTGTGGAGGGCCTTTCAGGACATGTTTTCTTTAGTTTTAGATGCAAATTTTGGGGATTGGGGGGCAAAATTTGTGTTTGGCCCTATATTTTAAGAGTTAGCACCAGCTATGTCTGGGTCATTGGTACAGTATAAAAATACTGATTTTTGCATCATCGGTACAAAATGGCCGCTGGCAGCCATCTTGAATTTCGGACCACACCTAAAAACACTCGTTCCCGTCCCAGGGTCATAACAAAGGTATACAAGAAGTTTCGTAAAGATCGGTTCATAAATACGACCTCTAGCCCGAGCCATAGCCAATTGTTGACGTACGGACAGACGGACGACGAGCCATGACAATAGCTCAAATTTGACTTCGTCAAAGTTGAGCTAAAAATGTGTGGAAGAAATTCACGCTACACAGGTATCGTTCCACCATGATGCTCTATCACAACATTAAATATCATTCAGATCGGAATAGCAGTGGCTGAGATACAAGGGAAAATGTTGGTACAGACGGACAGAGGTCTCCACTAGATATCCCTTCGACTTTTCAAGTCGGGGGCATAATGACTATAATTATCAAGATTTCTATAGCTTTACTAAAACATAACTTTAAGTCTCTTATCTATCACCTTTATTTATGTTTCACATGATTGTGATGCAGTGTGTTATGTTATTAACTCTTTGATCTTGTAAGACCGATTTTTCAGTCCAAAGCATGATTTCGTCCCATTTGTGTCTTATTATAAGAGGTCTATACACAAGGCATCGATGATAAAATAATAACTGCAGTCTGAATCCAGACGGCTGCAGCTTTATTTTATTCTTCTTGTATATATGGATATTAGACCGACCCATCTCACTCCAAGTGTACATAAAGCTGATGTTAATGCAACGAGTTAACTGATGACAAAAAAATCCATAACACTTTCAGCTGCAATAATAAAAATTACAATTATAAAAATACAAGAGCACCACCTCCCATTGCCTAATACTCCCAGTAGGCTTTTTCAAATTGTACAGAACTACTGTTTTCATCCAAGCAGTAACATCGTACCAAATCCTGATTCGAATTTAACCTGTATTTTAGTATGACTGAGACACAAACCATGTTTGGTGCTTATCTACAAATCCAAACAAAATTCAGATCGATCAAGCAGATTATTCTAAGTCAAAAAGGGGCATAACTTTGACAAAAAGTAGTCCCACCAGAACAATAATCACACCAGCACAGGTTCCCATGGTGGAGAACATGCATGCAAATTTTCGAACAAATCGGTCCGTAAACCTCCAAGAAAATCTCCAGACAAAATTCAGATCAATGAGGCAAATTATTCTAAGTCAAAAAGGGGCATAACTGGCAAAAATAGTCCAACATGATCTCACATGCACAGGTTGCCATGGTGGTGAACGTGCATACCAAATTTGGAAGGTAATGGACCTGGAAAAGCTGAGAAAATATCCAGCCAAACAAAAATGGATGGACGACGGACAACCAATGTACATTATATGACCGTTTTTTGAAAATGGGCATATAATAACTAAACCAATTATTGTACAAAGTCTTATTCAGAAGAAAAACTATTCACTCACCTGTAAATCATTTGCAGGATTCCAGTCAATATCATAAAGAACCAGCCTTGATGCACCAACTAAATTCAGACCAACTCCTCCTGCTTTGGAACTTAGTAAGAAGACCGCTGTAATAATATGAAATAATCCTGGTTATATTATCAATATCACATGGCTTGTATTGCTGGAAAATGCAAAAACACCTTATCTTATATTTACCATACATTAGGCCTGTACAAATAATTGTTTCTCAGGTAATTTTCCCTCAACTTTATGGTGAGGGAGGGTGGCTTTTATTTTCTGTGACAAGTTGGTTGTGTGGACAAAATTTCCATTGCCTTTCTACAATAATCCGAAATTCTCTTAACGTTGTGTGTAAAACAATGCAGTGATTACGTATACTTCATACTAATTCAGCTTACCCATCCATAATAAAGTTGAAACAATGGCTCAAATTTCCTGTGAATGTCTTTGGGAGTTTGACCAAGTTGCCAGGTCTGGTTACTTGTTCCTCCACTCATGTCAAAATAACTAATAAGAAATAGACAATCTTAGAATGATTCCAACAATTTTTTTTACTTTTTCAGACAAATTAAGGTGGAGGAGATGACCAGGTCTAATGACCCATCAACCACTGAAAAAGGCATCGCAACCATTTGGAAAAAAAATAACAACTAGGTTTTATTTACACCACTACCAAACTATAACAAGTGCAAACAATGGCTAGACACATCTTATGAATGTCTTTAGGAGTTGACAAAGTTGGGTGGGGGGAGATGTCCAGGCCTGGTTATCTTCCCCCACCAATGTTAAAATATATTTAAAACATGCAATTTTTTTTTCATTCAATGCTAAACCATTGAATAATATCCAGTAAATAGAAATAGACAAACTTAGAACCATTCCAGCAATTTTGGGGACTTTTTCGGACAAGTTAAGGTGGGGTATATCCAAGCGTAGATAACTTCTCCCTAAAAAAAATAGCAACCATTTGGAAAAAATAAATAGGTTTACATAAATTTTTACCCAACCATAACAAATCCAAACAATGTCCATAACATTTTTACCCAACCAAAACAAATCCAAACAATGTCCACCTCCCACTGGACATGTGCACTAGGCTTCAATTTCTTATTTTTGATAATCAAACATGTATTGTATGAAGCAATATTTTGAATGGATGGAACATGTAGACATGTTTTGTGTTGGTGTGGTAGATATAGAGAGAAATAAAATTTGGGAGAAAATTTTAATTTCTTCGACAACCAACCACACCAACACAAAATGCAGAATGGTCAATAGGAAGGTGTTCACATATATAACCCTTTACCTAACGTAACAGCCAAAACCGGCCAGCGCTATTCTAAAAAATCGCCTATTAATTTTCATTATTTTTTTCATTTTTTGTCTCAAAAACATAGGTTATGACCCCTCGTTGGAACGAGCTCATCGAGCTCGTTCCAACGAGGGGTCATGACCTATGTTTTTGAGACAAAAAATGAAAAAAAAGTAGTTATTCAAGAATTATTTTTGCAAGTGTCGTCTGCTTTTCATGTTAGGTAAAGATAGCATGGTAACAGATATTCATGATAAAGAGAATTGTCAATTTTTAGTGAGCATCTGTTGATGTGCTGAATATGAATTATTAAAGCCTAAATAATAATATGTGTATGAACCCATAAGATATATATAGAATATACCCATAGTAGCTTGGTGTACCAAATGTTCCCCACGAGTGGTGAAGTGGTGTTAACTGCAAGCCTATGGCACGCAGTTAACACCACTTTGCCACAAGTGGTGAACATTTGGTACACCAAGCTACTTTGGGTATATTTTATTTATACCATGATCGTCAGAGTAATAAGAGTTTAAATGTTAAATAAATCAATATTGACACATGCGAATCTGTTTTTATTTACATGAGCACCAGTGGGAGGTACTTCTGCTGGCAATTTTATCGCCAAAACAAAATAGAAAACGAAACCGCAAATTACAGGGCCTTTTTCATTTTAATAACATAATAACAAACTATTTCGAGTTATGGATGCTTTATTAAAATGAGACACAATATTTTTGTTAATTTTTGGCACCTTATGAGGTAAACTTATTTAAAAACGTAATAAATAATTGTGGATTTCATTTCATTCTTCACAAGGCGACAAGTGATAAATTTAGACAAGTTTGCATTCAAGGCGAGGTCACCCAAGATCAACTTGGATGTAGTTCCACTGTAGGTGTAAAGTTTTACTACTGAAATCCCATTGCTGGCGTGTTCACCGCAGTTGGTGTGTAAAGCTAAAATTTATGTCACTGACTTTTTATATATAGTAGAATAGGTAATCATGGTATAAATATAACATATATGCATAAATACATATGATATTAGCTAAGCTTACAACAGGAGTTTGTACAGCAAAAAGTCTAAAATGTAAGGCTAAAAAGCCTGAGATAAACATATGAGATGGGCTGATACTGAATGGTCCCATGCATAATTTTGGTTTTCGAATGGCCCAGTGTGGGGGTATAGTGCTTATACAGATAATAAAACACATGGAAATAACCTTCTGAGTGACTCTGTGGTTACTGTTCCATGAAGTGTATGATAGATAAACTAATTGATAACTACATCAAATGAGAATGATCAATTTTGTCTTTGCACACCAAATAAAACCTGCAAAATACAAAATATGATAACGGATAAAATGACCAGAAGTGCAGGCCCTGAAGTATCTATGACCCTAACTTCGTGTACTTATAATATTGAATATACTACTAAATAAAATATAACAAAGAAATATCTTTCTTGCTTTGTAGTGGGATATAGAAAGGATATCTTCCTACCCTCCTTTCCAGTTGAAGAACAGGTCATAGAAAAGTAAACATCCAAAAGGAGGGATTTGTAAGCAAAGGAGGAATTAATATACAAAGAATTTTAGAGGAAGGAAACTGATCAATAAAATATCTCCTCAGAACTGCCCCCTCCCCTCCCCTCCCCCCACCTTCCAAAAGTCTTAGTTAGCAGCCCAGACTAAAGGAAGAGCAAGAAGGATAGACGTTCAACAGTCAAAAATAGTAATGACACTGACTTGGATAATGTACAAAAGAATAATGTCGCAGGAAAGGCAAAGCCGCCAAACCCAAGCCAGACGATTGACAGAATGTTGACAGTATAGGTAAGGAGATCAGGGCGTGGCAGATCCAAATTAGATATAGGTGCAGAAAAGGTCGACGTGTGGAGTACCCAGTAACATATCGACTAGAATGCCTCTGCAAAACATACATTTGGATAGATATTTTTACCTGTACAGGAGAGAGCATTAGCTAATAATGAGGCTATGTGGTAAGTATCTTAATAGCATTTGATTGAAGTACACAAGGAAGTGTTGTGGATATCCAAAATCCCAAATGTACACTATCAACATAAGCCTCACATTCCGAAGAGTCACTAACAATATCTTCTGGAAAATATGGAAATCTGATAATCTGCTACAGTGTCTCTGTCCACAGGCCCTCCAGACTGAAGAATCAGAGAGTTGACAACCACTCCCCACACCAGATCACTTGATGTTCTTTCTCTCTTATAGAGATCTGTACTTGGAATGTGAAAAGGAATAATTTGCCTAAACTGAAGTTTGACTAAGGTCTTATAATAAACCAATAAAGCAGTTGGTTTTGGGCTTCCATAATAATGAAACACAAAAAATACAATTAGGCTGTAATTGCAGACTACTTTGGTCAGTCAGTGAGGCATAGTGTATGTGATTTTGTTTCTATGGAGAAGTAAATAGCAAAAGTGCTGCAATATGATTTAGCTCTTGCTAGCTAGAAACGGTCCCATATCGACTGAGTGATAATATTCATCAGGAAGTCAGTGAACACAGACAAAATCCGGTAACACTGGATGATAATGTGTGCAAATAAGAGTTACATTGTCTCCGTCTCCATAAAAGCAGAACTCAAGACTAATAAGAGCACCTACACTGACCACATGTAGAAAGTCTGATGAGCAGGTTTCTATAGAGGGAAAGGATAAAGTAGATGACAGTGCTTAGTATCTGGATGTGATACACATGAACTCTTAGCATAGACTTCAGATTACCAATCTTAAAAGTTGGATAAAGAAATATATTCCTGTACATCTTGAGTTCTAATGAAGTAACTGTGTCATCCACATATTGCACACCTAAGATTACTGAGGTAATCGCTGCTACTAGATGATAAATGAATTATCAAACATCGTTTTCTATAAGAGAAGTAGGACAGTCTCAAGTCTATAAAAAGGCACATAGCGACTTTGGGATGGACATAAAGTAATAATAGAATGAGAGGCATTTATAAGATATGCACCCTCTAAAAACGTCAACAACTAGAGCTTCCTTAAAAGCTGTGTCCACCGTGTAAGGCATATTAGTGTTATAGGAGTCCAGAATAAGGGGTAAATGTTGACCCTCTTCCCACTGGACACAAAGGCTTGAAGGTGGGCAAAATATTCTAGTGTAAGACATCCGACAGACGATGCATTTTAAAGTCTGGTGTTAGATGCGCGGTCTGAGTCAAGATCTGTTGAATATACATCCTCTTAAAATTCACAGCCATCAGAATATTAGTTCCCTGGGTAAAAGCCTGTGTTACAAACAGATGTATGATGTTTGGAGCTGGAGGTATGTAGATAAAAAAAAGTCTCTGCATCTACTGAGCCTACATGAAGTTGAACATCCATCCATTTTAGGCTATGAGCATGTTCACTTGTTGGTGGTCCTGTTTGATAAGTTTCAATTCAATTCATAACAATAGGAGGAGGTGCAATCACAAAAGAATACCCCATATAAATCTATTATCAAATATTCAATGTTAAAGGGAAGATAACCAGGTTAAAATTACTGCAGATTAAAATTTTGGAAAGATGAGCATATTCACTTGGCAGGGGTCATCTTTGAGAAGATCCACCAAAATTGGTTCATTAATGAAGGAGGACACACACACACACAAGAATCTCATTTCGAAAACCATAATAAATCTCAGCTGAAGGGAATGCAACTTCTGCTTAAAATCATCATTGCAAATTGAAAATTTTGCATTATGCTCATATTCCCTTGTTACCAGTCATGTTTAACTGGTAGAGTGCTAAGTTATTTTTGGTCATCAAAATTTGTTCACGTGTCTTTGCCTTGTTACAATTTATGGGAGAGTGGGCCAGGGTACCTGCTCTTCATATTAAAGCCCTGATAGTGGCTTCTAGCACTCTACCAGTTAAAGAGTTTTATCTATTTAATTCATAAAAGCAGAAGTTGCACACACAAGAATCTCGAATTAAAATGTATTAAATGGTCAAAGTTGAATGGGAGATAACCTGGTTAAAATTGCTGCATATCAAAAATTTTGAAATATGAACATGTGCACTCATTAGTCCTAATGTCTCGAAAGTTTCATCAAAATTGATTTATAAATGTAGGAGAGTTGTGCACACAAGAATCTCATATATATAGAAATCTATATTAAATCTTCTAAGCTGAAGAGGAGATTACGTGGTAAATATTGTCACAAATTGTTTTTTAGAATATGTGCATGTCCACTTGTTAGTCATAAGGTACGAGAAGTTTCATCAAAATTGCAGGAGTTATGCAAAAAAGAATCTTATATAGAAATTGAAATCCAATTTTCCAATTTGAAGGAGAGATAGCCTGGTTAAAACTGTTGTAGATTGAAAGTTTGGAAATATGTGCATGTTCACTTGTTAGTGATCATGCTTGAAATATTTCATCAAAATTGGTTCATTAATGTAGGAGGTTTGCCTACAAGAATCTTAAAAACAAATCTATATTAAATCTTCTAAGTTGAAGGGGGGAAATTTGGAAATATATGCATGCTCATCCATTAGTGGGCATGTTAGAGAAGTTTCATCAAAATTGGTTAATTAATGTAGGAGGAGTTGTGCACACAACAATCTCATTTGGAAATCCATAAAAAAATCCAAGTTCAAGGAGATAATCTGGTTAAAATTGTTGCAGGCCAAAAATTTTGAAATATGTGAATATCTGCCTATATATAGCTGCCAAGACTTACCAAGAAACAACAGAAAAGCTACAGGATGTAAGCAGTCTTTAGTTATGCTCTTCAGATTTAATTTGCATACATCGATCAAAAAACATAAAAAAAAGTTTTGAGTCTCCCGATTTTGTTGTAATATTGGAAGACACTGAAAGGCAATAAAAATGTTCAATGAGGGGGTTTAATTTTAATGAGGGATTGCCTGAGAATCAAAACAAAAACAAATTTTTTTTGCCTTACAATAAGTATGTATTGAGTCAGTAATTATCCGAATACACATGTATCCCTGACACAAATTTTGTAGGCAGCAACTGCAGTATACAAGAGCATGCTTAGTTAAAATTTGTTTAGGTTATTATTCATAGAACATTACAAACTTTCAAAAGGTATTTGCAAGAGACTGAATACATTTCTCTATATAATGAAGGAAAGAAAAAACAATTCTCAAAAGTATAATTATTATAAATATATATTATATTATTTTAATTATTAAATTACGAAACCACACTGCTTTTATGTTGCGTTATCTGCATTGGTGGAAGCATCTGGATTGAGATAACACACATTTACAGTGTACAGTCTTTTTCAAATTTTTAACAAATGCACTCGTTAAGTTTATCTCAGAATCTGGAAAGTCCATGGCAGCCACATAGTTTCGACCAAAACGACAGGAGTTTTATGAAAATTAAATCTGAACTTAAAATGCTAGTTAATCAAGTTATTGGAACTTGAGTTGAGAACTGTAAAATAAATCTATCACCAACATTATGTTTAAGTACATGTTGTATCAGAGTCTTGATCTTGTTTCTAATGCTCTATCTTAA
Source organism: Pictodentalium vernedei (assembly GCA_031216915.1). Taxonomy (NCBI): domain Eukaryota; kingdom Metazoa; phylum Mollusca; class Scaphopoda; order Dentaliida; family Dentaliidae; genus Pictodentalium; species Pictodentalium vernedei. The sequence goes on along the minus strand of CM062297.1, from coordinate 531,910,692 downwards.
CTCATCAGGAAATAGCCTTAGCGACAAGACCTCAACTCCGATACATTTTGTATGCATATAATATAGTAATTAACATATAATGGTTAGGCCTAAAAAAGTTAAAAATCTGTTTCTCAGGCACTCCCACATGGTCCTTTTGGCTGCCACATGCTCTCTTTTTTATAATCAATGCAAACTTAAAAAAATAAAAAATAAATGGTTTATGTCTGATATTTTACCCAAGTTATTAAAATTGATAAATTTGTCTCTTGAGTGCAACAAGGCTTTTTTAGCATTGCGAAGTCTTCTTGCACTCAAGGGATAAAATACACCACTACCCATGATATTCTGTAGATTATGAGGACTAATACATAAAACAAACCCAAGAACCTGAACTTTTGGTGGCAAAGAAATAATTACTCCAAAAAATTTTAAAAAATGCCTGACCACATGCAACTTTACAACAAAATGGCCTGAGAAACAGATGTACTTAGTTTAAAAATATTTTACTCCCCATACATAAAGCAGAATTGGAACAGATCTACTTTGTGGGGCTTTAAAATATATATATATATATATAAGAAAAAATTAATAAAGTTCAAAACAAATACAATGACATCACTGAATATATTCCTGCTAGCGCTTTCACCGCTCTCTATGCGGATCTTCAGGCAGAAGAATGCCTGAAGATCCGCATAGAAAGCAGTGAAAAGCGCTAGCAGGAATATATTCAGTGATGTCGTTCAGTGATGTTGTTGTATTTGTTTTGAACTTTAATAATTTTTTCTTATAACTACCAGCACAAGGATTTGTTTATTAACTTCTGATTATATATATATATATATATAGTAACAAAATATAAGAACACATACACTGGATACTTACAAGAAATCAGACGGGTGTCAGGAAATGCAAATAAAGTCAATATGCATACTCTCAGAAGAACAAAACGTGTTTTAATTAAGTACATCAAGAAACACTATTTGCCAAGAATAGGACCTGAACATTCAGTTTTAGAAATTAAATGTGCTCATAGAAATATTTGTATCTGCAAATAACCATGTTCTGAAATAAAAGAAACCTGAAAAATGTATAAACATACTTTCCTGAGAATATTTGCTGTTGAAATGTTGGACAATTTCTTGACGACGTACTGTTGCTGTCTGTCCATCAAGTCGACAGTATTTGTATTCTTCTGTATCACAGAAATCTTGTATCAAATCTAAAGTCTGAAAAATCAATTGAAAAGTTAAAAAATTTATAGTAATTTATATATTTTTTATACTTACCAATGACCCAGACATAGCTGGTGCTAACTCTTAAAATATAGGGCCAAACACAAATTTTGCCCCCCAATCCCCAAAATTTGCATCTAAAACTAAAGAAAACATGTCCTGAAAGGCCCTCCACACTTCGCCCCTACTGCGCATGCGCAGTGTCAAGGACGTTCCGAAATTGGCGCCATTAATCATTCTAATAACCAGTGCCTGGTAAGCGCTATGTACTCAGCGGGGAGGCAAGAGTTCCCAACTCCTGGGAGGGCCATCCCCATCTGGGTCATTGGTAAGTATAAAAAATATATAAATTACTATAAATTTTTTAACATTTTTATACTGTACCAATGACCCAGACATAGCTGAATAGTAAAAAGGCTGGAGGGCCAAGGACATAGAGCAAAATGGAATACGCTCAATAAAATAAAATAGAGTCATCCCCTGTAGGGAAAAAGAAGTAATAGGCCTTACATGTATCTTTCTTATTTATGATAAATTAGAAAGATACAACACCTTCCAAAATTGAGCTTCATACATCCATGTACTCTATTAATATCCAATATAATCCTTATACTAATAATTTTTAAAGTAAGCCAATAAATAAAGTAAGTCTAGAGAATAGAGACTCTTATACTCCTAAAAGTGTCTGAGGATTGCATAATCATGTCCGTTGACATATGCAATATTCAAAAGCTATACTTTAAAAACTAAGACTTGAATGAATTTTAAAAACCTAAACTTCTCACTAAACAACCATCCCAATAACAGCTCAGAATTACTAACTCCGGAGGAGGTATCCCCTTGTTTTCATAGTAAAACAGGTGACCCAAGGGAACACCCTCCCCCCCCCCCCCTTTTTCTTGCCCTGGGTCAAATAGCCCAGAGCGAAGAGGGCAGCCGAACGGAGACACTGCCGAAACAGACAGCCTACCTAGCTATAGTAGCAACTGTTAAGTGAATGACATTCTGAGCAGTAGATAATAGACCTAACAATAGAGGCCTCCAGAAATGGACTCGATATTTCTAAGATAAAATTCATGAATGTGGATGGCTGAGCGCAATGAGCGGCCTTCAAAAATCTATAATAGCGACACAATTAATGTAAGCCCAAGAAGTAGAAGAACTCTTACTTCATGAGCCGAAATCTTAAGCACAACTGCTAAGTCAATGATATACCATAAGCAGTACCGATAGTTAATAGAATCCATTAACAATAAAATGGAGCGTAACGTCCTTCTACTAGACATCAAAGACAGAAGAAGCTTACGCCCTTTGTAATAAACAGATATCTGTTTATAAATACATAAACTGTACCCGGAAAGGGTAAAGGCCTATGCCCATACGAAGACGGAAGGACCTTAAAATAATAGGTTCCGGATAATAGGAGCCTAACTCTTATGCAACAATCCAACCTAAATAGTAACGGAAGTATTGATTCCGAAACTATGAAAGTGAAAATCATCCATCGATAGTGCATGAAACTCACTGACTCTACAGTAAAAGAGAAACCAACAGAATTACTGTCTAAAAGGTCAGAATTTGAAAACTACTGTTTCCAGAGGCTCAAATGATTACTTAGCTAAATAAGAACCGAAGTTAAAATCCGTATAGGAATTTAATCTAAAGATTCCAAGTCTATTTATCAAAAAGTTACTGACTTAGATAAAGAGACAAAAGACTCAATTGTAAACTATCGTAGAGTGCATAGGTATGAGGTAACATAAACCTATAACCTAAATAATAACAGGCTGCAGTAGATCTTGTGAAACAAGTATACAAAAAAATAGCAATGAGTAGTATGGAGGGATCAACAATATGAACATAATGATCCCTACACCACGACGGAAGAGCCTCCACTTTAGCCGCATAGAATAGCGAAGAAGAGGATCTCCTATAGTAAGAAATCGCGTCCAAAGCTTGTCCAGTACAGTGCTTACAATGCAATACGGACCACACAACGGAATACATGAAGGTTGCGACCTTGCTGGTTGTGATAAAGATGACACGATTTACCCAGTGAAAAAGATCCTCACATAGAGGAAGATTTCACGTTAAGACCCACAGTAGACAAGAGAGTAAATTACTCATGATCTCTGTGAAGATAGAGATGCTATCAACAGAAATGTATTGTGGTTGTTTATCTTAGCAATACCTGCTAAAACAACAGCGCCGGAGGATACGCGTATCCTATCATTCCGTCCTATAGATCAATAGAGCGTTAACAATATTAGCTCAGAGATCTGGACAAGCCAACACATACGTCTGCAATTGATTAGCAAGCTGTGTCATAAATAAATCATCATTGGGCGCTCCCATAGATAGCAAATCTGATTGAATACTTGTTTGTTGAGAGTCCATTCTGACAGCAACAAGCGACCCGTAAGAGAACGGGAGTCCGATAAAACAATCAGACGACCCAGAATATGACGGACCAAAACTGAACTTGGTGTACTATAACCAACAGACGGATTCTTTCCATTAAATTGAATAACGGAAACGAAAGAGTGCCTCCCTGGTTCCGGAGATACGCCACTACTGTCGAATTAAAGGACAGGAATTTGGGCATGCGTTTCTGAATAATGTTCATGCAATGACATAAAGCAAGCCTAAAAAACATTATTCCACGGAAGTTAAACTGATTGCTAAAAGACTGCGGAACCCAAAGACCCTGGCACTTCGAATCCGTAGGGATCAGTATTATATCCCAATCTGTTTGACTGGCAACCGTCATAACAGCCACACTCGGGTCCGGCAACTGCGGCGGCACTCTCTGAGTCAACCACCGAATGTTTGCCCCAGTCTGAATCTCTTGTAACACTAGATAGACAAGAGAACGTATAAATCGAGCAATTCATGGATTGCCGAAAAGTTGCCGTCGAAGAAAAGCTCCTCCGAGAACGAAGCGACTCTGAGAGAGTTCTTAACCTTACTATCCACGCGTGTGGATGTAGCTAGGGCTGCGTCGTGTCTAACTAACTCCAATCAGCCACTGAAGGGCGGAGTTATACGTGAACAAACTACTGCCCTCAAAAGAAATTACATTGAGAATAATATCCCGTAAATCTTTTCTTGAAGACGTAATGATAACGCCTCAGTAAGGCGGATTACGTATAATAAAGCGTCTAAGTTAAGTCTACTATACATAATGTCGTTCCCAACATTGAAATTGGAAAAGACATAAACGGCGAAAAAGAATATATGCAGTCTTTAATCACACCGTCTTGACGCATATGAACTCTCGGTATGCCCTGCTCTGCCAAAATAAACTATTTGTATAAATGATAAAATGGCAGAAATGCGCAACGCGGACAAGAAACTAAACTATCATGCTTAGTAGCAGGCTTGTATATATATATATATATATAGCGTCGAAAAATAAAACACATGTTGTAATGACAATATTGGACTGCGTCGGTAAGTCAGGGACAATGTCCCTGAACCGATCGAAAAATCCGAGTCCAATGACGCTATAAGTCTCTTATCCAAGATCGCAGCAATGAAGTCCGAAATAATAATCACTGGAAGATAATGCCAGAAGATATGAAAGGCATCTTCCGATACTACTAAAGGGAAAACTCGAAATCTTTCGAATCCCTTTCGCCATCCTGTCGGACCCTATAAAGCGTTCGGTCGTCCGTAGCTGATGCAACCGCGGACCGCACCGACCCAGCGCCGTCGGATAATTCCTGATTCGACCGAGAAACTGTCAATTGCTGGGATGCTGCGAAACAACTGTGCTAACTTGGATAGCACGTCCGTCACTGAGGCCTGAGGAGAAGCGGTCTTACGATGCATTGCCGCTGGAAGCTCCGTGATCGTTACCCCGTGCATACTACCAATATGCAAGCGAACGGAGTGTATAGGCCTCGTGTCCCTTGGCTACCGGATGGCGCGACCTATTCGCGTGGAATCACTGAATGCCGAAACTGATCGGATACTCAAGGTCACGTAGCCAATGTGCGGTCGTGTGCCCTGCTGTGAGGATGAGGAAGCATTAAAGACAGTCTCTCGGACTGTCAATATAACGGAGCGTCCCGACCAACGGACATATGCTCCGAATGTAAAATATCTGAACCACAACATGCGGTCCCCTATGTTGTTGGGCGAGAGAGGGACCTCTCTCGCTCACAGCCCGGACGGACCTGGACAAGCCAGGAACCGGACTAACAGGCTTCCTCCGATCTGTCCTCAATCTACCGTCACTGGGTGAGTACTAAAGTAATTAAAGTGCTCGCATCACCCAAATCTCCTTCCTAGACCGCAACGGATGAACCCGGCAGCCGAACCATTCGATGAATGTACGCTACACCGGGTGAGCTAGCGATGTCACTCCGTAGGCGATAGACATATTCCATGAGCACTTATTGCCGCTAACTCTTCATTAATTATGACGACAGAGGCACACTTTTGAAAGACATCTCCATAACTCTTCGAACAAGAAACCAGAAATGCTTGGATAGCAAGCATAAAATAATAATATATATAGCGTCGTTCAATAATTCAAAAGTTTGTGTGACATTATTGGACTATGTCAGAACTGAGGGACGATGTCCCTGAACCGAACCAAAAATTTCTAAGTCCACCGACGCTATCAGTTTCTTATCCGGCATCGCAGCATTCTGGTCCGACGAAAGAAGCTGTAGAAGACCAAGTCAGATGACATACACAACAGCATATGTTGTTCCGAAAGGGAAAGCTCGAAATCCTCCGAATCCCTCTCGGTATCCCGTCGGACCGGATGAAACTTTCGGACGTCCGTACCCGCTTCCGCGGAGCGTCCCGACCCAGCATCGTCGGATAAAATATATGCGACAGATTCAGTTGATGCTGGGATGCTGCGATAAACTGTGCTATTAAGGAAAGCACGTCCGTTCCCGAGGCCTGTGCAGTAGCGGTCTTACGATGCATTGCCGCCGGAAGCTCCGTGTACGTTGACTCCCGCACACTTCCTATGCGAACGTCCGGAGTCTGCAGGCCTCGTGTCCCTGGCTACCGGATGGTGTGACCTGGTCGCCGAAGAATCCTTGATCGGCGAAGCTGGTAATATATCGGCAGTCACGCAGCCAAGGTGCGGTCGTGTGCGCTGACGAGAAGAGGAAGCCTTAGCAGTCTCAGCGGACTGCCTATACAACGGAGCGTCCCGAGCGATGGACGTATGCTCCGCTTGCGACACATTTTGTACCACAACATCTGGGGCCAGATGTTGTTGAACGAGAGAGGGGCCTCTCTCGCTTGCCGTCCGGATGGACCGGAACGAGCTATGAACCGGACTAAAAGGCTTCCTGCGTTCTCCCTCCGATCCGCCGTCACTGGGTGTGCATTAAGTTAATTTATAGTGCTCGCATCACCCCAAAATTCCTTCTAGACCGCAACGGACGAACCCGGCTGCCGAACCATTCGGTGAATGGACGCTACACCGGGCGAGCTAGCGGACGTCAAAGGCCGTCGAACCTACTAGGGTCCTCTTAGGCAATTGGCGTATTTACATGAGCACTTTTCCGCTAGCCCTTCATTAATTGTGACGACGGAGGCACACTGTTGGAAGACATCACAGATACATCACCCTAATCTTGATCGTCTGAAATAGAAATTGATAAAGTAGAGTGACCCTGCGGGGAAAGGACCGGAGTGTCCAAATCCCCAACAACATACCGTGACATACGCTTCCCATATTGTCATCGAAATCATACGATACAGAACAGGAGTTAATGCGAGTACACTGACCACATATAGAATGATAATAAAGTCAGAGGAAGACTTCCTCTTAAAACAATTGATCAATATCCTTTCAATGTGAAAAGAAAACAAGTCCTGGTACTCGCACTAACCCCTGGCAATCAAAATACATAATAATAATATGATCCATTAATATAGAAAAAATAATTGAAATCAAAATATTTTGAAAAAATATTTTTTCAGAACAGCCCAAGTTTCTGAAAAGTAACGTTGAGCCCCAATGGATCCCAAGCCTAAGTGTGGACAAAAATTTTAAAGATATTTTAAACAATTTATTCAACACTTACGAACAATAATAATGTATCTAGTTATGATTAAAATAACATAAAGATATTATTCTTAGAAATCCCCCCCTCACACAGAGGGCTGTTGTAAATGTAAACAATGAATGTAAAAACACTAAAATAAGACTCCAGGCACCCAGGCCCGAAATCAGTTACCAAAAATACACTATCTGATGCAAAACAGAGACTTCCAGGGAAGAAACTGCAGAACATCAGATGGTAGATGCAGAACACAACGCCTAACCACCCGTAGGTGAATACGTAAACATGGGGAAAGAACAGAATTCATTCTGTTATTCAGCTAAAACTCCCAAGAAATTTTAGTAATAATAATTACAGAAACTATGCCAAAAGCATGGGAGAATAGCAAGGGGGAACTTAAAGGACAGGGAGAGAGGAAAACACTTAAAAAAACAGTGTAACTAAATAATCAGAATGACAACAAAATGGCTGCTGCCTTGAAAGTTAAAAAATTTATAGTAATTTATATATTTTTTATACTTACCAATGACCCAGACATAGCTGGTGCTAACTCTTAAAATATAGGGCCAAACACAAATTTTGCCCCCCAATCCCCAAAATTTGCATCTAAAACTAAAGAAAACATGTCCTGAAAGGCCCTCCACACCTCGCCCCCACTGCGCATGCGCAGTGTCAAGGACGTTCCGAAATTGGCGCCATTTATCATTCTAATAACCAGTGCCTGGTAAGCGCTATGTACTCAGCGGGGAGGCAAGAGTTCCCAACTCCTGGGAGGGCCATCCCCGTCTGGGTCATTGGTAAGTATAAAAAATATATAAATTACTATAAATTTTTTAACATTTTTATACTGTACCAATGACCCAGACATAGCTGAATAGTAAAATGGCTGGAGGGCCAAGGACATAGAGCAAAATGGAATACGCTCAATAAAATAAAATAGAGTCATCCCCTGTAGGGAAAAGAAGTAATAGGCCTTACATGTATCTTTCTTATTTATGATAAATTAGAAAGATACAACACCTTCCAAAAATTGAGCTTCATACATCCATGTACTCTATTAATATCCAATAATCCTTATACTAATAATTTTTAAAGTAAGCCAATAATAAAGTAAGTCTAGAGAATAGAGACTCTTATACTCCTAAAAGTGTGTGAGAATTGCATAATCATGTCCGTTGACATATGCAATATTCAAAAGCTATACTTTAAAAACTAAGACTTGAATGAATTTTATAAACTTAAACTTCTCACTAAACAACCATCCCAATAACAGCTCAGAATTACTAACTCCGGAGGAGGTATCCCCTTGTTTTCATAGTAAAAACAGGTGACCCAAGGGAACACCCTCCCCCCCCCCTTTTTCTTGCCCTGGGTCAAATAGCCCAGAGCGAAGAGGGCAGCCGAACGGAGACACTGCCGAAACAGACAGCCTACCTAGCTATAGTAGCAACTGTTAAGTGAATGACATTCTGAGCAGTAGATAATAGACCTAACAATAGAGGCCTCCAGAAATGGACTCGATATTTCTGAGATAAAATTCATGAATGGATGGCTGAGCGCAATGAGCAGCCTTCAAAAATCTATAATAGCAACACTATTAATGTAAGCCCAAGAAGTAGAAGAACTCTTACTTCATGAGCCGAAATCTTAAGCACAACTGCTAAGCCAATGATATACCATAAGCAGTACGCTAGTTAATAGAATCCATTAACAATAAAATGGAGCGTAACGTCCTTCTACTAGACATCAAAGACAGAAGAAGCTTACGCCCTTGTAATAAACAGATATCTGTTTATAAATACATAAACTGTACCCGGAAAGAGTAAAGGCCTATGCCCATACGAAGACGGAAGGACCTTAAAATAATAGGTTCCGGATAATAGGAGCCTAACTCTTATGCAACAATCCAACCTAAATAGTAACGGAAGTATTGATTCCGAAACTATGAAAGTGAAAATCATCCATCGATAGTGCATGAAACTCACTGACTCTACAGTAAAAGAGAAACCAACAGAATTACTGTCTAAAAGGTCAGAATTTGAAAACTACTGTTTCCAGAGGCTCAAATGATTACTTAGCTAAATAAGAACCGAAGTTAAAATCCGTATAGGAATTTAATCTAAAGATTCTAAGTCTATTTATCAAAAAGTTACTAACTGACTTAGATAAAGAGACAAAAGACTCAATTGTAAACTATCGTAGAGTACATAGGTATGAGGTAACATAAACCTATAACCTAAATAACAACAGGCTGCAGTAGATCTTGTGAAACAAGTATACTAAAAACTAGCAATGCGTAGTATGGAGGGATCAACCATATGAACATAATGATCCCTACACCACGACGGAAGAGCCTCCACTTTAGTCGCATAGAATAGCGAAGAAGAGGATCTCCTATAGTAAGAAATCGCGTCCAAAGCTCGTCCAGTACAGTGCTTACAATGCAATACGGACCACACAACGGAATACATGAAGGTTGCGACCTTGCTGGTTGTGATAAAGAGGACACGATTTACCCAGTGAAAAAAGATCCTCACATAGAGGAAGATTTCACGTTAAGATCCACAGTAGACAAGAGAGTAAATTACTCATGATCTCTGTGAAGATAGAGATGCTATCAACAGAAATGTATTGTGGTTGTTTATCTTAGCAATACCTGCTAAAACAACAGCGCCGGAGGATACGCGTATCCTATCATTCCGTCCTATAGATCAATAGAGCGTTAACAGTATTAGCTCAGAGATCTGGACAAGTCAACACATACGTCTGCAATTGATTAGCAAGCTGTGTCATAAATAAAACATCATTGGGCGCTCCCATAGATAGCAAATCTGATTAAATACTTGTTTGTTGAGAGTCCATTCTGACAGCAACAAGCGACCCGTAAGAGAACGGGAGTGCGATAAAACAATCAGACGACCCAGAATATGACGGACCAAAAATGAACTTGGTGTACTATAACCAACAGACGGATTCTTTCCATTAAATTGAATAACGGAAACGAAAGAGTGCCTTCCTGGTTCCGGAGATACGCCACTACTGTCGAATTAAAGGACAGGAATTTGGGCATGCGTTTCTGAATAATGTTCATGCAATGACATAAAGCAAGCCTAAAAAACATTATTCCGCGGAAGTTAAACTGATAGCTAAAAGACTGCGGAACCCAAAGACCCTGGCACTTCGAATCCGTAGGGATCAGTATATATCCCAATCTGTTTGACTGGCAACCGTCATAACAGCCACACTAGGGTCCGGCAACTGCGGCGGCACTCTCTGAGTCAACCACCGAATGTTTGCCCCAGTCTGAATCTCTTGTAACACTAGATAGACAAGAGAATGTATAAATCAAGCAATTCATGGATTGCCGGAAAGTTGCCGTCGAAGAGAAGCTCCTCCGAGAACGAAGCGACTCTGAGAGAGTTCTTAACCTACTATCCACGCGTGGATGTAGCTAGGGCTGCATCACGTCTAAACTCCAATCAGCCACTGAAGGGCGGAGTTATACGTGAACAAACTACTGCCCTCAAAAGAAATTACATTGAGAATAATATCCCGTAAATCTTTTCTTGAAGACGTAATGATAACGCCTCAGTAAGGCGGATTACGTATAATAAAGCGTCTAAGTTAAGTCTACTATACATAATGTCGTTCCCAACATTGAAATTGGAAAAGACATAAACGGCGAAAAAGAATATATGCAGTCTTTAATCACACCGTCTAGACGCATATGAACTCTCGGTATGCCCTGCTCTGCCAAAATAAATTATATGTAAGAAAGATAAAATGGCAGAAATGAGCCACGCGGACAAGAAACTAAACTATCATGCTTAGTAGCAGGCTTGTATATATATATATATAATATATAGCGTCGAAAAATAAAACACATGTTGTAATGACAATATTGGACTGCGTCGGTAAGTCAGGGACAAAGTCCCTGTACCGATCGAAAAATCCGAGTCCAATGACGCTGTAAGTCTCTTATCCAAGATCGCAGCAATGAAGTCCGAAAAATAATCACTGGAAGAAATGCCAGAAGATATGAAAGGCATCTTCCGATACTACTAAAGGGAAAACTCGAAATCTTTCGAATCCCTTTCGCCATCCTGTCGGACCCTATAAAGCGTTCGGTCGTCCGTAGCTTGATGCAACCGCGGACCGCACCGACCCAGCGCCGTCGGATAATTCCTGATTCGACCGAGAAACCGTCAATTGCTGGGATGCTGCGAAACAACTGTGCTAACTCGGATAGCACGTCCGTCACTGAGGCCTGAGGAGCAGCGGTCTTACGATGCATTGCCGCAGGAAGCTCCGAGATCGTTACCCCGTGCATACTTCCAATATGCGAGCGAACGGAGTGTATAGGCCTCGTGTCCCTTGGCTACCGGATGGTGCGACCTATTCGCTGTGGAATCACTGAATGCCGAAACTGATCGGATACTCGAGGTCACGTAGCCAATGTGCGGTCGTGTGCCCTGCTGTGAGGATGAGGAAGCATTAAAGACAGTCTCTCGGACTGTCAATATAACGGAGCGTCCCGAGCAACGGACATATGCTCCAAATGTAAAATATCTGAACCACAACATGCGGTCCCCTATGTTGTTGGCTTCCTCCGATCTGTCCTCAATCTGCCGTCACTGGGTGAGTACTAAAGTAATTAAAGTGCTCGCATCACCCAAATCTCCTTCCTAGACCGCAACGGACGAACCCGGCAGCCGAACCATTCGATGAATGTACGCTACACCGGGTGAGCTAGCGAATGTCACTCCGTAAGCGATAGACATATTCCATGAGCACTTATTGCCGCTAACTCTTCATTAACTATGACGACAGAGGCACACTTTTGAAAGACATCTCCATAACTCTTCGAACAAGAGACCAGAAATGCTTGGATAGCAAGCATAAAATAATAATATATATAGCGTCGTTCAATAATTCGAAAGTTTGTGTGACATTATTGGACTATGTCGGAACTGAGGGACGATGTCCCTGAACCGAACCAAAAATTTCTAAGTCCACCGACGCTATCAGTTTCTTATCCGGCATCGCAGCATATGTTGTTCCGAAAGGGAAAGCTTGAAATCCACCGAATCCCTTTCGGTATCCCGTCGGACCGGATGAAACTTTCGGACGTCCGTACCCGCTTCCGCGGAGCGTCCCGACCCAGCATCGTCGGATAAAATATATGCGACAGATTCAGTTGATGCTGGGATGCTGCGATAAACTGTGCTATTAAGGAAAGCACGTCCGTTCCCGAGGCCTGTGCAGTAGCGGACTTACGATGCATTGCCGCTGGAAGCTCCGTGTACGTTGACTCCCGCACACTTCCTATGCGAACGTCCGGAGTCTGCAGGCCTCGAGTCCCTGGCTACCGACCCAGCGCTGTCGGATAATTCTCGATCCGACACCGTTTCTGTCGGCTGCTGGGATGCTGCGATAAGCTGTGCTATGTGCACAAGAATGTCCGGCGTCGAGACCCGCGGAGGCGCAGTCTATCGGTGCTTCGCCGAGGGCAGCTCCGCATCAGATGGCTCCCGCATACTTCCTATGCGAACGTCCGGAGTCCATCGGTCTCGAATCCCTGGCTGCCGGATGGTGTGACCTGGTCGCCGAAGAATCCTTGATCGGCGAAGCTGGTAATATATCGGCGGTCACGCAGCCAAGGTGCGGTCGTGTGCGCTGACGAGAAGAGGAAGCCTTAGCAGTCTCAGCGGACTGCCTATACAACGGAGCGTCCCGAGCGACGGACGTATGCTCCGCTAACGACACATTTGTACCACAACATCTGGGGCCAGATGTTGTTGAACGAGAGAGGGGCCTCTCTCGCTTGCCGTCCGGATGGACCGGAACGAGCTATGAACCGGACTAAAAGGCTTCCTCCGTTCTCCCTCCGATCCGCCGTCACTGGGTGTGCATTAAGTTAATTTTATAGTGCTCGCATCACCCCAAAATTCCTTCTAGACCGCAACGGACGAACCCGGCTGCCGAACCATTCGGTGAATGGACGCTACACCGGGCGAGCTAGCAGACGTCAAAGGCCGTCGAACCTACTAGGGTCCTCTTAGGCAATTGGCGTATTACATGAGCACTTTTCCGCTAGCCCTTCATTAATTGTGACGACGGAGGCACACTGTTGGAAGACATCACAGATACATCACCCTAATCTTGATTGTCTGAAATAGAAATTGATAAAGTAGAGTGACCCTGCGGGGAAAGGACCGGAGTGTCCAAATCCCCAACAACATACCGTGACATACGCTTCCCATATTGTCATCGAAATCATACGATACAGAACAGGAGTTAATGCGAGTACACTGACCACATATAGAATGATAATAAGGTCAGAGGAAGACTTCCTCTTAAAACAATTGATCAATATCCTTTCAATGTGAAAAGAAAACAAGTCCTGGTACTCGCACTAACCCCTGGCAATCAAAATACATAATAATAATATGATCCATTAATATAGAAAAAATAATTGAAATCAAAATATTTTGAAAAAATATTTTTTCAGAACAGCCCAAGTTTCTGAAAAGTAACGTTGAGCCCCAATGGATCCCAAGCCTAAGTGTGGACAAAAATTTTAAAAATATTTTAAACAATTTATTCAACACTTACGAACAATAATAATGTATCTAGTTATGATTAAAATAACATAAAGATATTATTATTTAGAAATCCCCCCCTCACACAGAGGGCTGTTGTAAATGTAAACAATGAGTGTAAAAACACTAAAATAAGACTCCAGGCACCCAGGCCCGAAATCAGTTACCAAAAATACACCATCTGATGCAAAACAGAGACTTCCAGGGAAGAAACTGCAGAACATCAGATGGTAGATGCAGAACACAACGCCTAACCACCCGTAGGTGAAGACGTAAACATGGGGAAAGAACAGAATTCATTGTGTTATTAAGCTAAAACTCCCAAGAAATTTTAGTAATAATAATTACAGAAACTATGCCAAAAGCATGGGAGAATAGCAAGGGGGAACTTAAAGGACAGGGAGAGAGGAAAAACACTTGAAAAAACAGTGTAACTAAATAATCAGAATGACAACAAAATGGCTGCTGCCTTGAAAATAGGTAACTTAACATAATTTCATTAAAAAATTTTAAGTTACAGCCCTGATAATATTCTGTCACACATTCTTTTCCTCTCCTCCTTTTCTATCCTCCTTAGAATCACCATTTCACTAATATTTATGTGTCTGGCATCATTTAAACTGAGATTTAAAAGCACAAAGATCAGTCAGATGTTAACTGATGAAGGGCCAAACTTAGAATGATAAATGGCGCCAATTTCGGAACGTCCTTGACACTGCGCATGCGCAGTGGGGGCGAGGTGTGGAGGGCCTTTCAGGACATGTTTTCTTTAGTTTTAGATGCAAATTTTGGGGATTGGGGGGCAAAATTTGTGTTTGGCCCTATATTTTAAGAGTTAGCACCAGCTATGTCTGGGTCATTGGTACAGTATAAAAATATAGGTAACTTAACATAATTTCATTAAAAAATTTTAAGTTACAGCCCTGATAATATTCTGTCACACATTCTTTTCCTCTCCTCCTTCTCTATCCTCCTTAGAATCACCATTTCACTAATATTTATGTGTCTGGCATCATTTAAACTGAGATTTATAAGCACAAAGATCAGTCAGATGTTAACTGATGAAGGGCCAAACTTAGAATGATTAATGGCGCCAATTTCGGAACGTCCTTGACACTGCGCATGCGCAGTAGGGGCGAAGTGTGGAGGGCCTTTCAGGACATGTTTTCTTTAGTTTTAGATGCAAATTTTGGGGATTGGGGGGCAAAATTTGTGTTTGGCCCTATATTTTAAGAGTTAGCACCAGCTATGTCTGGGTCATTGGTACAGTATAAAAATATAATGTTTTTAACCGTTTAAACACGAAAGGCCAGTTTTCCAGCCCATGATCTTGATGCGACCTGAATTCATAAAGTGAATTTGTATGGTGGACCAATCAAGGCTTTGTGAAGAAAATACTGATTGGTCTTCCCCCCAAGTAACGAATATAGACTCTTCCAACTGATTACACTGAACTAGAACGGAAGATACCTTCAGGGTTCAAAGGGTTAAGGCCCCACAAGTACATCTTCTGTTTCTCTGGCCATTTTAGGTAAAATTGCATTTGGGTGGGCAGTTTTTGATTTGATTTTTTAATTGCAGTCCTGACCACAGCTAAGCATTGCTAATATGGACATGTCTGCCCCTGCACTATACCCACTGACAAGCATAAAAAATCAGAGAATATCCTGTCAGAGATTCCAGCACCAACAGTGCAACCAGAGAGGGTGACTCTCAGACCAGAGAACAAACCCTTCAACCAGGAGAGCCAGCAGAATTGGATTAAAGACCAAAGAGGTTGGGTGCTGGGGGAAGGGGCCATGGCAAGTAGAATGAAACATGAAAAGCTGCTGGTAGAGTTACAAGAGGTGAGGGAAGACAACTAACACAGGCCAGGGTCCGCTCTAGTGTTGTAGATGATCCGAGATTGATTCACACATTTATTTACCTGGAACTAAAATATGTTGATGGCAGTGATTGATTTGAATTTATGTCAGAATGTTTTCTGACATGTACTTCCATTTCCGCATTGTTTTAATGCTTCTTTTGCCATCATTTCCATAGTCAGTTTTGTTTGCACTGTAAACTGCACACCAAATACACTTCACTTTTCCAGCATGATGAAAGTTTGGTGGTCATTGAACACCGGATACCCTCAAGAAACAAGAAATTCCACTGGTTGAATTTTCAAACTTGAATATGACTGTCCAATTAGCATTTAGTACACAAACTTGTTTTGACATCCAGCAATTGCTAAAATATGAAAAATGGAACTACTACGGAACGGAACGGAAAAGTTGATTACCAGAAAAAAGCAGACTTTTGGTTGCATAAAAAAGTAAAATTTGGAACACAAAAAATGGACCTGGAAATTCTGGAATTCCATTAAATTCCAGAAAACTTTCATCTTGGATGCCTTTCATCATTGAGGGTGAGTTCATTATCACAAATGATTGCTCTTGGCACCCAGAGGCTCTCAGTGATGTGATGGTTACAGGGGCTTATGAACGCAGCGGTCCCACCATGCATAAAACACTAACAATTGGGATGGTGATTGCACAATCGCATGCTATTATTGTGGTTCCTGCGCTAGAGCCTGATATTAATTTAAAGGTTAAGCTTGACCCATTCTACATGCAGTAGTCGTTAACAAAAAATCATGTCTTCTCGAAGCACTGACGGAAAGATGTTAGTGAATATGGCCTACCACTTGGCTGAGGTATCTGACTTGGCCATGGCCTATACATGACAGGGTAAAATGGTGATGGGTGGTTCGGCTCTGAAACTGGATTTAACCTAGGTTGGTATGGGGGCCCCTAGTGAATGGCCCTGCAGTCAGTGGTTCAAACTACCCCTTCTCAATGTGGAAAAGCTCAGGTATCAATACTGAGCATTGCAAAACATTGTTGCACTCAAGGGACAAATTTTGTCAATTTTATTAACCTGGGTAAAATATCAGACATAAACCATTTAATTTATATTTTTTTAAATTTGTATTGGTTATAAAAAGAGAGCGCGTGGCAGCCCAAAAGACCATGTGTGAAGGCCTGAGAAAATTTTTTTTTTAACTTTTTTAGGCCTATCAGTGACAATTTCTTGAAGTTATCATCAGGAATAAACAGAACATTATTTAAACAGTGATGTTTCCTTTATGTTTTTTTTTGGTCAAGGGCAAATTGAAGAGTGTGTAAAGTAACTGATCTTGTTAATTCAGTATAAACAGAAATATCCAGCAAACAAAAATGAAAAGTGGTAAACCCCAATGATGGTGTGACAAGAGACAACTGAATTACACCTCATGTTACTTTCAAAACAAACTAACCTCTGAGTACCAAAGTTGATACCAATATCAGCAAAAAAAAAATACATAGCTATCTATGCAGAGGTTAATGTTCTTCATTACATACGATGGAAAAAATTAAGTATACACACCTTTGTATGGTTTGAAACTATAACAATTTTCTCCCTATAATCTTCTGAATGAAGTTTCTTCAATAATTCAGACAAGACTGACAATTTTCCTGAGTGATTCACCAACAAATCTTGTTCAAAAGTTTCTGGAAACATTTCAAGAAGACCATCATAGATGGTTACCTGAAAGTATATCAGATACAAAAAATCAACAATATTATAAATAAGAGGGATGCCACACATTACACTTGATACAGTTACCTTAACAAACACCAAAATAGTTATGTCAAACAAGCTCCACATAACTTGCAAAATAAAAAAAATGACATCTGCATATAACTAACTTTTGACTGAAATTTAAAACTAAAAAAAACAAGGCAGAAATGCAATATGACAGCCATTGGGACATGTAAGTCAAAGAAAATGACTAAGAATTCCACTAATAACCAAGTCAATCTTGGTACAAAAATATTTAAAAAATTGATAAAAGAAATCCATACTTAGACTATGAAGGTTAATAAAAGTGATTATGGCCCTAAACAACATCTCTAAAAATTAATCACCCTGCAACAGAACTTGAAGCTATAATGCTGGCCTAAATGCAAATTCTGACAACTTAAAATGACCAAGATTTGGGTCCCATAAAGTGATCGTTTCTCAAACATTGTTTCTCAGGCCATTTTTTGTAAAAATTGCATGTGGGCGGGCATTTTTTTATTTTATTTTTTTTTTTTGTAATTATTTCTTTGCCATCAAAAGTTCATGTTCTTGGTTTGTTTTATGATTTGACACATAATCTACAGAATAGCATGGGTGGTGGTGTATTTCGTCCCTTCAGTGCAAGAAGGCTTTGCAATGCTGACAAAATATGCCAGCACTATATACAACAAGAAGGGAGCGTGGTGGCTCAGTTGGTAGAGGTGCAGGCTGCAAGCCGAGAGGTCCTCGCTTTGAATCCCACCTGCGGCAACCGCGTTGTGTCCTTGGGCAAGACACTTCATCTCCATTGCTCGCGTGGGGGCACGATGACGCCGTGTACTATGGCGTACTGCACGTCGATGGTGCGCATGTCTTCAACCAATCTAACCCTGCCTGTGCTGCAGTGCGGAGTTACGATGTTGGGGAGCTGGCAGCTGCTCGTCGTTGCTCGGTGGTTCTCTCCGGGTACTCCGGCTTCCTCCACCCGTAAAACAGTCGCGGTCATGATTAACCATTGTGCATAAATATGTGACCTTAAACATCAATAAATAAATATAAATATACAACAAGAGGCCCCATGGGGCCTAAGGGTGCTCACCTCACATGGTAGCCTAAATATCAACCCAGAGAATTGATTTCAACAAGTTGCATCTGCTCCTCATAAGAAAAGCTTATACCAAATATCCAAAGATTCTGATCAGTGGATCTAAAAAAAAAAAGGATTTTTAAAGAATATTCCTCATATTGAACTAAGTTATAATTCGGGCTCCCACAAGGAGCCTATATATGAACCCAGGAACTTGGCTTTAACAAACTTGAATCTCACACCCCTAAAAATGCTGCACACCAAATATCAAAACATTCCGACTGCTGGATCTGAAGAAGAAGATTTTTAAAGAAAATTCCTTATTTTGAACTAAGTTACAATTCGAGCTCCCACAGTGAGCCCAAATATGGACCTAGGGACATGGCTTGAACAAACTTAAATCTTACCCCCCTAAGGATGCTGCATACCAAATATCAAAAGCATTCATCTGCTGAATCTGAAGAAGAAGATTTTTAAAGAAAATTCCTCATTTTGAACTAAGTTATCATTCAGGCTCCCACAGTGAGCCCAAATATGAACCCAGGGACTTGGCTTGAACAAACTTGAATCTCACCCCCTAAGGATGCTGCATGCCAAATATCAAAACATTCCGACTGCTGAATCTGAAGAAGATTTTTAAAGAAAAATTCCTCATATTCACAGGGAGCCCAAATATGGACCCAGGGACTTGGCTTTAACAAATTTGAATCTCATCCCCCTGAGGATGCTACACACCACATATCAAAACATTCCGACAGCTGGATCTGAAGAAGAAGATTTTTAAAGAAAATTCCTCATTTCGAACTAAGTTACAATTCAAGCTCCTACAGTGAGCCCAAATATGGACCTAGGGACATGGCTTGAACAAATTTGAATCTCACCCCCCTAAGGATGCTGCATACCAAATATCAAAACATTCCAACTGCTGGATCTGAAGAAGATTTTTAAAGAAAATTCCTCATTTTGAACTAAGTTATAATTCGGGCTACCACAGTGAGCCCAAATATGAACCCAGGGACTTGGCTTGAACAAACTTGAATCTCCCCCCCCCCCCCCCCCCCCCCTAAGCATGCTGCATACCCAATATCAAAAGATTCTGCCTGCTCAATCTTGAGAAGAAGATTTTTAAAGAAATTTGCCTGAAATGCACTAAGTTCAAATTCGGGCTCTTATACTGAGCCCAAATATAAACCCAAGGGGCCGATTTGAACAAACTTGAATCAGTTCCACCCCACAATGTTGCATACCAAATATCAAAAGATTCTGCCTGCTGGATCTGTAGAAGAAGATTTTTTAAGAAATTTGCCTGAAATGCACTAAGTTTGAATTCAGGCTTCTATAGTGAGCCCAAATATGAATCCAGGGGGCCGATTTGAACAAACTTGAATCAGATCCACCCCACAATGTTGCATACCAAATATCAAAAGATTCTGCCTGCTGGATCTGGAGAAGATTTTTTAAGAAATTTGCCTGAAATGCACTAAGTTCGAATTCGGGCTTCTATACTGAGCCCAAATGTGAATCCAGGGGGCCGATTTGAACAAACTTAATCAGATCCACCCCACAATATTGCATACCAAATATCAAAAGATTCTGCCTGCTGGATCTGGAGAAGATGATTTTTGAAGAAATTTGCCTGAAATGCACTAAGTTCGAATTTGGGCTTCTATAGTGAGCCCAAATACGAATCCAGGGGGCTGATTTGAACAAACTTGAATCAGATCCACCCCATAATGCTGTATATCAAATATGAAATGATTCTGCCCACTTTTGCGGGAGAAGAAGATTTTTTAGTAATTTCTCTAATATACATAGGGTGCTATCGGAGTTATGCCCCCTATGGAGCCCCAAGAGGGCATGTCCATTTCATTTGAACAAACTTGAATTGACATATGGTAATGAACATCCATACCAAGTTTCGAGCAAATCGACCTAGCGGTTTCAGAGAAGAAGTCGTTTGAAAAATGTTCACGACGCCAGACGGACGACGACGGATGGCAAGTGTAAGTTTAGCTCCCTTCGGTGAGCTAGAAATCTCCATTCAAATTCTATTATGTTTTCAGTTTTTGTCTCAAAAACATAGCTTATGACCCCTCACTGGAACAAACTCATCAATGAGGCATCATAAGCTATCTTTTTGAGACAAAAACTGAAAATTTTTTGTAATTCAAGAATTTATTTTGCAAATATCGTCTGCTACCCGTATTGAGTAAAGGGCTAAGAATGACCATTTCCAGCTACTGATAAAGAAAAATGATTATGCAAGTAAACAAGTATGTCAGCATGTAACTTGCATGCTTTACTCTGTCTCCTATAATTGTTGTGAGTCAGTGTGACAATGTTTGCCTGTTTTGGAACAAGTTTGTTCGTTTGTTAACCTATAAATAGAGTAGTTCAAAAGTAACGGTTAATCAATCAATTACTTTTTTGATCGATCAAGACATTGATCATTGGTTAATCGATTAATGGGTTAACCATTTCAGCTCTACAACTGGTACACAGTATCACTGTGCTCCTACATAGACAATCGGTATGAGGTGTCTTGCCAAAGGGCAGGATCAAACCATCAACCTTTCAAACTCAGGTCCAATGATCTAACCTAGGAGTCACTGTACTACCTATGGGTTGGCATATATTCCTCCGATCAACATCTAAAAGCTCATGAAATTCCTAAATGAATTTGTCCCTATATCCTGATAAATTCTGTCATTTGATTGGTCAGAATGCCTTGGACAAATACCCATGGCAAAGGGTGCACCCAACATCCAAGGTATAAGAGAGTGTGCAACATCCAGGGTATAGGCACACGCAAAACATCGGGGGTATATGGTTTAAACGACAGTTTTCCGCGTTTGCTGGCCTCAATATAAAAAACGAACCAAAATGAAAGTGTTAATGACACTGTAGTTCAACTTGTCAAGACATGTATATGTACAGTATGTGACACAGCAATGACAAACATCTAGGTAATGACCCGATAACAAAGGTACATAAAGTATTGTAACGGCCTGTACATAAATACTGACCGTAGCCTGTAACAAATGTATAGGTAAAGTATTGTAAAGGTGGGTGATAGTCAGATGCTAAACTAGAAAAGAAATCTTTGAGTCCCAGAGTATATAAAATATTTGTTCTCATAGCACAGTGATAACAAAGGCACCCCAAAACACACTCATTCCTGTCCCAAGGTGAAAACAAAGGTACCCAAGAAGTTTTGTGAAGATCAGTTCATAAATACGAGCTGTATAGAAGTTGTGACAAAAAACTGATTGGACCTAATTTCAGTACAAAATGGCTACTGGCAGCCATCTTGAATTTTGGACCGCACTCAGAAACACTCGTTCTCATCCCAAGGTGATAACAAAGGTACCCAAGAAGTTTCGTGAAGATCGGTTGATAAATACAGCCTCTAACCCGAGCCGTATTGACATGTGCACTTACAGTGTATAAGTAGCACTAAATAAATCAAAATTAATCTAATTTGCATAATTTCTGCACGAGAAAAAAACCCGTACTGTATGTGATGTATTCCATTTTACTAAACATTCATACAAAAAATTATTCAAATCAGAACTTTCATACAGAAGTTCTGTACAAAAGACTGATTGCACTAATTTTGGTACAAAATGGCTGCTGGTGGCCATGTTGAATTTCGGACCACACCCCAAAACACCCGTTCTCATCCCAAGGTGATAACAAAGGTACCAAAGACGTTTCGTAAAGATTGGTTCATAAATACGGCCTCTAGCCTGAGCCGTATAGAAGTTGTGTACAAAAAACTGATTAGACCTAATTTTGGTACAAAATGGCCACTGGCAGCCATTTTGTATTTCAGACCGCACTCAGAAACACTCGTTCTCGTCCCAAGGTGATAGCAGAGGTACCCAAGACGTTTCGTGAAGATCGATTGATAAATACAGCCTCTAGCCCGAGCCGTATTGACATGTGTACTTACTGTGTGTAAGTAGCACTGAAAAAATCAAAAGTTCATCTAATTTGCATAATTTTTGCACGAGAAAAAAAACTGTATTATATGTGATGTATCCCATGGTACTAAACATTCACACAAAAAATTATTCAAATCAGAGCTTTCATGTGGAAGTTCTGCGCAAAAATCTGATTGCCTCTAATTTTGAACAAAATGGCTGCCAGCGGCCATCTTCATTTTCGGACTACACCCAAAAACACCTGTTCTCGTCCCACGGTGATACCAAAGGTACCCAAGAAGTTTTGTAAAGATCGGTTCATAAATGCGGCCTCTAGCCTGAGCCGTATTGGCATTTGCACTGACAGTGCTGAAAGTAACACTAAATACATCAAAGTTAGTCTAATTTGCATAATTTACGTACGAGAAAAAAAACCATATTATATGTGATGTATCCCTTGGTACTAAACATTCATACAAAAAATTATTCAAATCAGCACTTCCATATGGAAGTTCTGTGCAAAAAACAGATTTCTGCATCGTCAGTACAAAATGGTGGCTGGCTGCCATCTTGAATTTCGGACCGAGCCCAAAAACACTTGTTCTCGTCCCACGGTCTTAACAAAGGTACCCAACAAGTTTTGTAAAGATTGGTTCATAAACATGGCCTCTAGCCCGAGCCGTATTGAATTGTTGACGGACAGATGGACAACTGACTGGCCATGGCATAAGCTCAAATTTGGCTTAGCCAAAGTTGAGCTAAAAATGGAAAATAGTAACAAATATCATCGGATTTCCGACAATTAGATCATATTTTGTGGTTATAAATTAATTAGTCAAATAATTAAAATGAAACAACTTGAGAAAAATAAAATAAGAGCAAATAATTCGTTCCCTGAGTACTAATGTGTACTCTGTGCCTGTAGGCACAGAGAACATATTGGAAGTCAGGGGATGATATATCAACAATATACTGTTTACTTGTTTCCTTAACGACCCAAGGAATGTAACTCTATCTGTTGTCTTCTGTTTTTGTAAAACAAAATAGTTATTCACGAATTTGGTCCAACTTTTTACCAAGCGTGAGAAACGCATCAACAAATTTTTCTCCACTATGTTTCTGTTGTGTTTCAAACGTAACAAAAACGTTATCTCCGGCAACATGTATGGTATATGGAGATTTAATGTGGCTCGGTGTTTAAAAACCGACATCCAGGTATTAAATCTCCATATACCATACATGTTGGCAGAGATAACTTATATAATGTACAAAACATTTACAAATATTTTGAAAAAAACATGGTAAAAAACCTCCAAACATCAAAGCATTCACCATACCTTCAGTATATATTTTACCTGTTAAATACATAGGTTATTGAGAAAACGTCTGTGAATTTAATTAAAAACCTACTCTATCGAAGAATTAATCTGATAATCACCAAATCTTCTATGTTTGCAGACCTATTTGAATTCAGTACATCCATTATAGGCATTTGATCTATTATATCATTTGATACAGCCCTGTCAGCTCTGTCAAACAAGATATAATAGAATAAATGTTCAATTTTATTACCACTAGAATATTGTAAAATGACCAAATTCCTATTAATTGGTTTCACCTGTTAACTCATTTCAATTCAATTCAATTTATTCACCCAATGTCCCCTTATTGGGGAATATGGGATCAAAAATAATATACAAAGTAACAGATGTACAACGAGTCTACAATAAATAAGATTTTAACATATCTACCTTGTCGAGTCATTTTTTTTTCCAACATCAGCTGCCCCCCCCCCCCCCCTCCACACCTCTTGACTAGGTTAGGCTGTCAATGCATTACCCTCTTTTTGTTGTGATTATTATGCCCCTTGGTCCTCAACCCTTTTGTCATTGCAGCATCTTCTTAACTACTTTACATCCGTCACCAGCTACATGATTCAATAAGTCGAACAATTGACATCCTCAATCTGTAGCCCATGGTCACTGACTGGGGGCGTCAGTTGTTTGACAACATACAGTAAAAGTAGCCATCTCGTATACAAATGAAAATAGCACGTTGCGTGAGAACCAGAAGGCTCCATCTTCCCCTGGAAGATGGAACCATCTGGTTCCCACGCGACAAACTCAGAGGGCAGATCCACATAGAAAAGACCTCAATCCACAGCGAGACCTTAAATTATACTATTAAATATTACATTATTAGATACCTTAAATAATATTTACTACAACAATGTTATTTTGCTATCTGGTTTATCTCTTTTATAAATCTACATAATTTCCGTAACGTTTTTTCTGTGGAGTCATTCATTAAGGTTTGAAATTTTTAAACACTGGGCCGTGTATGGTAAGGGATCTTAAGATATTTCCTCCGAAGCACTAACACAACACTGCATTCCATAATATAATGGTATTCATCCCCAACCTTATTTTCATCACATACACCGCAGACACGATCCTCTCTGGGGGTTCCAGTCCAACCACCGACTTCGACTGGAAGTCGGTGGTTGGACAATCTGAATCTCGAAAGCACAGCTCGGGTATTATAATCTAAAATGCCTAAATATTTCTCCCTTCCGAATGTAGTTTTATACTCCTTATAGGATGACCCTTTAGAAGAGCTGATCAAAGTATTATGCCACTCTTGTTCATACTGAAATTGTAAAGATTTTTTTACAAATAATTTTAGGGCATTTATTTCATCAACTATTTGATAATCCCAAATCCAAGGAATACCTGTCTCGTTCAATGTCACCTGGACCAATTTTAACCATGAATTTTCAAAGTCCCCCCTCTTATATAAATTTAACGAGTAGTTGTACAATTTCGAACCTAGTTTATTTGTATTTAACACGATTAATTTTGCCCAGTAATTTAATTGTCTCGCTTTAATATCAATAATCAGTGGATATCTACCAGTTTCTCCATATATCATAAAATTAGGCGTGCTGCTTTTGACTCCTAGAATGTACTTAAAAAATTTCAAGTGTAAACGCTCTATCATTTCCAAGTCACCGAAACCCCAGATTTCGAAACCATAAAGCCATATAGGCACAACCAACTTATCAAAGAGGTCCAACTGGCATTCAAAGCTGAGGTTAAATTCTCTTATTTTCCTCAGTACACGAAACATAGCCTTAGTTGCCTGCTGGATGGCATATTTTTTTTGTTTTTATGAAAGAACCACCCCTTGAGAAAATAATTCCCAAATACTTGAATTCCATAACCTGTTCAATAGATTCCCCTTTTATTTTCAAATCACATTTTGGTGCACGCCCCTTTCCAAATACCAATAACTTGGTTTTTGACTGGTTAACAGTAAGCTTCTACTGATCGCAATAATTCCCAAAATTATCTGCCATGACCTAAATATCCTTTATACTTTCTGACATGAGGACAGTATCAATGCATATAATAATATCAATAATCTGAGATATATATGTAACTCATTCTCAATATCGGTTGACAAGGATTCAATGCCATTTATATTCCGACAAAGCAAGTAATCTTCCAGATCGTTTAAATAGATATAGAAGAGAAAGGGCGAAAAATTTTCCCCCCTGGCGGATGCCTGCTAAACAAGGGAAGTAATCAGAAAAATTACCATTTACACACACTTTTGATTTGATACCAACATACATATTTCTAATAGATGTTAGATATTTACCCCTTATTCCCGACCATTGTAATTTTTGCCAGAGACCTTCTCGCCAAACAGTGTCAAACACCTGTTTAAAATCTACAAAAAGACAGAATAGTTTCTTCTTCTTGCGGTTTAGCAACTCAAACAAGATATAAATGACATATATATTATCAATGGTAGAGTAACCTGGTCTAAATCCTGACTGATTTTCCTTGATTAGGTTAGCATGCTCCGATAAGTAATTCAAACGGGTAGTCAATATTTTGGTGAATATTTTTCCCAAACAGCTTAAAATTGAAATTGGGCGGTAGTTAACAGGGCACTTTGGGTCTCCCTTATTTTTATAAATCGGTTTAATCACACCGACCAACCATTCCTCTGGAATAAGGCCGCTATCGAATATTAAATTGAAAAAATCTTTATAAACTGGTAATAAAATTTCAATGCTGGACTTAATATGTTCATTTAGGATTCTGTCTTCACCCGGGGACTTCCTGTTAGTAACAGACCCCACAGCCTTTTGTATCTCATTTTCAGTTATTTTGCCGTTAGTTATATCATCAATCTCAGAATCAGCATCCGGTGACACTGAAGATGATTCGGTCGTTTCCGATGGGGCGTCTGAGGTATTCTGATCACGAAAATGTCTGAACATTTCATCTAACGTCACTTCAATAGAAATATTCTGATGTTTTGGGTTCAGGACTTTCCAATATTCCCTAGCACTTGAGGTTCGTAGATTAGTTAACTGACCTCCTATTTTATTTTTGTAATTTCTAATAGACTGGGATATAGTTTTCTTATACTGCTTACTGGCATTTTTTAACTCTTTTTTATTTTCCCCCGTTTTATCCCGATTATAGTTCCTTCTTGCGACCCTATAATGCTTTTTAGATTTTTTACAATCAGTATTAAACCATGGCTTAGATTTAGAATCACTATTTGACTTTGTGGGAAAATATCGTACTCCAAAAGTATCTCGTGTAGCTTCACAAAAAACTCCTCTGATATCTCTAGCAAGCTCATCAACATGGGATTGCCTCCGATATCTCTAGCAAGCTCATCAACACGGGATTGCTGGATATCGGACGGATTTTCCTTGATGCCACACAGAACAGATTGTATTTTGTCCTGGTTCAGACTGAACAAAAATTGTTCAGTTTCGTTATGTTTCCATAAAATAGGTTCTCCCCTCTGGGCATTGATCTCCTGTAGTTCGATGCCATTCGATACTGTATGATCTGTGCAGTCACTAAAGCATTTTACAGAAAGGGTTAAAGCACAGTGTACGTCTGAAAATAGGTCATAAAATTCCAAAACAGAAAAATCACTGACATGTCCAAGGAATTCACTGGACGAAATACAATAATCGACAATGCTCGCACCAGACGATGTAAACTTCCCCACTCCCTTATCTTTACCCATCCTACCATTAACAATAAAAAATGAATTTCCTCTACAGAAATTTAACAATTGTTGGCCATAATTATTTGTTTTTTTTATCCCTTGACGTTCTATTAGTGGTAGCACCATACTTTTCCAACAGAAGGTACTCTTCACCCATACCTAGAGGTAATGGGTTAATAGTATCGTCTGCAGGACAGGTAAAGTCTAGCAATTCTGCTGTGTGTGCATTGAAATCACCCAACAAGCAAACACACTTAACACTTGGAAAAAGATTAATTATCTCACTTTCTATTTCGGCAATACTGTCTTTATTTGCAAATCTACTGTTCTCCGGTGGTATATAAATTAAGCCAAACACCGCTTCCCCATCCGTTGTTTCTACCGGGTTTACTTTGAACCAAAGAACTAACTGGCTTTCACTTGGTACCACATGTACATACTTGAGTAAATTATTTCTAACTGCAACTATTATACCCCCAGATCATACCCTAGATATACGTTCACGATGTTTGCACCCCACAATGCTATAGCCTGGGATACGAATATCGTCGATCATATCGCTTTTCGCTTCAACGAAGCATAAAATCTCAAAATCTGAAATAAATTCATTAAACTCGGGTATGTTAAGCCTACTTTTAAAGCCTCAAATGTTTAAAGTCAAGACAGTTACTTGCTTCAAGTAACTCCCACAAGGCCCATTTCTTCTGGGTCTAACATGACCATTCGACTGATAATTTGGCTGGATATTTGGATTACACTGTGAAAATGCACCATCGCTCACCTATCTAGTATTGGTGTGAGTTGATGAAACTCTTTGCCGCTTTGAATTACGGGAGGTAGAAGATTTGGGAGTAGTGGAATTCGCGTCGCGCATCATTTCAGTGCCACTCTCGGATTCACTGGTATCGCTGCTACCCTCGTTGGTAGACATAGAGGGTTTGCCATTGACGAACAAACGATCCTTAATAAGTGTAACGTTTTTACCCTTTTTCTTCAGCCTGCGCACCACTGGATAAAGTTTCCTGCACTTTTCTTCAACCGATGGGGGAAACTGTTCGTTGATGTATTTTTTGTACCTTTAAGTTTTGGACTAAGTTTTCGGATTACTTTGCGCTGTTTAAAATCCAAAAATCGCACTACAATACAACGTGGAGTATTCGGAAGAGCTTTACCGAATCACCGTTATTTATTTATTTATATTTATTTATTGATGTTTAAGGTCACATATTTATGCACAATGGCTAATCATGACCGTGACAGTTTTACGGGTGGAGGAAGCCGGAGTACCCGGAGAGAACCACCGAGAAACGACGAGCAGCTGCCAGCTCCCCAACTTCGTAACTCCGCACTGCAGCACAGGCAGGGTTAGATTGGTTGAAGACATGCGTACCATCGACGTGCAGTACGCCTTAGCACACGGCGTCATCGTGCTCCCACGCTGGCAATGGAAATGAAGTGTCTTGCCCAAGGACACAACGCGGTTGCTGCAGGTGGGATTCGAACCGAGGACCTCTCGGCTTGCAGCCTGCACCTCTACCAACTGAGCCACCGCGCTCCCCTATGCACCCGTTCGATGTTAATACTATCCTCAGCTTCATAGTGCAGATCCTCACATAAAAACTTTCTTAATGTCGCTTCACAACTGGTAAAGTGATAGAAGCCCATATTTGGGCTTCACTCTGAAGTGCAATTGCTGCCACTTAAAGGCTTAATACTATCGGGTTGTGTTTCATATTATCTTTGAAGTGAAAATATTTAGTCTGTATTGATTTGCATTGTTACAATTTATGTGAGAGAGCCTGTATGCAGTTCCAATAAAATGTAACAAGGCAAATACACATGATCAAGTTTTGCCAAGCAAAAATAATTCAGTTCTCTACAACTTAAATGAATATTTTTCAGTGGTAAAATGCTTTTTCAATGTATTTCTACTGTAATTATATACCTAAAACTCAAAGATACTGCAGAGAAAACAAGTAGTTTTACTCATACTGTTTTGTATTTAGTTTCACCACGAGCATTGAAATGAGATTGTGAGACTCGACATTTATAAGTTGCTGAAATTTATTGTGTTCATACAAAGGCAACTATTATAATTTGATGTTCCTACCTTCTGTTCAGTGTCTTCAGATAGTTTGGTGGTAGACTGCAGTTTGTTATAGATAAGCTTTGGGTGGTTACATAACTGTTTCAAAGCATTTATGCATATGAGGTGTGGAGAACCACTTGACATCCCCGCTAAACAATATCGGATAAGTTGGCAGGAAAGCAATCGTCTATACAGAAGTATTTGTAAACAAGTTGGTTTACAGAAAACAACAATTTCAGCTGCAAGAGAAAATATCCACAAATCTTTAATTATATTTCAATCCATGATAAAAGTACATTTTTTATCTTCATAATTTCCTTCCTGAGCTATTGCACAGTTTATCCCACTTGTCTTAAGATAACTGGATTGCTGGAATGTCAGCAAAAAATGCCACAACTTAATCTTCCTAGCTCAAGATAACATCAAGTCAATCAATGCAATAATTCTTCTCATTAATGATAGCTGATGCCGTTAAAGCTTTCACTTCAGCAAATGTCACTGTGTTTCACTAGCATGAAAACTAGTGACACAGTATCAACTTTCTCAATCTCGGCACTTGTTTTTGTTGATAACTAAAATATGTTGCACACAAGCCTGGAAATAGACAGAACGGCAATCGCATTCGAACTGTCATTTTTTATCGCATGAGATCAATTTGAGTGGAGGAATAATAGGCTTCGAGTTCAATATTATCCCTCTGCCAAAATCGATCGAGTGTGGTAAAAAATGACAGTTCAAATGTGTATGCTGTTCTGTATTTATTGCACGCCTACAGTATTATTTATTTATTTATTGGTGTTTAAGGTCACATATTTCTGCACAATGGCTAACCATGACCGTGACAGTTTTACGGGTGGAGGAAGCCGGAGTACCCGGAGAGAACCACCGAGCAACTGTCAGCTCCCCAACATACCAACTCCACACAAGCAGGGTTAGCATTGGTTGAAGACAAGTGCACCATCGACGTGCAGTACGCCTTAGTACACAGCGTCACCGTGCCCCCACGTGGGCAATGGGGGTGAAGTGTCTTGCCCAAGGACACAACGCGGTTGCCGCAGGTGGGATTCGAACCGAGGACCTCTCGGCTTGCAGCCTGCACCTCTACCAACTGAGCCACCGTGCCCCCGCACGCCTACAGTTTACCAAAAATTTATTAATTGATTTTGGCAGAGGGATAATATTGAACTCGAAACCTTCAGCTTCTTGTTCTATATTATCCCTCTACCGAAATCGATCAAATACAGTAAAAAATGACAGTTCGAACACCTATGCTGTTCCGTGTTTATTGCATGCCTACAGTTTACTAAAAAAAAAATTAAAAACACAAATTATTGCCAAAAAATAACCCAAGCGTAAAAAAAGAAATAGTTAAATGGTCCACGCACATGATCCGTATTGTTCAAGGACAATACAAAAAAATGAAAAAATTGAAAGTAATTTATATATTTTTTATACTTACCAATGGCCTAGACTTAGCTGGTGCCAACTCAAAATTACCTAGGGCCAAACACAAATTTCGCCCCCCAATCCCCAAAATTTGCATGCAAAACCTAAAATTAGAAGTCCCATCTGGCCCTCCACACATTCACCCTCTGCACACGCGCAGATGCCAGGAAGCCACCGAAAATGGCGCCAACATCATTCTTTGTAAAAACGATTATTAAATAATAATTCAGCAGGGAGGTTTGAGTGCCCAGTACTGCCCACTCATTGGAGGGCCATTCCCGTCTGGGTCATTGGTAAGTATAAAAAATATATAAATTACTTTAAATTTTTTCATTTTTTTATACAATAACCAATGGCCCAGACTTAGCTGAATCGTAAAAAGGTGGAGGGCCTAGAACTTCCAAAATAGTTGATCAACAAAGATCAAATCCTTCAATCCATGATGAAGGAATTTAGAATAATTAGAATTTACATGTATGTCTCTCTATACCATAATAGAAGAGACATATCCTAATATGGATCCCAATTATGTAAATCCTAAATCTAAGCATGCGACCATGCTAAACAGGATGTAACGAGTTCCCAATTTTTAAGGCTAGTCTGGACTAAGCCCCAAGGATGGCATATTTGAGAATGAGAGAAAATTGCCCTTAAACCTACACCATACAATAACACTACAGCTGTATGCAGAATATAGTTACGGATAAAACAGCTTCTTTCATAGTTACATACCCACTAAGCCAGAGAAGGGGTGAAAATGACCCCACCCCGCCTTTTTTTTAACATATCTTCAAAAGAAAGAGAAGAGAGAGCTCTGGAATCAATAAAAGCGGTACCAAAAAACAATATAAATAATTACCGATCAGGCACTCAGGAATTAATTCATGGATAATAAATGGTGTGCTTAATGCCACTTTACAAGCCAAGGCTATAGCGACAATTTTGGTAATTAATATAGTCTGCTACAAAATATGCACCGCAGACGGCGTACACAGGTACAATGAAATGGGATCAGGTCGTTTCGTCCCATTTTGGGCGTTTCGTCCCATTTATTTTGGTCGTTTCGTCCCATGTAGATTTTTCACTTTGATCGTTTCGTCCCATGTGGATTTTTTCACTTTGGACGTTTCGTCCCATCCGAAATTGACGTGAAACCGTCCCATGTAGGTTTTTCACTTTGGTCATTTCATCCCATGTGGATTTTTCACTTTGGATGTTTCGTCCCATCCGAGACTGACGTGAAACCGCCTAGCTTCCCTAATTTAAAAACTTATCTTGTTCTGTAACAAACGTGTAATTGTTGTTTTTTAGGTTCTTTTTTGTTTGTGTGAATTTGTCGGTCAATCAAACAAACCATTATGTCTTTTGTTCCTAATCTCAATGTGGACTCACAGTATTTTTTGTTTGTTTTCAATAATTTTAATAAAGATTATAATTATATTTTTGTTGTTGTTAATTGTGTGAATAAGTCAGTCTGTCAAACACTTTTACTTGCTGGTTGTTGTAAGTACAGCTTTCTGTTGTGTGTGATTGATCAAGCCGGCTGTTTGTATAAACACCAGTGCGTATCTTTGATATGTCTGTATGGGCATAATAGGACCGACTGCTGCCTTTCAGGCCCAGGGGCCTTGTTTTTATATCCTTGACTATATATTTTACAACATCCACCCATCAACTTTCATTCATTCAACATCATTTCCGTGCTGTAACTGGTACTGTTACAATCATGGAACACGGTATTCCAAATCCGTGTATTTCCTGTGGAAATGAAGTAAGATTTCACGGACAAGGTCTACAATGCGACGACTGCATGCATTGGCAACACCGTACCTATGGCACGGGGATCACCCAATCTGAGTATAGAATGGAAGCCAGAAATAATGGTATCCTTGACTGGGCATGTAATGACTGTACGGCAGCTCGAGACGCCAGAGTTGATGTTGGACATTTCTCAGTGATCATGTCGCAGACTTCGTCGACAAACACTTCATTAACAGCGAGGAAAATCTCCACCTGCTGCCGGGTCTCCCCTCCCCGAGATATAAATTTCGGGGGAAAATGCTGGCTTCCCCATCCACATGTCACTGGTCGTCACGGACGGAACAGTTGTAAAATAAAAACCGAGCCTCTGTTACCAAGATCCCTCCGTTGACATCCCGAACCCTCCAATTTCTGAAATATTCTGACGTCATTGGAGACCGGCGAACAAACTCAGGGGGGAATCCAAATCATATATCCGCGAAAATTTTATTTTAATATGAAAACAAATCGAAAATCTCACGAATTAACAAACAGATTTTTTCAATTCCTATATCAAACCGCAGTACAGAGTTCTGGAAATGAAAGATATAGCATTTGTATCAGAATATTTTATTAAATGTAGGTTTTAGAAATTTTCTGACTGAACAATATAATTGCTAATCAGGGATAGTCTCTGAAAGATTTTTCTCCCGAAACATTAATTGGTTATGTAATCCTTCTCACGTGACCGCACTAAAACAGCTTTTCATACCCGGTCGTTTCTATACAAATGACGGGGTATTAATTATTATGAGTACTTTTCCAGTTGAATCTGGTGTGTTTTTGGGCATTCAACTCGAACATAATGATACTGAAGGTTGGCATCGACGTATCCAATACAAGAACAGACAGAACAACATCCCTTTGTATATACTTATCCCTCTATTGTTTGATGAGACTGTAATAACTGACATAAATTGTAAATTAATGGGAGAGAGAAAGTTATGTAAATACCAGAGGAGGAAATACACTGCTACCCAATTTAAACTGTTTGCTTTGTGGAAAAGTTATGAAGATGGACAATTGTCAACAAGTAGACGTTTAAAAAAAATGTTCAAAAACTGTATGCACCCGAGTGAATGAAATGATTCATTAAATTTGAAGTAATTTAGAAGTGAAATGAAGTAATTTAATTAAATAAGCTAACAAAATTAAGTTGCCGATGCGTTTATACTGTAGGCTAAAATATCGGAATTACTTTGGAATTATTCACTCAAAAAGTGCAACTTTCTAGTTGCGCTTTTTCAGTGAATAATTCCAAAGTAATTTCGATATATCGCGATTAAATAAGTTAACAAAATTAAGTTGCCGATGCGTTTATATTGTAAGCTAAAATATCGGAATTACTTTGGAATTATTCACTCAAAAAGTGCAACTTTCTAGTTGCGCTTTTTCAGCGAATAATTTCAAAGTAATTTCGATATATCGCGATAAAATAAGTTAACAAAATTAAGTTGCCGATGCATTTATATTGTAAGCTGAAATATCAAAATTACTTTGGAATTATTTACTAAAAAAGCGCAACTAGAAAGTTGTGAATAATTCCAAAGTAATATCGATATATCGCGATTAAATAAGTTAACAAAATTAAGTTGCCGATGCGTTAAAATTGTAGGCTAAAATATCGGAAATACTTTGGAATTTCATTCATTCATTTGTTCAATCATGCATTCATTCATTCATTCATTCATCTGTTCATTCATTCGTCCATTCATTTGTTATTTCATTCATTCATTTGTTCATTTTCATGTAACTTTTTGTTATAAATAATAAACAGTAATACCCGATTCGTCGTTGTTATATGTGCCGTTGCGACTTAACCCTTTAACAAATCTGCCAAGAACATGAATGAGTCTGAAATGTCTTACATTTTCCCCAGTAAAACCATGCGTACATAGATATTATTGGAACTAACTGATCAAGCCGGTTCCAATGATATCCATATTTGCATAGTCTCACTGAGAAATAATCACAAAAATCAACCAAATTTGAGATTACCTAGCCAATCTCGGATGGTACGAAATGTCCAAAGTGAAAAATCCACATGGGATGAAACGACCAAAGTGAAAAATCTACATGGGACGAAACGACCAAAATAAATGGGATGATATGCCAAAAATGGGACAAAACGTCTTGGGACAAAACGACCATGGGACGAAACAACTAGAACCCAACGAAATCAGTGATATAAAGTGATATAAAATATAACATATACATATTGAATCGAAATGCATTGAACAATCTCTGCAGAGAAACACACACTTCCAAGATCATTCACAGGTGGCCTCTGTACAATAAAATCCAGTCAGAACACTCTCCAACATGTACTATCTGATATCTACAACCATAAACTCGTGAGAATATGTGATTTGAGAACCGACAAAATAGAGACCAGGATCTAGAAATGGAGGTAGGTATGATTAACAGGCTCCAACACGGAATGCCCCTGAAATATATAATAATTTCAAGGTCCACCAAAGTGATAGCCTAATAAAATATTGCGTGAGTGCATTAAAATCCAGCATGTAATCATGTAAATACCAATAACTGGTTATGCAGCCACCGATGAACTCAAATAGCACCAATTATGATGATTTTAATAAGCGCTTGGATATCAAAAATCAATAAATAATCACCGGAAACTAATGCAACAAAACTGCGTATATGTCATTGAGGGCGCCATCCAACACGACCCAAATGCATAGTATGTATGTATTAAGATATATATATGAGACAGAGTGTGAGTGTGTGTGTGGGGGGGGGGGGGGGGGGGGGGGGAATTCGAAGTCATGTCGAAACCTCCTCACCCACATTACATAATCATTGCTGGTCCAGACAGCAAAAATATAAGAACTGCAAAGGGTCCCTCATGTCTAACAGACTCCCTTATGCCACTATGGGCGGAGAATGACGTGAAGAACAAAACTTCCCCTGAAGAAGAAGGCCCTCTCGTGGAGGAAGCTTCTGGCGAATGTTCAATAACAGGCACTTGAGAAAACGGATAGAAGGATATTGTGATGACAGATATGTTATTAGTAGGAATCACACTGAGACTGTTTTAGCCTTAACGTAATCTACTGAAGCAAATGAATTGAAGGATACGCGTATCCTACCGTTCATTCCTAAACAATAAGACATCAATTCTGAATATGTGATCTCCAAGAACTGAGGGTCCCAAGAACCCAACATATAGAGTCTGTCGGACTCAGGGTTGTAACCCAATTTATGAACTCACGTCCGTCATAATTGAGAAAACCGAATCTGGCAGCTATATATTGTCATTTTTTAAAGATGACGACGCAATGCTTCGTCACATCAGAATAACTCCCACTTAACAACTGTTAAGACAAGAGATATCTGTGAAAAATAGGCCTGGAAAGAATTTTTAAAGAGGTACAAATGTCCACAAAACTCCTTTCCATATAGACGTTGCGTCACAGTACTTAAAAGTGAAGTACATAAGACAGAGAGTCTAAATTCGCTCTGAGTAAGAAATTATCTTCTCAATTGTGCCGAGCGAACAGCGAAATGATGAAGGTAAGGCCACAACTAAGTATTTAATAACGCTAGTGGTTTCTGACAATTACTCGCAGCATTCTGATTCACTGGAACAAGTTCAAGGCAGCGATAATGGATAGCATCCATATCATTCATGAGTTGTTCTGAAAGGGAAAGTTAATCCTCTTCTGTATTCCTTTCATCATCCGTCTAAATTAGTTTTAGAATCACGGTCAACCGCATCTGAACACGCAGACGACTGAACCAACCAAGCACCATCCGACAGCTCAAGTTTTGAGACTGACATTGAGTGCTTCTGCATTTGTAGGAATACTGCAATGAGCTGCGCAATCTGTGACAGCAAGTCTGTTACGGAGGCCTCAGGAGCAGTGGTCATGTATTGCTTGTCCACCGGCTGCTCCTGGGACAGTGTGTCCGAGATGGCTCTTAACTACGGCTGTCCTGATGAATGAGACCTCATCTCCTTGGCTACTAGATGGTGCGACTTCCTTGACAAAGAGTAGACCTATTGACGATGCAGACTAGATATCCGATGTCACATAGCCAAGGTGCGGTCGTGAGTGCTAAGAAGATGCTGAAGAAGCGAAT
This sequence comes from Pictodentalium vernedei, assembly GCA_031216915.1. Classification (NCBI taxonomy): domain Eukaryota; kingdom Metazoa; phylum Mollusca; class Scaphopoda; order Dentaliida; family Dentaliidae; genus Pictodentalium; species Pictodentalium vernedei. Next base: position 531,873,746 of record CM062297.1, on the reverse strand, counting down.
TGTAGCCGACACCGGCTGAGAATTAAACGAAGCGTCCCGGACAATAGGCAGGTACATAAGCTCCGACTGACGCAAGTTCCTACCAACAGCATCTGGCCCCAGATGTTGTTAAAAGAGAGAGGGGTCTCCCTCTTGCTCGTGGTCCTGGGAGACCAAGCCGAGCATACCTCAGAACTTGCCGGCTTCCTCCTTCCATTGTTGCAGGGTGAGTATGATTGGATTTTATAGTGCTCGCTACACCCTTTTTTCTCACCTCGACTGCTACTGACACACCTGGTGTCACGTTACTCAAAGCCTGAGTAATCACTCCACCGGTCGAGCTAGCTGGCGACAAGGTAGTAAACCCCGTATTCTGCGGTCTAATTCCTTGTCTATTAATATTGACCACTTTTTGCCGCTAGATCTGATTTACTATGTAAATGCGACATACTCGGTGTCACGGTCCTCATATTCAAGAGTAACCGCTTCACCGGCGACAGGGAACTGAAACCACTCACCGCGGTTTATAGCCCTGTGCAATATTAAGAGCACTTTAGCCGTTATGTAGAGGAAGCCGTAAGACTAGCCGACCCTGACTGCCTATTAGACGGGACGTCCCGGACAGGAGGCATGGATGTTAACTCCGACTGTCGCAAGTTCCTGCCAACAACATCTGGACCCAGATAATGCTGTAAGAGAGAGAGAGACCTCTCTCTTGCTCGCGGTCCTGGCAGACCTGGACGAGCGTACCTCAGAACTTGCCGGCTTCCTCCTACCGTCGTCGCTGGGTGAGCATGTTCGGATTTTATAGTGCTTGCTCCACCCTTGTTTCTTTCCTCAACCGCTACGGACATACCCAGCATCACACTACCCATATTCTGAGTAACGATCCGCCGGTTGAGCTAGCTGGCGACAAGGACATAAATCCCATGATCTGAGAACTAAGCCCTTGTCTATTTCATTGAGCACTTTTGCCGCTAGCTGTATATTTGATTGCGACGACGGAAGCATATTCTCTGATGGCGTCACGTAACCTCACCATGTTCTTGTTCCTCTGTAAATAGAAACTAAACAAGAGGCCCCAGGGGGCCTGAGGGCGCTCACCTGACATGGTAGCCTAAATATCAACCCAGAGAATTGATTTCCACAAGTTGCATCTGCTCCTCCTAAGAAAACCTGAAACCAAATATCCAAATATTCTGACCAGTGGATCTAAAAAAAGATTTTTAAAGAATATTCCTCATACTGAACTAAGTCATAATTCGGGCTCCCACAGGGAGCCCATATATGAACCCAGGGACTTGGCTTTAACAAACCTAAATCTCACACCCCTAAGGATTCTGCACACCAAATATCAAAACATTCCGACTGCTGGATCTGAAGAAGAAGATTTTTAAAGAAAATTCCTCATTTTGAACCAAGTTACAATTCGAGCTCCCACAATCAGCCCAAATATGGACCTAGGGACATGGCTTGAACAAACTTGAATCTTACCCCCCTAAGGATGCTGCATAAAAAATATCAAAAGCATTCATCTGCTGGATCTGAAGATTTTTAAAGAAAAATCCTCATTCTGAACTAAGATGTCATTCAGGCTCCCATAGTGAGCCCAAATATGAACCAAGGGAGTTGGCTTGAACAAACTTGAATCTCAGCCCCCAAGGTTGCTCCATGCCAAATATCAAAACATTCCAACTGCTGAATCTGAAGAAGAAGATTTTTAAAGAAAAATTCCTCATATTGACTAAGTTATAATTTGGGCTCCCACAGGGAGCCCACATATGGACCCAAGGACTTTGCTTTAACACACTTGAATTCCCCCCCCCCCCCCCCCCCCCCCCCCCCCCCCCCCAAGGATGCTACTCACCACCATATCAAACCATTCAGACTGCTGGATCTGAAGAAGAAGATTTTTTAAGAAAATTCCTCATTTCGAACAAAGGTTACAATTCAAGGCTCCCACAGTGAGGCCCAAATATAGACCTAGGGACATGGCTTGAACAAACTTGAATCTCACCCCGCTAAGGATGCTGCATACCAAATATCACAAGATTCTGCCTGCTGGATCTTGAGAAGAAGATTTTCAAAGAAATTTGCCTGAAATGCACTAAGTTCGAATTTGGGCTTCTATCGTGAGCCCAAATATGAATCCAGGTGGCCGATTTGAACAAACTGGAATCAGATCCACCCCACAATGTTGCATACCAAATATCAAAAGATTCTGCCTGCAGGGATCTGGAGAAGAAGATTTTGAAGAAATTTGCCTGAAATGCACTAAGTTCAAATTCGAGCTTCTATAGTGAGCCCAAATATGAATCTAGGGAGCCGATTTGAACAAAATAGAATCAGATCCACCCCACAATGTTGCATACCAAATATCAAAGATTCTGCCTGCTGGATCTGGAGAAGAAGATTTTTTAAGAAATTTGCCTGAAAAGCACTAAGTTCAAATTTGGGCTCCTATACTGAGCCCAAATATCAACCCAGGGGGCCGATTTGAACAAACTTGAATCAGATCCACCCCACAATGTTGCTTACCAAATATGAAAAGATTCTGCCTGCTGGATCTGGAGAAGAAGATTTTTTAAGAAATTTGCATGAAATGCACTAAGTTCAAATCGAGCTCTATAGTGAGCCCAAATATGAATCTAGGAAGCGATTTGAACAAACTTGAATCAGATCCACCCCACAATGTTGCATACCAAATATCAAAAGATTCTGCCTGCTGGATCTGGAGAAGAAGATTTTTTAAGAAATTTGCCTAAATGCACTAAGTTCGAAATCGGGCTCCTATACTGAGCCCCAAATATGAACCCAGGGGGCCGATTTGAACAAACTTGAATCAGATCCACCCTACAATGTTGCATACCAAATATCAAAAGATTCTGCCTGCTGGATCTGGAGAAGAAGATTTTTTAATGTTTTTCCCATTGCCAACAGTGTTAAAAAGTGCTGACTCAGCACTTTTTCAAAGTCCCGAAACTGTACCCTATGATAAAACCGATGGCAATTTTTTTTTACCAATTCTTTCTGTTGGTCCTAAGGAAGCTTCACGCCAAATAAAAATTCTCGGTGCCGTGCAGTTTTGGAGATATGGGCGTTTTAAATTTTTTTCTATTTTTAGCTCCTGCGGTTCCCATGGGGCTACGGGAAAAAAAAAATCAGCATAAATTAGGTACTTATGACCCAATAAGCCCTCACATAAAATTTGGTTCAAATCAGCCTCTCGGTTTGGAAAATAGAAATTTCGGGCGGAGCCAAAAATTTTGCCCCTCCCATAACGACGCCAAGTATAGCCCCACAAACTTCTCTTAAACAAATCTGAATCTACACCTCAAAAGGAAGCTGCACACCAAATATCAAGTCTCTGCTACTGCTGGTTCATGAGAAGAAGATTTTTTCAGATTTCAGCACACTTTTTGGGTGTGGCCCTACCCACGGGCGGGGCAACTTGATTTGAACAAAATCAAATTGCGATGTCATAACAAACTATTATCTCAAATATCAATTAAATTGGTTCAGCAGTTTGGGAGGAGAAGACGCAAACACCATGTTCACGGACGACGGACGGTGAGTGATCACTATAGCTCTCCTGACTGAAAGTCAGGTGAGCTAAAAACTGGAGTGACTTTTTGGCGAGAGGACCAGCAGTGTCCCCTCGCCGCGAGAGGACCGCTAGTGTCCACTCGCCCCAAACAACAAACCATGACAACCGTCTCCAATGTTGTCTAAATCTGACACATGTAGCAAGAATTAGTGGTAGTACATCGACTACAAGCAAGACAACGACCATGTAAACAGAGGAAAGGCTTCCTCTTATTTGCCCTGCTATTTGAGAAATATTACTACCTAAAAGCTAAAATAGGTCGATTGTACTACCACCAAATCTACATAAATATAAGATAACACTAAAATATATAATTGATGAAATAATTACACCCAAAAGAAAAAATATTTCCAAAAAAAAGAATTTTTTGAAAAATTTTTTTCTTATGTAAGAGCCCAAGTTCCCAAAGGGAACGATGAGCACAGTCTAAGTGTGGACAAAATTAAAATAATATCCAAAAAATTAATTACCACACTACCGGAATATTTTATGTTACTTACAACCGTAGTTTCCCTAAAAATAATAGGAAACTACCTATACAAATAAAGCACTGTCAATGTAAACAACTTCAGAATAAAAACCGGAAACAAGACCCGAGGCAACACGGCCTGAAGTCAGTAACAAAAATAAAACTATCCGATGTAAAGCAAGATATTCAGCAGAAGAAAAAACGATACATCGGATGTATGATGCATGACCAAAACGCCTAAACACCCCAAGGTGAGGATGTAACCATGGGGATGTACAGAAAAATCTTCTGTATAATACGTTAAACTTCCAAGAAATTTTATAAAAGAATTTCAATAAAACAAGCCAAAAAGCTTGGGAGTTTAACTGGGGGGGATCAAGGGAGGGTAGGGAAGGAATACTTAACAAACAGTGGAAAAATCATTATCAACAATGATGACGTCAGGTCCATGTCCCGAAATTGGGGAACATGAACTAATTTTTATAAATATTATAAAATTACATCCCTGAACATTTCAAATCACCGTTTCTTCCTTCCTTCATCCAGTTATGTCCTTGGATCCACAAAATTAACCATTGATTTGTGTCTGGCATCATTAAAACTGAGATTTAAAAGCACAGGTGTCAGTTTGATGTTATCTGCCTGAAGGTCCAAACAAAGAATGATGTTGGCGCCAGTTTCGGTGTCTTCCTGGCATCGTGCGCGGAGGGTGAATGTGTGGAGGGCCAGATGGGACTTGTAATTTTAGGTTTTGCATGCAAATTTTGGGGATTGGGGGGCGAAATTTGTGTTTGGCCCTAGATAATTTTGAGTTGGCACCAGCTAAGTCTGGGCCATTGGTTATAATATAAAAGTTAAAAAATTTATAGTAATTTATATATTTTTTATACTTACCAATGACCCAGACTTAGCTGGTGCTAACTCTAAAATATCTAGGGCCAAACGCAAATTTTACCCCCCAATCCCCAAAATTTGCATCTAAAACCGAAAATTACATGTCCTAAAAGGTCCTCCATACTTTTACTCCACTGCGCATGCGCAGTGTCAAGGAGGTCTCGAAATTGGCGCAATTATCATTCTTACAACCAGTGTCTGGTAAGCATTATGTACTCAGCGGGGAGGTATGAGTTCCCAACTCATGGGAGGGCCATCCCAGTCTGGGTCATTGGTAAGTATAAAAAATATATAAATTACTATAAATTTTTTAACATTTTTATACTATACCAATGACCCAGACTTAGCTGAATAGTAAACAGGTTGGAGGGCCTAGGACATAAAAGAAAATCCAATAGACTCAATTACATATAACAGAACTATCCCCTGAAGGAGAAAATGAGAGAGAGGCTTTACATGTATCTTTCTTATTTGTATCAAAAAGAAAGACACAACACCATTCTGTAATTGAGCACAATAACATCAATGATCTCTATTAACATTCAGTATAACCCATTATACTAATATTTTTAAAGGAAAGCCAATAAATAAGGAAGTCCCGCAAAATGAGACTCTATATACTCATATAAAAGTGTCCGAGGATTGTATATTAACGCCCGATTAATACGAGATATATACAAATGTCTCACACCGAGCAACACTTGAAAAATATTACATAGATGAGTACACATTAGCTTTACTTTAAAACCATCCTGGTACCGTCTCGGAATTACTGACTCCAAGGGAGGTATTCCCTTGCTTTACACTATAAAGCAGGTGACCTAAGCGAAAATACGCTAATATCGTCCAATTGTCGGACAGAATTAGCACATGAGCATTCTGAATAATGTTCATCCAATAATGTAACGCAAGCCAAAATGACATCATTCTTGATGTTAATGTGCTTGATTAGGAACTATGGATCCCAAAGACCCTGGCCCTTCAAATCCGCAGGGCTCAATGATACGACCCAACCTGTTTGACTGGCATCCGTCAAAACTGTAAAACTCGGATCCGGCAATTGCAGTGGAACTCCCTGAGTAAACCACTGAAAACCTGCCCAAGTCTGAATCTCTTATTCACTTCATTGACAAGAAGATGTCCGTATTGAGCGAAAAAATCTTCACCCTCCAATTCTGGATCAGAAGAAATTGGAGAGGACAAGTGCGTAACTGCCCCATCGGAATAAATCGCGGCAGCTCCGCACAAATGTATCAGTCTCATGAGATCTCTCGCTGAGACCTTGTCTGAGCGAAGACAATAGTGAGCATAACAACTGATTAATCTTGCTCTGGGTAACAGCAGACGAACAAGAATGTTGTGCGTTTCGAAGCTCATCCCCCGGTGGGTGAATGACTTGGATGATACCTGATCCGACCTCTCCTCGTTTACTTATGAAACCGAGACATCGGAGCAATAGAAGCAGATTCTGCACATCATTCTGAAGTGTTAACTCATTGCCGTACCTCTAAAGAATGTCGTCCAGGTAGGCCAACAATATCGCAGACGAATGAGCTCGGAAATAAGTCATTACCGAGTTCGTTATTCGAGTGAAAGCCCAGGGGGCTAGATTATTCCGAAGCACATTGCTCGGAACTGATACACGACTCCTATGATGAAGAAGTGAAGATACTTTCTGAAAGCCTGATGTACCATGATGTGAAAGTATGCATCTTGAGATCTATGCATGTAGCATATTCTTACACCCGAATACTCGCGCTGACCAATCGGATGGACTCCATATATAAACTTGGAGCCACGATCAGCTTGTTTATCCAGCTCAGAATTATGAGTAGACGGAACGAGCCGTCTGGTTTTGGAACCAGAAAAGGATGGTTGTAGAAACCTGGAAATTCCTGGATTTCTACAATCTCTGTCGCGATCACTCCATAAGAGACTGGACTTCTGATGGAAGCGAGCCTCTTTCCTGCGGACTTGACGGAAACTGAGTCCGTCTTGGACTTCGAGTTAACGGAGGTTTACGTTTGAAGGACAATTTAGTCCTTCCGAAATCACCCCTCGAATCCAAGGGATGTCCGTAATCTACTTCCAATTAATTGAGAAACTCGACAGTCTTCCACTCACTAGTACACAATAGAGGTTAATACCATTACCTCCTGGTCCTGCGAGGCTTGCAGAAGGAGAAGCCATGTCCTCCACGGCCTGCACCTCGCCCCGTCGACCTAGGGGCTTCTGACCGGATCTCTCGGCCAGAATTACGGTCACTACCTGAGTCGCTACCCTGACGGTCTCTAGAGTAAGACCTAGAGGACACATAGGAACCTCTATAGGAACTTCCCTTGGACGTATTCGTCCCAGAAGTGCCTGTCCTACTTTTCTCTGCAGAATCCGACTATATGCAAGCGGATTTGAATAGCAGAGAGTCTGAAGCTTTCTTAATTATCTGATCATAGACTGTGGAAAGCTTGCTGTCAAAGAAAACTCTCCGGAGACCAGAGCGACTCTGAGAGAGTTTTTCACCTTACTATCCACACACGTGGATGTAGACAGGGCCGCGTCCATATTACCACTAAAAGGGCGGAGTTTTATGTGAGGCCCGTGAAAGAACTCTTAAGGAAGTTGTACATCTTAGAATTATTTTTCCTTTGAGACATAATGATAACGCTCTGGTAAGGTGATCTGCGTACCATGATGCATCTAAGTAAAGCCTGGATGATATTGTCGTTTCCAACATCGTGGTTGGAATTGACACTGACGACGGTATAAACAATACTAGGTCCTGGCCTGGTTGTCTAGACGCAGAGAACTCTTAGAATGCTCTGTCTTGCCGTTTCAAAATATTCCTTGAATTGATGAAAGGCAGATGTAGAGCATTTGCCGATAAGAAACCTGACCTGCCCATTTAGGTAGCAAGTTATAGAAATATAGCGTAATTCAACAGATCAAATGTCCGTGAGACATATCTGGACTATGTCAGAAACAGGGATGATGTCCCTAAACCGATAAGAAGTCCAGTGGCACTATCAGTCTCTCATCCAGCAACGCAGCAATTTTGGTCCGGAGGAACAACGTCAGAAGATAATGCCGGATGCACTCTATGGCAATTATGTTGTTCCGAAAGGGAAAATACAACTCATCCGTATCCCTTTCGCCATCCTGTCGGACCACTTGTAATTCTTGGTCGTCCGTGCCTGAACCTGCAGCGGAACGTACCTACCCAGCTTCCTAGGATAATTCTTAATCCGACAGAGTTACTGCCGGGTGCTGGGATGCTGCAATAATTTGTGCTATCTGTGATAGCACGTCCGTAACGAAGGCCTATGGAGCTGCGGTCTTACAGAATTTAGCCGCTAGAAGCTCCTTGGACATTGACTCCTGCATATTTCTTATATGCGAACGTCTGGAGTATGAAGGCCTCGTATCCTTGTCTACCGGATGGCGTGACCTGGTCGCCGTAGAATCCCTGGTCGGCGATGTTGGTTGAATATGACTGGTCACGTAGCCAAGGTGCGGTCGCGTGTGCTGCCGTGAGGATGAGGAAGCCGAAAGAGCAGTCTCTCTGGACTGTCTATATAACGGAGCGTCCCAAGCGGTGGACGTATACCCCGACTGAGGAAAGTTTTGTACCACAACATCTGGGCCCAGATGTTGTAGTACGAGAGAGGGACCTCTCTCGCTCGCAGCCCGATGGACCTGGATGAGCTAGGAACCGGACTAATAGGCTTCCTCCGTAACATCCTTGTATCCGTCGTCACTGGGTGTGCACATTGTATTTTATAGTGCTCACATCACCCAAATTTCCTTCCTGGACCGCAACGGACGAACCCGGGTGCTGAGCCATTCGGTGAATGGTCGCGACACCGGGCGAGCTAGCGGACGTCAAAGCCATCGATCGAACTAGCGAACTCCAGGCAATTGACGTATCTACATGAGCACTTTGCCGCTAACTCTTCATTTGACTGTGACGACTGAAGCACACTCCACGAAGACATCACGGTAACAACACCTTGTTCATGTTAATCTATGAGACCTGTGGAGCTGCGGTCCTACGTAAATTATTCGCTGGAAGCTCCCGGGACGTTCATTCCTGCATTTATATAATATGCGAACGTCCCAACTGGAAAGGTCTCTTATCCTTGGGTAGCATATGGAGTGACCTGGTCGACGTGTATTCCTTGGTTGGCGAAGCAGGAGCACCAGAGATGTTCAATCCAGCATTTATATAATATGCGAACGTCCCCTGGAAATCTGTGGTCACATAGCCAAGGTGCGGTCGTGTGCGTTGACGAGGATGAGGAAGCCAATATAACAGTCCCGTTGGACTGTCATGCAAGGGAGCGTCCCGAGCAGGAGGAGTGGACATAAGCTCCGACTAAGCGAACAAACATACAACAACATCGCGGCACAGATGTTGATGCAAGAGAGAGGGGGGCTCTCTCGCTTGCGGTCCGGGTGGACCTGGACGAGCTAGCTACCGGACTGACAGGCTTCCTCCGTACTATCCTCGGATCCGTCGTTGCTGGATGTGCACATCTGATGTTTTATAGTGCTCGCATCACCCAATCTGCTTCCCTGGACCGCGACGGACGAACCCGGGTGCTGAGCCATTCTTTCCTGGTAAATGGTCGCAACACCGGGCGGACTAGCGGGCGACCAATGCCTTCGATCGAACTAGCGAACTCCCGGCAATTGTGGTAATACCTTGAGCACTTCCCGCTAGCCCTAATATTGCAGCGATGGAGACACACTTGTTGAAGACATCATGGAAATATCACTCTGAATTCTGAAAAAGAAACTGATAATATAGAGTGACCCTACAGAGAGAGGACTGTAATGGACCCCTCACCGCTAACAAAATACTGTGACACACATCTCCAACGCTGTCATATCAATCAACACATTATTAAATTAGCAGTTTGAGTTCGTCAAACAGGTATACCAGGAAATTGGCAATCTGTGGAATGGACGGATCATATATGTCTATCGACTGATCCATACACAAACAGAAGAAAACCCTCCACTTTGCTGCATAATTCAATGAAGAGGAGGCCCTCCTACAGTTAAAAATTGCATCCACTGCTCGTCCTGTAAAACATTTTCCATGCAAGAAGGACCGCACAATGGAAATACGTGATGGTTGAGACCTTCCAGGTTGTGATGCAGTGCATCTGACTTCCCCTGAAATAGAAGATCCCTTAGAGGAGGAAGCTTCTGGGGAATGTCCCATAACAGACACCTGAGAAGTTTGATCCAAGGTTTCTGTGACGACAGAGGTGCTATCAGCAGGATTTTGCAATTGATTTTTAACAGAATCTGCTGAATCAATGGAGCTGGAGGATATGCATATCCTATCATCGCGTCCCATGAGATCGACAGAGTGTCTCCTGCGTACGCTCGATTATCTGAACATGGCGACATGAACGTCGGTAACTGATTGTTTAGGTGTGTCGCAAAAAGATCTATCATGGGACGATCCCACTGGTAGCAGATCTGCCTGAATAATCGCTTGTTGAGAGTCCACTCCAATGGCAACAGGCGACCTTTCCGAGAAAGCAAGTCTGCTAGTACATTCAGACGACCCGGTATATGACAGACTGAGAGATGAACGTGATGATTCAGAATGAATAGGAGAACGAATCAAGTGAGTGCCACTTTGGTCCCTGAGGTAAGCAACTACTGTCGAGTTGTCCGACAGAATCTGAACATGGACATTCGCTATTTGATGAATCCAATGTTGTAGAGCTAGCCAGATTGACATCATCTCCTTGATGTTTATGTGCTTTTCTAGGAACCGAGAGTCCCAAAGACCCTGACACTTCAAGTCTGCAGGACTTAGAGATGCACCCCAGCCCATCTGACTCGCATCCGTCATAATCGTGAATGCCGGATCCGGCAGTTGAAGAGGAACTCCTTCAGTTAACCACTGAAGATCTGCCCAAATCTGAACCTTTTGTTTTACTATGGCCGTTAAAACAATACTGGTCTCGAGCGAATGCGTCTTCACACTCCAGTTCTGAGTAAAGAATATTTGGAGAGGACGTGTGTACAGGCGGCCCATCAGAATAAGATCCGCATCCGCTCCGCACAGCCCCATCAGTCACATAAACTCCCTCGCTGTTACTGCGTGAGAGTTTAGACAAAAGCGAGCATAACAACTGACTAATTTCGCTCTGGGTAACCAGATTGTTGTGAATCTCGAAGCTCATTCACAGAAGAATGAACGACTTGGATGGAGATAGATCCAACTTTTTCTCGTTTACTATGAGATGTCAGAACAATTGCAGCAGACTCTGAACATCGGTCTGAAGAATAATTCTGTTGCTGTATCTCTGAAGAATGTTGTCCAAGTAAGCCGACACTACCACAAACGACTGAGCTCAGAAATATGACATTACTGAGTTCATTATCCGAGTGAAAGCCCAAGGAGCTAGGTTCAGACCAAAGCACATTGCTCTGAACTGATAAACCTCTCCTTGCATGACAATATGCAGGCACTTTCTGAATGCCGGATGTACCAGGACATGAAAGTAGACGTCCTTTAGATCTATGCTTGCCACATAGTCGTCCACTCGAATGCTCACTCTTATCGACCGAATGATTTCCATATAGAACTTTGGAGCCACGATCAACTTGTTTATCCAGCTCAATTCTAATACCGGTCAGAACGAGCCGTCTGGCTTCGGTACGAGGAACAGGTGAGTGTAAAAACTTTGAGAATTTTGATTCTCGACGACCTCTATTGCTTCCTTTAATAAGAGAGCCTGTACTTCCGCTAGGAGAGACTCTCTTTTGAAAGGATCCGCCGGAAGATTTGTCCAACGTGGACATCTTGTAAGTGGGGGGTTCGCTCGGAATGATAGCCATAGGCCTTCCGAGACTACACTTCTCACCCACTGATCAGCCGTGACTGCTATCCAGTTTCTCGCGAAGTTTGATAACCTTCTGCCAACTGGCAAGCAATAGAGGTCTTGACCATCAACTGTACGACTTACGAGGCTTACGGGAGGAGAAACTACGTCCTCCCCGCGAAGAACCTCATCCCGTTGACTAAGGGGCGTCTGACCTATAGTCCTGATCAGACTTACACCCCATTCCCGAGTCGCTGTACTGACGACCTCCAGAGTAACTATAAGAGGGTTTCTTGTACCCTCACGAGGAGTTCCCTTTAGATGACTTAGATGCGGAATGGCCTTGCTTACCCCGGTCCGCTGAAGCATGTTGTTGAGACACTGACTTCAAAAGCAGTGCACTGAAAGCTTTCTTTGTAGCCTACTCATAGACTAATGAAAGCTTGTCGTCAAACAGAGTATGTCCGGAGACCGGAGCGACTCGGAGAGACCTTTTCACCTTGTCATCTATAAGACGCAAGGGCAGCATCACGTCTGATCAACTCCAAATATGCCACTGTCAGGGCGAAGTTGTATGTGGCATACATGACTGCCCTGGAAAGAATTCTAAGCGAGGAACAAACGTCCTCAAATTCCTTCCCATTAAGACGTTGCGCCATAGCTCTGGTATGGTGATCTGCGTAGGACATCGCATCCAGATTCGATCTATTTGATGAAATAGCACATTCCATCACATCCGAGCGTATGTTGAATGAAGCAGGTAGAGACGTATCTAAATCCCTAGCCTGCTCATCTAAACGCAGAGGAGTTCTCTGGACATCTTCTCCAACCGTTTTTAAATGAACGTGGTCCAAGGAACGGGATATTTATGGAAGATGTTGATAAGAAACCACCTTTCCTCTTAGCACTAGAGAGGTTAAATATGGCGTTGTGAACATGGACGAAGGCGACACCTGTATAGACTGTATTGGGAAGGAAAGAACGTCCTCTTTCATCCGCACGATGTCTGCGTCCAAAGATGACAGCAGTTTCTCTCTAGCAGTCACAGCTTGCTGATCAGGTGGACCAAATTCAGGATAGTATTGATGGATAAAATCCATCACTACCATATGCTGTTCCGAAAAGGGAAGGGTAATCCTCTTCCTTGTCCCTTTCACCATCCGACTGAATCAGCTGTGACGTTCAGTTCATCGCATCTGTATAGGCAGATGACTGGACCGACCCAGCATCATCCGACAGCTCACCACCGGAGTCTGCGGGTGGTTGCTCTTGCACTTGCTGGGATGCTGCGATCAGCTGCACAATCTGCGTTACCAAGGCTTGAGGAGTAGCGGTCTTCAGTTTTTAGCCGCTTGCTGCTCCTGAGACGAAGATCTGGAGATGGATCTCTTCTCCGAATGTCTTGAAGCCTCGGATCGCTAGCTAAAGGATGGTCTGACTTCACGGGCAAAGACTGGCTCCGTCTTCATGCAGCTGGCTGGATATCCGAAGTCCGGCATTGGAATCTCACCGCCAACAACAATTGCGGTAGGTATAATAAGAAAGGAAATTTACTGTAAAATTTAAATTTCTTATCAACCTACCTTACAATTGTTTACTACAGGCTGAATAGACAAGAGGAGGGAGGGAATCACATAACCAACCCACACATAACCCAAATGCACTGGAACCGTGGACAGAGGAAGAGGTCCCTAGGCCTATCAAACCATAGCATAACAAACATTAGTAAAAGACAATGAGAGATGAGGCCTGTGGTTATGTGCGATGCACAGACAGAAAGGGCAGTAACAGCACAGAGCTGGAACTGACCTTGTAATAGGCAACAGCCTGAGCAGAAGAAAGAGGGCCCGTAGAACAAAGGTCCTCTGCCTGCTCCGGCAACTGTCGCAGATAAGTGGAGAAAATAGCATTTCTCCAGTTGGCTGCCAGCATAACATCCGACAACATGACGGAGTTAGTATAAGCCCCAAGAGGTAGACAATGCACGCACCTCAAGGCAGAAAAACGATTGGTAATACAATCGCCAGTCGCTAGATGAGCGGAAGCTGCACGAATAGCAAGACAAATCCATCGATAAATGGATTCAGGAGAGATCTTCTGTCGACCAGGAATAAGAGACAGAAAATCGATCCTACCCTTCCAAATGAACAGAGCAAAGGGTGTTTACCCTCAACAGAAGGAAGAGTCCAGATACAGATAGGAGGCGGAGTAGTTTCCGGTATCTGATTCTTGGCCAGAAAAGAGCAATCACTGGTAAACATAACACTGGTGGGAGAGCTCCAGGAAAAGGTCAACCGAGAGGGCATGAAGCGCACTAACCCGTCTGGCTGAGGCAAAAGCCATCAGAAAAGCTGTCTTGTATGTGAGAAAATGCATATCCACCTGGGATAAAGGCTCGAATGACACACCCCCCACAAGCAAAGCAGAGCAGCACCCAAGAAAGATTCCATCTTGGGGTAAGCTGCAAAGTCCAAGTCCAAAGTCCAAGGCCTTTTCAAGGAAAAGTGCCGAACAAGCTTGGAGAGGCATGGATTAGTGCCGATACGACGCTGTCCCTAATACGAAAAGGTCTCCGAAGCATGGACCTGTACCCACTGATGGAAACAGGCTGGAGACCCCCAGAATCAAACAACAGAGTGATCCACACACCATCGACAGAAGACCTTCCACTTAGCCGCATAGGCTAATCCAGTGGAGTGCCTCCTTGAAGAAGAAAAGCAACTCCACTGCTTGTTTAAAAAAAAAAACGTTACAGATGAGACAGGACCTGACAAAAGACATGCGCGAAGGCACAATGAAGTCGGGTCGACATGAAACCTCCTCAAGCGACCTTGGCAAAGAAGGTCGCGACGTAGAGGGAGACGTGTCGAACCCGCCGCTAACAGAGAGTGGAGCAGATTGATCCACACCCACTGAGGCGACAGGGGTGCAATCGAAATGATTCGACAACTGCAGGTTCGTATATGGGCTAGAACCTGAGGCAGAATCGGAACCGGCAGGAAGGCATAGCCAACAAGACCGTTCCAAAGGAGGGCCAGAGCGTCCACGGCGAAAGCCAGGGCATCTGGACACGGGGACACGAAAGTGTCCACCTGATGGTTCCAACGAGTAGCAAAGAGATCGATGTGGGGATGACCCCAGAGATCGCAAAGAGACTGGAAAACCGCCATGTGGAGCATCCACTCGGTGGAAAAGAACCTGCCCCCTCGGGACAGGGAGTCGGCTAGGATGTACAGACGACCGGGAATGTGACGAACCACCACTTCGGCGTTGACATCCTGAGCGAGCAGTAGAAGATCCCGAACCAATTCGTACATGGGAACATAGTGCGTGCCGCCCTGGTTCCGAATGTAAACAACCACTGTCGAATTGTCGGACAACAGAAGGACCTGACAATTTGAAAGGCGGGGGATCCACTGCCAGAAACTCAGAAGAAGAGCAAGAAGCTCCTTCTGGTTGATGTGAAGAGCTGCTGGATCCTGTTCCCATGACCCATGAAGGGAAAGACCTAGAGGATCCAATGCCACACCCCATCCAAGATCGCTGGTGACTGCCGTCAGAACCCGATCGGACGTGGGGAAGTCCAACGGAACTCCCTGCATAATCCACTGAACATCTGTCAGGGGAGACGGTGACGAGGAAGAGACTCCAGGAACTGAAGCACCAGATCCAGAGGATCGACATTCGGCCTCCAACGGCTGAGCAGAAAGTGTTGGAGAGGTCTGACATGCAGCTGACCTAGAGGAATGAGATCTGTCACCAAACCGCAGAGACCGAGCAGCCGGGAAAGACTCCCGAGCTGTTGCGGACGTGGACTGGGACAGAGTCAGGGCAAAGGCTGAGAAAATCACAGCCCTTGCCCGGGAAACCGCCACTGTATCCAGCTGAGTACGGAAGCCCATCCCAGATGACAAAATGACGGAGAAGGGACCAGGTCCGACTTCTCCTCGTTGTCTCTGAACCCTAGTGACGTGAGCAGGCTCAAAAGTTTGTCGACATCCGACTTCAGAAAGGCAGCATTGGAATGCCTCTGGAGGATATCGATTCATTTACCGAAGAAGACACCCTGCACTGTGTGCGATGTAAGACTAACACATGCGACATCAGACAGGTGAAGGCCCAAGGATTCAGGTCGAGGCTGAAGGGCATGGCCTTGAACTGGAAAACCCCCTGGTGAATGGAGCGGCAAACCCAGCTGAAAGCCTCCATGCTGAACTTAGGATCTATGATTGACTGGGTCAGGATACTCAGATCACTAACCTGTCTAGTCGGCCGTCCTTCTGTAGAAGAACAGGCAGGAATAAATCCCACTGAAAGAATGTCCTTGATGACCTTGATCGCCCCCTTTGACAGGAGATTGCCTATCTCCATGATCAAAAGTTCCCAACGTGTAACATTGAAAGGGACTTGTGTTGGAAGAGGCACTCTCAACTGAGTGGAATGCCTCAACCTGGGACGAATTCGAAGTGACCACTGCCGACGCCTACCCTTACCCTGTGAGTAAGTAGAAGTGGTGGCAGGAGGATCAGCCCTTGGCTTCGCAGAGGAAGCAGAAGGGTACTTGTTAGGCTTTGGACAGCCCCTGCCTCCAACAGAAGGCTGATCAAACTGACGAAGCAGCAGCTGATCTATGGAATAACATAGGGAGTCACCCCGGACCGTAGCCACGGAACCATGGAATAGTTGCGGACCCGCCGATAGAGGCAGATTGAAGAGAAGTGCACTGCCCCCCCAAGAAGGGAACGGCTGGTGTTCAGCACTGCGTCCCTGCGAACTAATTCCAAGTTAGCCATGTTACAGGCATGCGTGTGAGAAGATGCATGAGCGCCTTGGACAGCACACACAAAAAGCCTGTTCATCGTCAAACTTATCTGGGGGCAGATAAGTAGCAAAGCAGAGATGACGTGATCGTAGAGAGAAAGTATTCCAGCATCTCTCGTGATAAGCCCAACACAGACTCCAGAGGCTCCATATGAAAAATGGCCGGCTGGGGAGTTGGAGTCCTGATCCAAGACCGTCGAAAGCTGGCAGACTGACAGATTGGCGGAATCGTAGGAACGATAACGCACCGGAGACAATAAAGTGTCAACCCTGATGAAGAACGACGTCTTCATAGCCTTGGAACTCAGCTTAGAGTCCAAAACTTTAAACGCTTCAACCACCTGTACCGACAGGCACGGTCAAAGGCGCCCAGAAGTAGGTTGCTCCACAGGCTGTAGGTATGCGACCGATGATCGCGGCCGGGCTGACACTGTCGGCTGGTTTGACGGTTTGAGATCTGGAAGGAACCCAAACACAAAGTCAAGAGCTGCCCCCAAGTCAGAAGACTGTTGGCTCTCGACGTCAGGTATGTCGGTCTCATCCCCTGAGTCGGAAGACACATAGCCCATCATGGGCAAACCAGCCGACGCCTCCCATGGTGTAGGCACACCAGGGAGATCAGAAAGCGGCCTGTTTCCAATCCCGGGAGGCAGCGCCACAGGGGGCATGCGGAAACCACTCATAGCCTCGCTGGAAGCAATGGAAAAGGCTCTTGGACAGAACCTAAGTTAGCAAGGAGAGGGCCTCCCTAAGCTTTCTGACTGGGTCGGTCGGTTCGACATGGGAATGAACCAACAAAGTGGATTCACTCCTGACCCATTTAACCACCTAAGGGTCACGATCCTCAAATACACCCGATGCGGGGTGACGGGCTGCAGCCGAAACATCTGAAGGCAGATGTGTATTGGGGTATGACATACCCCGAGGATCTACAGAGCGGAAACTCAGGAGAGTCATCGTGGACCTCTGCGGAACAGAAGGTCCAGGCTGCAAAAAAAGTGTTGGTCCCGCAAAACTGGCCATGGGACCAGAGTGCGTGGACGGAAACGCGACGGAGCTCATGGTGACCCCACCATGAACATCCAAATCCAATGAGAAAAAACATGGTACTTGACGGCTGAGAGACCACAGTAGAGGGTTCGGCCGGCAGCCCCTTCAGACTTCGCCAAGTTGAAGTCAGGGAAGGCTGAGGCCGATACCCCACGTCTACACTACCAGACATCTCTGCAGAACCCTGCAGGGATAAAACTGCTGTGCTCAACGGCAGAGAGGACACAGCAGGGGGTTCGGTCGGCAGCCACTTCCGACTTTGCCGAGTTGAAGCCAGGGAAGGCTGAGGCCGAAACCCCACGACTACACTACCAGACACCTCTGCAGACCCCTGCAGGGATAAAACTGCTGTGCTCAATGGAGGAGAGGCCACAGCAGGGGGTTCGATCGGCAGCCACTTCCGACTTCGCCGAGTTGAAGTCAGGGAAGGCTGAGTCCGATACCCCGCATCACACTACAGACATCACTGCAGACCCCTGCAGGGATAAGCCGAGGCTGGCTGAAACAGTGACCGATGACGTTGCAGACAGAACAGCAGTAGCAGCAGATACGACGGGAGCTGTTGATACTGGCGGAAAATTTGAGAGAGCAACTGAGCTCGGCCTCCAAAGGAGGAGTCACAACCCTAGTGACAGCCTCAGATGTCGACTGGAGAGGGACCATAGTCCTGGAACCAGGCATCGCTTCACCAGACAACTCAACAGCTCCTGCAGTATCCACCACAGTTAAAAAACTGCCCATCCGCCATGGAGGGGGTATAACTCTCACCAGATGTGGTCGTGTCGGGGGGCCCCGAAATGACAGCAATCTTCTCCCCCCTCCCCCGTGGGAGTGGGAGGAACTGCACACCCCACACGGCGGGGATATAACTCTAACTAGACGTGGTCGTCTTGGGAGGCCGCAACAGCATTTCCCCCCCCTCCCCCCCACGAGAATGCACCAAAGCGAGGGCAAAAGGAATTGCCCAAAACGAACCGAACTGGACATAACAGAGATGAGAACAGTAGAAGAAAAAGGTGAACTCAACAGATATAGACAGTTGAAGAACACCCCCAACTACGAGAGAAAGATGGCAGAAAAAGTACTGGCGGGAACACAACTGAACCCAGACGGCAGACAGGGACCTAAAAAACAGAAATTCTACTCTCAACAGAGTGGAGAAATCCTGTCCATACAGTCCCCCATTGATACCTAACTCCAATAATAATAAAATTTATCAACCAATGAAAGTGTCAATGACACTGTAGCTCAACTTGTCAAGACAAAGACATGTACATGTATAGTATGTGACACAGCAATGACAAACATCTAGGTAATGACCTGATAACAAAGGTACATATAAAGTATTGTAACGGTCTGTACATAAATACTGACCGTTGCCTGTAACAAATGTATAGGTAAAGTATTGTAAAGGTGGGTGACAGTCAGATGCTGAACTAGAAAAAATCTTTTGAGTCCCAGAGTGGGTCTGACTGAACCCCAAAATATTTGTTCTCATAGCACAGTGATAACAAAGGCACCCCAAAACACACTCGTTCCTGTCCCAAGGTGAAAACAAAAGTACCCAAGAAGTTTTGTGAAGATCAGTTCATAAATACGAACTGTATAGAACTTGTGACAAAAAACTGATTGGACCTAATTTCGGTACAAAATGGCCACTGGCAGCCATCTTGAATTTTGGACCGTACCCAGAAACACTCATTCTCATCCCAAGGAGATAACAAAGGTACCCAAGAAGTTTTGTGAAGATCGGTTCATAAATACAGCCTCTACCCTGAGCCGTATTGACATGTGTGCTTACATTGTGTAAGTTGCACTGAATAAATCAAAGTTCATCTAATTTGCATAATTTCTGCACGAAAAAAAAACCCTTACAATATGTGATGTATTCCATGTTACTAAACATTCATACAAACATTTATTAAAATCAGAACTTTCATACAGAAGTTCTATACAAAAGACTGATTGCACTAATTTTGGTACAAAATGGCTGCTGGTGGCCATCTTGAATTTCGGACCACACCCAAAAACACTCGCTCTCATCCCACGGTGATAACAAAGGTACCCAAGAAGTTTCGTAAAGATTGGTTCATAAATATGGCCTCTAGTCTGAGCTGTATAGAAGTTGTGTACAAAAAACTGATTAGACCTAATTTCGGTACAAAATGGCCACTGGCAGCCATCTTGAATTTTAGATCGCACCCAGAAACACTCGTTCTCGTCCCAAGGTGATAACAAAGGTACCCAAGACATTTCGTGAAGATCAGTTCATAAATACAGACTCTAGTCTGAGCCGTATTGACATGTGTACTTACTGTGTGTAAGTCGCACTGAAAAAATCAAAGTTCATCTAATTTGCATAATTTCTGCACGAGAAAAAAACCTGTATTATATGTGATGCATCCCATGGTACTAAACATTCACACAAAAAAATTATTCAAATCAGGGCTTTCATATGGAAGTTCTGTGCAAAAATCTGATTGCACCTAATTTTGTACAAAATGGCTGCCATCGGCCATCTTGAATTTCGGACCGGACCCAAAAACACTCGTTCTCGTCCCACGGTGATACCAAAGGTACCCAAGAAGTTTCGTAAAGATCGGTTCATAAATACGGCCTCTAGCCCGAGCCGTATTGGCATTTGCACTTACAGTGCTGAAAGTAACCCCAAAAAACATCAAAATTAGTCTAATTTGCACAATTTACGTACGAGAAAAAAACCCGTATTATATGTGATGTATCCCATGGTACTAAACATTCACACAAAAAATTATTCAAATCAGAGCTTTCATATGGAAGTTCTGTACAAAAAACAGATTTCTGCATCGTCGGTACAAAATGGCAGCTGGCAGCCATCTTGAATTTCGGACCGCACCCAAAAACACTCGTTCTCGTCCCACGGTCATAACAAAGGTACCCAAGAAGTTTCGTAAAGATCGGTTCATAAATACGGCCTCTAGCCCGAGCCATAGCAGCTTGGCACTTACAGCTCTGAAAGTAACACTAAATAAATCAAAGTCAGTCTAATTTGCATAATTTACGCACGAGAAAAAAAACCCGTATTATATGTGATGTATCCCATGGTACTAAACATTTATACAAAACTTTATTCAAATCAGAACTTTCATACAGAAGTTCTGTACAAAAAACTGATTTTTGCATCATCGGTACAAAATGGCCACTGGCAGCCATCTTGAATTTCGGACCACACCTAAAAACACTCGTTCCCGTCCCAGGGTCATAACAAAGGTACACAAGAAGTTTTGTAAAGATCGGTTCATAAATACGACCTCTAGCCCGAGCCATAGCCAATTGTTGACGTACGGACAGACGGACAGACGGCCAGACGGCCAGACGGACGACGGGCCATGACAATAGCTCAAATTTGACTTCGTCAAAGTTGAGCTAAAAATGTTTATGTATGAACCGCGCGGTACGCGAAAGTCGCATGCGACACGGAAAATATATAAAGTACAATGAAAACGTGGTTGAAAATATTAACAAGAATATATAAAACACAGTCCTGTTATTATATGATCCTCAGATCCATAATTCCAGTCACAGGAAACCGTTGTCAACGAGTTGAATTATCACTGTTTCTGAATTTGCAAATGGCCGTCCTACTCACGAGGACGGACGAACGAAAAAAGAATGATTTGATGACTGCTTTGCGCACTGGTTAACGGAAGTCGTGGAGTTGTACTAAGAGAATAGCATCCCCTACTGGGTGTGTGCCAATGGCGCTCGACCCAGTTTTGGCTTATTTTTTCGTGGTGTTTTTGCACAACTTTTCTTTCCCAAATCTCTTGGGAAAGATCAAATAGAGAGTATATTTTCCGAGTTAGGGTCTTCCACTGTAGTGCAAACCTGTAGTAAACAATTGTAAGGTAGGTTGATAAGAAATATGAAAATCCACCTACTTAGAGGAGAAGTACAAAATCACCCTGTGTGTTCTGTAATACAATATCCATGTATGCACATTTTTGGTCATGTATCCGGGGTCGTGGAGAGGGTGGGGCCAGGATAGTAACTCCCACAGCCTGGAACTTGGGGGGGGGGGGGGGGTCAGCAGTTGGCCCAGGAGTCAAGGATCTTGGTTTCGCCTGCCCACCCTCTAGTCCAAACATGACCTGAAAGACTGTATTTTAAATTTTTTGGTTTGGTACGTCCTTTCAAAGGGCGTTCCAAAACAAAAAATACAGGCTTTCTGGCCATGTTTGACCTAGTCCCCCTCCCCCAAGGTTCTGACTCCTGTACCAACAGTTAAAAAGAGGCCTGCATCGTGAATGAAGCTATGCACTTGACCAACGGTTGTAATTCTGGACTGCATGATTCTTGAAGTAATAACTTTATTAAACCAACTTGACGTAACCAAATTATCATTTCAAGAATTGTGCAGTCAATATAGCTATGGGTGGTAGGTCATTGGATACTCATTGATCAACTTGGAAATTTGAAACATGCTGCTAAGAAACGTCATTTTGACAGCCAAGAATAACGTGATTTTTTATCACAAAAGCCACCAGAAGACTCCATTTAATAACTGATTTAAAAATTTTGTTGGGGGAGAAACGCCACCCCCCCCCCCCCTCCAACCACTCTGTGATCGATCGCACATCTGGCATTCGTTGCAGATGCCTTTATCATCTGTGCAATATCCCAACATTTTTGAAAGGGGAGCCATCACAGAATTAACCTCGGGTCTGAATTTCCTTTCCCCGCCCTGCGTGGACCTTCCACTTCGTGAGGGTTTTTTTGTAATTATTTATTTATTTATTTATTGGTGTTTAAGGTCACATATTTCTGCACAATGGCTAATCATGACCACGTTTTTTGTAATAAGACAGTTTCCACTGTGTGACATGTGAGTTTGAGTTGAAGGAGAAAATAGCCAAAAGAAGAATTTATATATTTTTATGTCCGATTCTTGTGTTATTAATATAGGAAACATTCATCTATAGTTTATACCGGTCGTGGTTATTCTTCAACTCATTTTGACTTGTACTGTATATGGACAAAATATTATTAGGAGACACGAGACACTGCTACTAGCAGACTATTTTCATTCGCTTTTATAGGGACCATGCCCCCCACTGCACATGCAGAGATCACAAAAGTATGGAGGACCATATAGGACTTAATTTTTTCGGTTTTGTATGCAAATTTGGGGGATTGGGGGGCAAAATTTGTGTTTGGCCCTGGATTAATTTCAGTTAGCACCAACTAGTCTGGGCCATTGGTAAGTGTAACAAATATACAAACTAGAAAAACTGTGAGCACTGCTCACTAAATGATACCACCCACTCCCACCAAGAAACATTTTACAACAGTAAAAGTGTGTTTAATGTAGAGAGCACAAACACTGACAACCCCCCCCCCCCCCCCCCCCCCAAAAAAAAATAAAAATACCTGAAAGCAGAATAGAAGGTGCACATCTATAATGTATATAAAAGAATGTCTGAGAGTTTCAATGAAATTCGCCCACTGGTATAAGAGGAGTAGCGGATAGCAGGAGTGTACCCCCCTAAAGCATCACAACAATTTGGCTAAGTTCATTTCGCCCTTTGGGAAAGAGTAAAAAATAAAAATACCTGAAAGCAAAATAGGAGGTGCACATCTATAATGTATAGAAAAGAATGCCTGTAAGTTTCAATGAAATCCACCCACTGGTTTAAGAGGAGTAGCGGATAGCAGATGTGTACCCCCAAAGCGTCACGGACGTACGGACGTACGGAAGTACGGACGTACGTAAGTACGGACACCATGAATGCTATATAGCGCCCACTTTTCAAGTGGGTGGTATAATTACTTAAAATTTCTCATTTTTCACAACAATACAAATTGATTATGTACAACCAAGCCTGGAAATAAGTATTCATCTGTAGAATGAGGTCCCCAAAGGGTGCATTTGGTGATGCTACCCTGCACAGCAGGGTACCATCACTAAATTTACCCTCTGTTAACCACAATCTGAATCAAGGTCTCAGAGAAACAGGAAACCAGAGGAGATATTGAGGGATTCTACCCCACAGTATGGGATAGCATCAGCAAATTCATCCTCTGGAGACCTCCATCCGCAAATGACAGATTGCTTATATATTGCATGCCCCTCCCCCCCCCCCCTCCCAAGATAGCAGTCGTTGAGACACTTTTCTGTACTTGACCAATGAGCAGACCAGAAATCCAGTTGTATTGAGATCAGTGATATGAATTCAGCAACTTTCAAGGAAGTCTGAGATTAAAATCAATGATTTTCAAAAATGTTTTGAGAGCAAACAATAGAACTTGCAAGGACCTTCAGTAAAAAGTGAAAAAATCAACAATGTTTCGGTTTTAATACACACTTAGTAAACTCTTTGCCTTACACAACTTGGAGATAACTGTATAAAACTAGAGGCACTGTGAGCAAGCTCACAAAGTGATACCCCTCGCGCCTGTCAGAACGGAATTATATTGCTTCATGCACATCTTCATATGGAGTTCTTCCATTGTGTAAAGTTTCATGAAAATTCTTCAAATGGTTTAGGAGGAGTTGCGCTTATAAGGATAGACAGACGGACAGGGTGATTCCTATATACCCCCCCCCCCCCCCCCCAAACTTTGTTTGCGAGGGGTACAACAAGAGGCCCCAGGGGGTCTGAGGGCACTCACCTGGCATGGTAGTCTAAATATCAAACCAGGGACTAGACTTGAATAAGCTGCATACACCCCTCCTAAGAAAAGCATATACCAACTAGATGAAGCTGTTGTGCCCACACAATACACAGGATTTTCCTTCTATTTTCAGTTCCGGCACTTTTACGTCCCAAAATTGATATAAACGCATAAAAAACATATTTTTTTTAATTTTTATTCGGAAATTTTCCCACCCGGCCTCCAAATTTTCAGTTTAAAAAAAAAAAAATTTTGTCTTAGGCAAAAAAAAAAGGTTTTGGTTCTCAGGCAATTGGTTTTCCAAAATTCAGTGAGGGAGGACGGTTTTTATTTTTTTAATTTTTTTTTTTACCACACCAAGTATACCCTATTCACATAGCCTGACAATACCCACACTGGACCTTTGGAATTACCTTTGGAATTTTATTTTATGACAGACAAGATACATTTCTGTTCAAAACAGAATAAACTGAGTCATGGTTAAGTGACGGCGCAGGGGACGTTTTAAGGCTGGAACCCCAAACCAGCAATCCACCAGAGGTACTGCAATACTGGCGTCTTTAACTTCGCTTGAGGTGAAAAGGTTTGTTCTGTTGTTGTGACTTGTCAGCTTAACGATACTGAAATGGTGGTCAGCGTGATGTTTATAAAAACTTTAAAAAAAAGTTCATGATATCAAAGTCTGAAATCACTAAAAATTATTTAAAATCAGCCATGGAACAAAGCAAATTAAATTTGGTGAAACATAGGGGGGGGGGGGGGGGGGGGAGGAGGTCACATTAGGCATAAAGCACTGTCAGCAATTTCCAATGCATGAAAAAAAGAGAGTTCTTCGATAGTTAATTTGATTACCTCCCTTACATTAGTTACCTTTCAACAGTACAAAAATACACTTTTTAATATGCTTCTGGTGAGCTGTTTATACGTCCCAATGCCGCTTCTAACCGTGTTGGTTCAGTGTCGGATGAAGGTCTTTACTAAAAGCTGTGAGGGTTGCGCCAGGGGGAGGGGGTGCCGCACCTAGGCGGGCTAGGCACAAGTTTGCCAGAGTGTATTGTCGACCAAATTTTGAAATTTAATCCTAAAAGATGTGTGATTACCTCGCACCCGAAGTAGATATTCACAATGCACAACCCGTCTCCAGGAGAAAATAGGGGTGGAGGGAGGTAGGGGGAAGGTGCATACAAAGTGCACTGATGACTGGATTTGCCCTTGTGGTAAAATAATGTGATTGTAACGTTATTGATAGACCATTAAACAGATGTTTCAATGCTTAAGGCAACTATTTAATGCATGTCAATTGCAGTGGCGGCTCACCCCGTTAGGAATATAATGGACAGGTCCAGGGTGGAGGGGGGGGGGGGGCAAATGTGGGAAGCTACAGATCAAGTTCAGTTGTGCAATGACATATTAACCTAATCGTACCTGGTGTGTTATAGCAAGTCGGGAGGGTTTTTACTGTTCGTTTTACCTCAGTTTCAATAGCACCAACAATGCTTATGTAGGGCAACAATTTGCGCTGTAACCTGCACAGTTGTATTTATATTGGTTTTTCCTGTCACGTTTCGGAAAAACCAACGTAAACACAACAACTGCGCAGGTTATGGCGCAAATGGTGCTCTGATTCTGAAACTATGAAGTCTCAGGTACAAACGAGTGTTGGATTTTCTCGACAGGAATGAAGACATTGGGGTGATAAACAAATAACGAAAAACAGATAAAATGCAAGTATTTTTAAAATCTTTAATAATAATTTTCCTTTTTCTTGTTGACTGCATATACTTGACCTAGACATGAGCTTTAGGCAAAAGGGAGAAATTCCAAGCGTGAGTTGGGGGGTGCAACGTATACACGGGGGCGACGCATACAAGGACATATTTGGTATTTTTGCTATACTGCAATGAACGTCCGAGATTGGCAGTGCATTGTTTACTTTTGGGAAAATCTCGAACCTCCATAAAAATTCAATGCGGGGGTATTTTTCAAAAGCGGTGGTGCCTGAGAACCAAAACCCTTTTTTTTTGGCCTTAAAATTGACCAAGATGCATAAAAAAACAAAAAAACAAATTTCTGGATTTTGGTCCAAAATTTTTAAGTCCGGAATGGGACCCCAAATTTTCAGCCTAAATATGAACCCAGGGACTTGGCTTGAACAAACTTGAATCTCACCCCTCTTAGGATGCTGCATATCAAATATCAAAAGATTGTTATTGGTAGATCTGAAGAAGATTTTTAAAGAATATTCCTCATGCTGCACTAATTTAAACATTTGGGCTCCCATAGAGAGCCCAAATATGGACCCAGGGAATTGGTTTCAATAAACATGTGAAACAATCTTCCAAAGATGTTATATGTGAAATTTGAAAGCTGTTGGAGCAGTGGTTTGGGAGAAAAGTAGTCTTAAATGTTTTTCCCATTACCCACAGTGATAAAAAATGCTGACTCAGCACTTTTTCAATGTCCCCAAAATGTACCCCATGATAAAACCGATAGCAATTTTTTTTTTACCATTCCATTCTGCTGGTCCTAAGGAAGTTTCACACCAAATAAGAATTCTCAGTGCCATGTAGTTTTGGAGATATGGGCATTTTAATTTTTTTCTATTTTTAGCTTCCGCGGTTCAGACAGGAAAAAAATGTTTGTCATAAATTAAGTACTTATGACCCAATAAGCCCTCATATCAAATTTGGTTCAAATCTGCCTCTCGGTTTGGAAAATAGAAATTTTGGGCGGGGCGAAAATTCTTTCCCCTCCTATAACGAAGGCAAATATAGCTCCTTGAACTTCTCTTGAACAAATCTGAGTCTACACCTCAAAAGGAAGCTGCACACCAAATAGTCTCTGCTACTGCTGGTTCATGAGAAGAAGATTTTTTAAGATTTAAGCAGACTTTTTGGGTGTGGCCCTACTGAGGGGTGAGTCAACTTGATTTGAACAAATTTGAATTGACATATGATAGGGAACATGCGCAGCAAATTTTGTTGTATTTGGTCCAGCAGTTCGTGAGAAGAAGTCGATAATGTAAAGTTAATGCCGGACGCACGGAAAGTGATCAGTTAAGCTCCCCTTGAGTTTCGCTCAGGTGAGCTAAAAATTTCTCAAAGAACTAAATATATTCATTTTTGGCCTCCAAAACATAGCTTATGACTAGTGATTGGAACAAGCTTGTCAAATGTTAAAATTTGAATGGTGATTTTTGTGAATGGTATTTGTGATATTAGATAAAGAGTTAAATCCTCACACACTGGCAGTATACATTACCAGTCTCTTCACTCACACAACTTCTATAAAGAACACAAATCTCAAAGCATTTGTATCTTGTCTGACAGTGTTTAATAGTGTTCATTCCCATGCAAAGGATGTTAAAATTTTGCAGTATATTTTGTTTCTTTATATAACTACAACTGACACAATGTTCTATATCACAATCAACCTTTCTCTAAAAGAAATTCCACAAGTTGAAGTCTAACCCAGGACATGCCCTGGGTAGACTGCATGCTGTCCAAAAACATAAAATGGACGAAACCGGTGACCAAAAGTGCATGGCGCACTTATCGGGGTATATTCCTTCTCTACTGGAGTAATCCACCTATTTCTAATTCCCACTCATGAGCATCAATTTCACAATTTTCTAGACCATGGATATGTATGTGTGAAGTAGGAGGCTGTTGAATTTTAATTGACTATTTACGTGGATGTGGTTAGTGCTGCACGGTATACCGGTATTGAGAATGATACCGGGTGAATACCGGTATTGTTTTAAAAGTACCGTTATATCATAAGAAATGGTATTGGATCGAAGTTGAAGTCGATATACAGTACATGGAGAGGGGATTGTAACTAAATCACCCGCAGAGTGGAGTTATCATCCAAAGTGTCAATTTCAAATTCTGTACATATGGACATAAAACACAAGCAATGTTTCAGCCAATGGACCCCTGGGTTTAACCCGGAGGTCCATTGGCTGAAACTTTGCTTGTGTTGGTTATGCTTTGCAATAAATCTGCAATTATTACTTGGGTGAAATCTCCACTCTGCGGGTGATTTAATGATAATACACTCTCCACGTACTGTATTATTAGGGAAAAACTGACAACTCCTGTGATAAAGTACATGTCAATCAATCTTCATTCGACCAGTGAAAACACAGTTTGCAGCGCACTTGAGCCGCGTAAGTTACAAGTAAGTATACTCATAGCAGCAATTTGAAATTTAAAGTTGAATAATTTCGGGAGTGCGTCGAATTCAGGGAATAAATACTTTGACACATTTGTGTATGTATTCTCATGTTTCCCCGTGTGGATAATAAAATTACTCACAAAATCATTATTGGGAGTGTTTGATTTATTTAATCTGTTCCTCACAAAAACAGATAAAACCTGAAGCCATGTTGATCAACATTTCCATCAACTCCTTCATTGTGAACTTTGAACTTATGAATATTAATAATCTGTTCAATGGCAATGAAGGCGTGGGCTGGACGTCCCTGTCACTTTTTGTCCCAGTTTTAAAACGACAACCAGCAATCTAGAACTTAACTATTTTTTTGTAACTTCAAATATTATTTTACAGATGTTATCCCAGAAATTAATAATGAATTCAAATAAAAGTATTTATATCTTAACCCTTTAAGAACTGTGCTAACCACACATCACATCAGGTTAAGTTTTGGGGGTGTGAACATACACGGTACAGAAACAGAAGGAAAGGGAAGCCTGCGCAATAATAAACCATTCAGACATTAATAATTGCCGCTCACATGGACATTAATTACTAACACAAACACACCACTGACCATATCTATCAACACTTAAAATACAATAGGTCATAAGAAGAGCCATTGTATTTTAAGTGTTGATAGTGCCACTGACAATATATATCAACCCTTAAAATACAATAGGTCGTAAGAAAGAACCAAACAATGGAGAGGAAAATGCAGAGTGTGGAATGCTCACACTCCATAAAACAGCTGTATTAATTAAAATTCATGAACAAAGGAAAAATAAACACTACAATCAGCTACAGTGGCGAATTGTGGGATATTCTTTTCGAACAGAAAGTCATGGCACTTTATGTTTCCCTCATGTCTGAGCTGTCTCTGTGATGTGATTTTAAATCAAAATAAAATAACTCTCTGCACGTTTGTAAAAAAAAAGTGCTTTCTTAAAGATATTGGGTTCAGCTGAACATAAGGTACCGAGTACAGTAAATTTTATTCAATTGTTAACCGCCCAAAATATAACTGTGTTGTCAACTGTTTACGAACTCAGTTCCCCAGAACATCGTCAGAGTTTTTCACCCTCTGACCTGGTCTAACATATACCGGTATATCGCGGTATTTTTTTCAATACCAATACGGGTATTGAAATTTGAATACTGTGCAGCCCTAGATGTGGTAGATATATGAAGAAATAAAATTTACTTGAAAATTAAAATTTACTTCCAATCTACCACACCAACATTAAATGCTCAATGAACAATAGGAAGCAGTGTACACATATATGTGATAGTAGTCAGATGTTGTAACAATCTAAAGCAAATTTTTTAGTTTAAGTTCAGACAATAGAATTTAACTAAGTTACGTTCATGATTGAGAATGACCCAAAATGAAGAGTCCTCTAGTCCTATGGCTTTGTCATCCACTCCTGTGGTTTCCTGGTCCATAAATACGGATAAATGCTGCACAGAATTATTGAAAGAAATTTAAAAAGTCAAATGTAAACAAGATGGTGGGAAACTGGAAAATGATGCACATGACATGCTGGAATTGGACATAAGTGAAGTACTCTGGTAGAGCAGAAACTTACACCAGTAAGTGTACAATGCATTTTCGTCCCATATTCGGTCCAGTTCGGTATGTTTTTTTTTCTTGTATTCAGACATTCTACAGTTTGCCCATGGTGTTCCTTGGGTTAGACTTCTAATTATCACTGTTTCTATACAAGAGAGATGGATTATGTTGGAGCGGAAGGATGGAAAGAAATGGTCAGCCTCAACATATTTTAAAGCACGATAAAGGATTTGTGGAGTTCATCATGTAAGTACAGTGGTGCCCACTTAATTGGATATCTCTTAACTGAATAACCCTGTTAATTGAAAATAATTTCCCAACACAAAACCATTTACCATACCCCCAGTACAAATTTGACCTGTTACTTGAATACAGATTATCGAGTAAACTCCTGTTAATTGAATAAAAAATCTTGCAACATGTCGAGAAATTACCCTGACTCTCTCCAGTTTTCCTTTGTTTATAGACCAATTTGGCCTCAGTATATCCAATACTGGCATTTAATCTATTATATCTTGTTTGACAGAGCTCATGGGGCTCTGTCAAACAAGATAAAATAGAATAAATGCTAAGTTTATCTCTAGAATACAGGAAAGTGACACAATCCCTGTTAATTGAATACTCCTGTTAACTGAATAATTTCCATTGGCAAAGTGGCTATTCAATTACCAGGGTTCCACTGTACTTACAATGGTTTGAAAATGATAAATTTAAAGTAATTGTTATATTTTTATCCCCGCATTTTTGAAAATGTGGCGATATTGCTGTGATCTCCATCCGTACGTTCGTCCATCCCTCCGTACGTACGTCACACCCTGAAAGGCTCCTAGGGTATTCAAATCGAAACGTTTAAACAATGCTAATGTGTTCAGGTAACATCTCAAGATGTGCAAGAAGGTTTCGGAATTTTGATTTTGCCTCCGGTGGTTCCAGTGGAACCACTTTTATCGTTAGAAAATCAGTTTTCATCGAAAGGCTCCTAGGGTATTTAATTCTAAATGCTCGAACTATGCTAATGTGTTCAGGTAACATCTCTAAATGTGCAAGAAGGTTTCAGAATTTTGATTTTGCCCCAGGTGGTTCCAGTGGAACCATTTTTATCGTTAGAAAATCAGTTTTCATCGAAAGGCTCCTAGGGTACTTAATTCGAAATGCATAAACTATGCTAATGTGATCTGGTAGCAACTCTAGATGTGCATGAAGGTTTCAGAATTTTGATTTATCGTTAGAAAATCAGTTTTCATCGAAAGGCTCCTAGGGTATTCAATTCGAAACGTTTAAACTATGCTAATGTGTTCAGGTAACATCTCTAGATGAGCATGAAGGTTTTGGAATTTTGATTTTATCCCGGTGGTTCCAGTGGAACCACTTTTATCGTTAGAAAATCAGTTTTCATCGAAAGGCTCCTAGGGTATTCAATTCGAAACGTTTAAACTATGCTAATGTCTTCAGGTAACATCTCCAGATGTTCATGAAGGTTTCGGAATTTTGATTTTGCCCCCGGTGGTTCCAGTGGAACCACTTTTATCGTTAGAAAATCAGTTTTCATCGAAAGGCTCCTAGGGTATTCAATTCGAAATGTTTAAACTATGCTAATGTCTTCAGGTAACATATCTAGATGTGCATGAAGGTTTCGGAATTTTGATTTTGCCCCGGTGGTTCCAGTGGAACCACTTTTATCGTTAGAAAATCAGTTTTCATTGAAAGGCTCACAGGGTATTCAATTCGAAACGTTTAAACTATGCTAATGTGTTCAGGTAACATCTCTAGATGTGCATGAAGGTTTCGGAATTTTGATTTTCCCCCGGTGGTTCCAGTGGAACCATTTTTATCGTTAGAAAATCAGTTTTCATCGAAAGGCTCCTAGGGTATTAAATTCGAAACACTTGAACTATGCTAATGTGTTCAGGTAGCATCTCTAGATGTGCATGAAGGTTTTGGAATTTTGATGTTGCCCCAGGTGGTTCCAGTGGAACCATTTTTATCGTTTGAAAATCAGTTTTCATCGAAAGGCTCCTAGGGTACTTAATTTGAAATGCTTAAACTATGCTAATGTGTTCAGGTAGCAACTATAGATGTACATGAAGGTTTCGGAATTTTGATTTTGCCCCTGGTGGTTCCAGTGGAACCACTTTTATCGTTAGAAAATCAGTTTTCATCGAAAGGCTCCTAGGGTATTTAACTCGAAACACTTGAACTATGCTAATGTGTTCAGGTAACATCTCTAGATGTGCATGAACGTTTTGGAATTTTGATTTTGCCCCAGGTGGTTCCAGTGGAACCATTTTTATCGTTTGAAAATCAGTTTTCATCGAAAGGCTCCTAGGGTACTTAATTTGAAATGCATAAACTATGCTAATGTGTTCAGGTAGCAACTCTAGATGTGCATGAAGTTTTCGGAATTTTGATTTTGCCCCTGGTGGTTCCAGTGGAACCACTTTTATCGTTAGAAAATCAGTTTTCATCGAAAGGCTCCTAGGGTATTTAATTCGAAACACTTGAACTATGCTAATGTGTTCAGGTAACATCTCTAGATGTGCATGAACGTTTTGGAATTTTGATTTTGCCCCAGGTGGTTCCAGTGGAACCATTTTTATCGTTTGAAAGTTAAAAAATTTATAGTAATTTATATATTTTTTATACTTACCAATGACCCAGACTTAGCTGGTGCTAACTCCACAAAAACCAGGGCCAAACACAAATTTTGCCCCCCAATCCCCAAAATTTGCATCCAAAACAAAAAGAAATAATGTCCTAAAGGACCTCCATAATACGACTCTACTGCGCATGCGCAGTGACGCAGTCGTCCCGAAATTGGCGCCAAATATCATTCTTACTGGCAGTGCCTGGTCAGCGCTATGTACTCAGCGGGGAGGCAAGAGTTCCCAACTCAGGGAGGGCCATCCCCGTCTGGGTCATTGGTAAGTATAAAAAATATATAAATTACTATAAATTTTTTAACATTTTTATACTGTACCAATGACCCAGACTTAGCTGAATAGTAAACAGGCTGGAGGGCCTAGGACATAGAGGAAAATCCAATAAGCTCAATTATAAAATAAAGAGATAACCCCTTAAGGAGAAAAGGAGTATTAGGCTTTACATGTATCTTTCTTATTTAATATTTAAATTAGAAAGATACACTACCCTTAATAATTGAGCACAATAACATTCATGTTCTCTATTAATATCCAGTATAACCTTTATACTAATTATTATTAAAACAAGCCAATAAATAAAGTAGTCCAGAGAATTGAGACTCTTTATAATCATTTAAAAGTGTCCGAGTATTGTATATTAAAGCCCGTTTGACACTTGACATATACAAATGCTTCACACCGAGCTACACTTTAAAAATAAGACATGAATGAAATTAAACATTAATATTACACTTTAAAACCATCCCGGAAGCGACTCAGAAATACTGTCTTGGAGGAGGCATTCCCTTGCTTTTCACTATAAAGCAGGTGACCTAAGGGAACACCCGCCCCCCCCCCTTCCCCTTGCCCTGGGTCAAATAGCCCAGAGCGAAGAGGGCAGCCGGACGGAGTCACTGCCGGAACAGAAAGCCTGCATAACTATAGTTGCAACTGTTTAGTGGACGACATTCTGAGCAACAGATAACGGACCTAAACAATGCAGGTCTCCAGAAATGGACTCAATATTTCTGAGATAAAAATTAGTAAATGTGGATGGCTGAGACCAATAAGCAGCCTTCATTAAATCTGTAATAGCAACACTATTAGCATAAGCCCAGGAAGTAGAAAGAGCTCTTACTTCATGAGCAGAAATCTTAAGCACAGACTGCTGAGAAGAAGATAAATCTTCATACGCAGTACGGATAGTTAACTGAATCCATCTAGCAATAGAATGGACTGAAATGTCCTTTCTATTAGGCATCAAAGACAGAAAGAAACGTTTCCGTCCCTTTCTGATGAACTGAGATCTCTGTTTATAGATACGTAGTGCTCTAACAGGACAGAGTAAAGGCCTACGCCCGTCTGAAGACGGAAGAGCCTTAATAACAATAGGTTCCGGATATTTATTAGGAGCCTGATTCTTAGCTAAAAAACCGACGTTAGTAGTGAAGGTGATAGTGTTCCCAACACTACGATAATGAGAATCATCCACCGATAGTGCATGAAGCTCACTGACTCTTCTGGCAGAAGAGAAAGCTAAGAGAAAAGCTGTCTTATAAGATAAGAATTTGAAATCTACTGTCCCAAGAGGTTCAAATGGCTTTTCCTTCAATTTAAGGAGAACCCAAGCTAAATTCCACTTAGGAATTAATCTAAGAGTTCTGGGTCTATTTATCGAAAAGTTTCTAACCAATTTCGATAAAGAGACATTAGATCCAATTTGTAAACTATCATGATGTGCATAGGTATCAGATAACATAGATCTATAACCCTTTATAGTAACCGGTTGCAGTTTGATTTCGTCAAACAAGTATACTAGAAAGTTAGCAATGTCTGGTATAGAGGGATCAAATATATCAACAGAATGATCCCTACACCAACGACGGAAAACCTTCCACTTAGCCGCATAGTTTAGCGAAGAGGAGGTCCTCCTACAGTTAGAAATCGCGTCCACTGCTCGTCCTGTAAAGTGCTTGCCATGCAAGAAGGACCGCACAACGGAAAAACGTGAAGGTTGAGACCTTGCGGGTTGTGATGCAGTTGGCGTGACTTCCCCTGCCAAAGAAGATCCTCTCGTGGAGGGAGCTTCCGTGGTAGGTCCCACAACAGACACCTGAGTAGATTTATCCACGGTCTCTGTGGCGACAGAGATGCTACCAACAGAATCTTGCATTGAGATTGTTTTATCTTTAGCAATACTTGTTGAATTAACGGCGCTGGAGGATACGCATATCCTATCATTCCGTCCCAAGGGATCGATAGAGCGTCTACAGCAAAAGCTCTTGGATCCGGACACGGGGACACATACGTTTGCAACTGATTGTTGAGATGTGTCGCAAATAAGTCTATCATTGGCCGTTCCCATTGGTAGCAAATCTGATTGAATACTTGTTTGTTGAGAGTCCACTCCGACGGCAACAAGCGACCCTTTCGAGAAAGGGAGTCTGCTAGCACATTCAGACGACCCGGTATGTGACGGACCGAAAGAAGAACGTGATGTTCCAACGCAAACAGAAGGATTCTTTCCGTTAGATTGAACAACGGAACTGAATGAGTGCCTCCCTGATTCCGTATATACGCCACTACTGTCGTATTGTCGGATAGGATTTGGACATGAGCATCGTGAATAATGTCCATCCAGTGACGTAACGCAAGCCAAATTGACATCATTTCCTTGATGTTTATGTGCTTGCCCAGGAATTGCGGATCCCAAAGACCCTGGCATCTCGAATCCGTTGGGATTAATGATGCACCCCAACCTGTTTGACTGGCATCCGTCATAATGGTAAAACTCGGATCCGGCAACTGCAGCGGAACTCCTTGAGTTAACCACTGAATGTTTGCCCAAGTCTGAATCTCTTGTTTCACTTGATCTGACAAGAGAACGTCTACATCGAGCGAATGAATTTTCACACTCCAATTCTGAGTCAAGAAAATTTGAAGAGGCCGTGTGCGTAGCCGTCCCATCGGAATGAGATCCGCAGCGGCTCCGCACAGACCTATCAGTCTCATAAATTCTCTCGCTGTGACTTTGTCTGTATTTAGACAATAGCGAGCGTAACAACTGACTAATTTCGCTCTGGTTAACGGCAGACGAACGAGATTGTTGTGCGTCTCGAAGCTCATTCCCAGATGAGTGAATGACTTGGACGGCACCAGATCCGACTTCTCCTCGTTTACTATGAAACCGAGACGTCGGAGCAATAGAAGAAGATTCTGAACATCGTTCTGAAGCGTTAACTCGTTGCCGTACCTCTGAAGAATGTCGTCCAGGTAGGCCGACGTTACCGCAGACGAATGAGCTCGGAAGTAAATCATTACCGAGTTCATTACTCGAGTGAAAGCCCAGGGTGCTAGATTCAATCCGAAGCACATGGCCCGGAACTGATACACCACTCCTAGGACTGCGAAGCGTAGATACTTTCGGAATGTCGGATGTACCATGACGTGAAAGTACGCATCTTTGAGATCTATGCTCGTTGCATAATCGTTCACCCGAATACTCGCTCTGACCGATCGAATCGTCTCCATATAAAACTTCGGAGCGATGATCAGCTTGTTTATCCAGCTCAAATCTATTACTGGACGGAACGAGCCGTCTGGTTTCGGAACCAGAAACAGATGGCTGTAGAATCCCAGCGATTCCTGGTTTTCTACGACCTCTACCGCGTTCTTCATTAAAAGAGACTGCACCTCTGATAGCAGAGCGTCTCTTTTCTGAGGGTTTGACGGAAGATGAGTCCACTTTGGACTTCGAGTTAATGGAGGCTTTCGTTTGAAGGATATCTTTAGACCTTCCGAAGTCACTCCTCTCACCCAAGGGTCGTCCGTAATCGACGCCCACTCTTGAGAAAAACTCGACAACCTTCCGCCAACCGGAACGCGATAGAGGTTTGAGCCATCACCTCCTGGATCTGCGAGGCCTGCGGTAGGAGAAACCACGTCTTCCACGACCCGCACCTCGCCTCGTCGACCTCGGGGCGTCCGACCGATTGTCCCGGCCTGAAGGACGTCCCGAACGAGAGTCGCTATCCTGACGGTCTCTCGAATAAGAGCTAGAGGACGCACCGGAACCTCTATAGGAACCTCTCTTGGGCGGATAAGACCCAGAAGTGCCCGCCTTATTCGTGTCTGCTGAATCCGACCTTTTAGGAGCGGATCTAAACAACAGAGAATCACTAGCTTTCTTTTTAATATTATCATAAATAGCGGAAAGCTTGCCGTCAAAGAGAAGATCTCCTGAGACCGAAGCGACTCTAAGAGAGTTCTTCACCTTAGAATCCACTAGTGTGGATGTAGACAGGGCTGCGTCACGTCTAACCAACTCCAGATTAGCCACTGAAAGGGCGGAGTTACACGTGGAATAAGCTACTGCCCTTGAAAGAAGTCTTAAGGAGGATTGTATATCCTGAAACTCTTCCCCTTGAAGACGCAGTGATAACGCCTTCGTAAGGTGATCTGCGTAAGATAAGGCATCTAAATTGGCTCTGTTAGACGCAATAGCTGTTTCCAACACTGCGGTTGGAATAGAAGCTGACGACGGTAATGATAGCTCTAAGTCTTCCGCCTCGTCGTCCATACGCAGAGGAACTCTCGGTATACCCTGACCTGCCGTGTCGAATTTATTCCTTGCATTAATGAAAGGCAGGTTGAGAGTATTTGCGGACAAGAAGCCTGCTTTCCCTGTCCTGGAAGCAAGTTTAAAAATAGCGTCGTTCAATAATTCAAATGTTCTTGCAACATTATTGGACTGCGACGGAAACTCGGGAGCGATGTCCCTGAACCGCTCGAAAAAATCAGAGTCCAATGACGCTATAATTCTCCTGTCCGGAAGCGCAGCAGTCTGGCCCGACGGAACAACTTGAGGAAGAAAGTGCCGGATGAAGTCTACGGCAGCTTTGTGTTGTTCCGAAAGGGATAGCTCCAATTCATCCGTATCCCTTTCACCATCCGGTCGGACCTCCCGATGTTCCCGGTCGTCCGCCCCCGATGCTTCGGCGGAGCGTACCGACCCAGCGCCATCGGATAATTCTCGATCCGACACCGTTTCTGTCGGCTGCTGGGATGCTGCGATAAGCTGTGCTATCTGCACTAGAATGTCCGACGTCGAGACCTGCGGAGGAGCGGTCTTTCGCTGCTTTGCCGAGGGCAGCTCCGCATCGGATGGCTCCCGCATACTTTTCCTATGCGAACGTCCGGAGTCCATCGGTCTCGAGTCCCTGGCTGCCGGATGGTGTGACCTGGTCGCCGAATAATCCTTCCTCGGCGAAGCTGGCAAGATATCGGAGGTCACGCAGCCAAGGTGCGGTAGTGTGCGCCGGCGAGAAGAGGAAGCCTTAACAGTCTCTGCGGACTGCTTATACAACGGAGCGTCCCGAGCGACGGACGTATGCTCCGCTAAAGACACATTTTGTACCACAACATCTGGTCCCAGATGTTGTTGTACGAGAGAGGGGCCTCTCTCGCTCGCGGCCCGGCTGGACCTGGACGAGCTAGGAACCGGACTAAAAGGCTTCCTCCGTTCTCGTTCACTATCCGCCGTCACTGGGTGTGCATCTATTATTTTTATAGTGCTCGCATCACCCAAAATTTCCTCTTGGACCGCATCGGACGAACCCGGCTGCCGAACCATTCGGTGAATGGACGCTACACCGGGCGAGCTAGCGGACGACATTTGTCTAATCTCCATGAGCACTTTTGCCGCTAGCTCTGTATTTAATTGTGACGACGGACGCACACTTGAAGAGGATAACATGGAAACATCACCCTGTTCTGGTTCCTCTGAAATAGAAACTGAGAGAGTAGAGTGACCTTGTGGAGAAAGAGCCGGCATCGCTCTTTCTCCAGAAACAACATATCGTGACACACGTTTCCAATGTTTCTCATCCCAATGTTCACATACAGGACAGGGATTAATGCGAGAACACTGACTACAATTTATGCAATAATCATGAAAGTCAGAGGAAGATTTCTTCCTATTACAATTTGAACAAGTTCCTTTCATTGTGAAGGAACAACAATAAGTCCTAGTTACTCGCAAAAACCCCTGACACAAAGATACATAATAACATGATCCATTAATAAATGAAAAAACAATTGCAAAACAAAATAATTTTGAAAAAATATTTTTTCAGAGAAGCCCAAGTTGCTGAAAAGTAACGTTGAGCCCCGATGGATCCGATGGCAAAGTGTGGTCAAAAATTTTAAAATTATATAAAATAATTAATGAGACACTTTCGGATAATATAAATGTATCTTATAATGAGATAAACTACCTCAAAGACAAACAGCCCCCCTCAAAAAAGGCTGTTGCCAATGAAAACAAACAGTGTAAACACAGAAGAAAACATGACTCCAGGCACTGAAAAAACTGGCCCGGAATCAGTCCTCAATTACACTCTATCTGATGCAAAACAGAGACTCCCAGGGGAGAATCTGCAGAACATCAGATGGAAGATGCAGAACACAAACGTTATACACCCATGGGTGAAAACGTAACTATGGGGAAAATAACAGAAAACATTCTGTAACCAAGCAACTCTCCCAGGGAAATTTTAGAAATGAAACTTCTCAAAAATATGCCAAAAGCATGGGAGAATTGCAAGGGGGGACTTTAGAAGGTTAGGGGAGAGGAAACACTGAATAAGCAGTGCAACAATTAGCAAGAATGACAACAAGAGGCGTTTGCCTCGAAAATAGGCAACTTAACATAATTTTAACAAAAAATTTTAAGTACAGCCCTGATTATTTTTTGCCACTTCTTTTTTCCTCTCCTCCTTCTATCCTCCTTAGAATCACATTTTCTCCAAGAATTACGTGTCTGGCATCCTTTAAACTGAGATTTACAAGCACAAAGATCAGTGAGATGTTGACTGATGAAGGGCCAAACAGAGAATGATATTTGGCGCCAATTTCGGGACGACTGCGTCACTGCGCATGCGCAGTAGAGTCGTATTATGGAGGTCCTTTAGGACATTATTTCTTTTTGTTTTGGATGCAAATTTTGGGGATTGGGGGGCAAAATTTGTGTTTGGCCCTGGTTTTTGTGGAGTTAGCACCAGCTAAGTCTGGGTCATTGGTACAGTATAAAAATATCAGTTTTCATCAAAAGGCTCCTAGGGTACTTTATTCGAAATGCTTAAACTATGCTAATGTGTTCAGGTAGCAACTCTAGATGTGCATGAAAGTTTCGGAATTTTGATTTTGCCCCCGGTGGTTCCAGTGGAACCACTTTTATCATTAGAAAGTTAAAAAATTTATAGTAATTTATATATTTTTTATACTTACCAATGACCCAGAAATAGCTGGTGCTAACTCTTAAAATATAGGGCCAAACACAAATTTTGCCCCCCAATCCCCAAAATTTGCATCTAAAACTAAAGAAAACATGTCCTGAAAGGCCCTCCACACTTCGCCCCTACTGCGCATGCGCAGTGTCAAGGACGTTCCGAAATTGGCGCCATTAATCATTCTAATAACCAGTGCCTGGTAAGCGCTATGTACTCAGCGGGGAGGCAAGAGTTCCCAACTCCTGGGAGGGCCACCCCCGTCTGGGTCATTGGTAAGTATAAAAAATATATAAATTACTATAAATTTTTTAACATTTTTATACTGTACCAAAGACCCAGACATAGCTGAATAGTAAAAAGGCTGGAGGGCCAAGGACATAGAGCAAAATGGAATACGCTCAATAAAATAAAATAGAGTTATCCCCTGTAGGGAAAAAGAAGTAATAGGCCTTACATGTATCTTTCTTATTTATGATAAATTAGAAAGATACAACACCTTCCAAAATTGAGCTTCATACATCCATGTACTCTATTAATATCCAATATAATCCTTATACTAATAATTTTTAAAGTAAGCCAATAAATAAAGTAAGTCTAGAGAATAGAGACTCTTATACTCCTAAAAGTGTCTGAGGATTGCATAATCATGTCCGTTGACATATGCAATATTCAAAAGCTATACTTTAAAAACTAAGACTTGAATGAATTTTAAAAACCTAAACTTCTCACTAAATAACCATCCCAATAACAGCTCAGAATTACTAACTCCGGAGGAGGTATCCCCTTGTTTTCATAGTAAAACAGGTGACCCAAGGGAACACCCTCCCCCCCCCCCTTTTTCTTGCCCTGGGTCAAATAGCCCAGAGCGAAGAGGGCAGCAGAACGGAGACACTGCCGAAACAGACAGCCTACCTAGCTATAGTAGCAACTGTTAAGTGAATGACATTCTGAGCAGTAGATAATAGACCTAACAATAGAGGCCTCCAGAAATGGACTCGATATTTCTAAGATAAAATTCATGAATGTGGATGGCTGAGCGGCCTTCAAAAATCTATAATAGCGACACTATTAATGTAAGCCCAAGAAGTAGAAGAACTCTTACTTCATGAGCCGAAATCTTAAGCGCAACTGCTAAGTCAATGATATACCATAAGCAGTACCGATAGATAATAGAATCCATTAACAATAAAATGGAGCGTAACGTCCTTCTACTAGACATCAAAGACAGAAGAAGCTTACGCCCTTTGTAATAAACAGATATCTGTTTATAAATACATAAACTGTACCCGGAAAGAGTAAAGGCCTATGCCCATACGAAGACGGAAGGACCTTAAAATAATAGGTTCCGGATAATAGGAGCCTAACTCTTATGCAACAATCCAACCTAAATAGTAACGGAAGTATTGATTCCGAAACTATGAAAGTGAAAATCATCCGTCGATAGTGCATGAAACTCACTGACTCTACAGTAAAAGAGAAACCAACAGAATTACTGTCTAAAAGGTCAGAATTTGAAAACTACTGTTTCCAGAGGCTCAAATGATTACTTAGCTAAATAAGAACCGAAGTTAAAATCCGTATAGGAATTTAATCTAAAGATTCTAAGTCTATTTATCAAAAAGTTACTAACTGACTTAGATAAAGAGACAAAAGACTCAATTGTAAACTATCGTAGAGTGCATAGGTATGAGGTAACATAAACCTATAACCTAAATAATAACAGGCTGCAGGAGATCTTGTGAAACAAGTATACTAAAAAATAGCAATGAGTAGTATGGAGGGATCAACAATATGAACATAATGATCCCTACACCACGACGGAAGAGCCTCCACTTTAGCCGCATAGAATAGCGAAGAAGAGGATCTCCTATAGTAAGAAATCGCGTCCAAAGCTCGTCCAGTACAGTGCTTACAATGCAATACGGACCACACAACGGAATACATGAAGGTTGCGACCTTGCTGGTTGTGATAAAGATGACACGATTTACCCAGTGAAAAAGATCCTCACATAGAGGAAGATTTCACGTTAAGACCCACAGTAGACAAGAGAGTAAATTACTCATGATCTCTGTGAAGATAGAGATGCTATCAACAGAAATGTATTGTGGTTGTTTATCTTAGCAATACCTGCTAAAACAACAGCGCCGGAGGATACGCGTATCCTATCATTCCGTCCTATAGATCAATAGAGCGTTAACAATATTAGCTCAGAGATCTGGACAAGCCAACACATACGTCTGCAATTGATTAGCAAGCTGTGTCATAAATAAATCATCATTGGGCGCTCCCATAGATAGCAAATCTGATTGAATACTTGTTTGTTGAGAGTCCATTCTGACAGCACCAAGCGACCCGTAAGAGAACGGGAGTCCGATAAAACAATTAGACGACCCGGAATATGACGGACCAAAACTGAACTTGGTGTACTATAACCAACAGACGGATTCTTTCCATTAAATTGAATAACGGAAACGAAAGAGTGCCTCCCTGGTTCCGGAGATACGCCACTACTGTCGAATTAAAGGACAGGAA
This sequence comes from Pictodentalium vernedei, assembly GCA_031216915.1. Lineage (NCBI taxonomy): Eukaryota > Metazoa > Mollusca > Scaphopoda > Dentaliida > Dentaliidae > Pictodentalium > Pictodentalium vernedei. The sequence continues at coordinate 531,831,172 of CM062297.1, read as the reverse complement.
TTTGGGCATGCGTTTCTGAATAATGTTCATGCAATGACATAAAGCAAGCCTAAAAAACATTATTCCGCGGAAGTTAAACTGATTGCTAAAAGACTGCGGAACCCAAAGACCCTGGCACTTCGAATCCGTAGGGATCAGTATTATATCCCAATCTGTTTGACTGGCAACCGTCATAACAGCCACACTCGGGTCCGGCAACTGCGGCGGCACTCTCTGAGTCAACCACCGAATGTTTGCCCCAGTCTGAATCTCTTGTAACACTAGATAGACAAGAGAACGTATAAATCGAGCAATTCATGGATTGCCGAAAAGTTGCCGTCGAAGAGAAGCTCCTCCGAGAACGAAGCGACTCTGAGAGAGTTCTTAACCTTACTATCCACGCGTGTGGATGTAGCTAGGGCTGCGTCACGTCTAACTAACTCCAATCAGACACTGAAGGGCGGAGTTATACGTGAACAAACTACTGCCCTCAAAAGAAATTACATTGAGAATAATATCCCGTAAATCTTTTCTTGAAGACGTAATGATAACGCCTCAGTAAGGCGGATTACGTATAATAAAGCGTCTAAGTTAAGTCTACTATACATAATGTCGTTCCCAACATTGAAATTGGAAAAGACATAAACGGCGAAAAAGAATATATGCAGTCTTTAATCACACCGTCTAGACGCATATGAACTCTCGGTATGCCCTGCTCTGCCAAAATAAACTATTTGTATAAATGATAAAATGGCAGAAATGAGCAACGCGGACAAGAAACTAAACTATCATGCTTAGTAGCAGGCTTGTATATATATATATATATAGCGTCGAAAAATAAAACACATGTTGTAATGACAATATTGGACTGCGTCGGTAAGTCAGGGACAATGTCCCTGAACCGATCGAAAAATCCGAGTCCAATGACGCTATAAGTCTCTTATCCAAGATTGCAGCAATGAAGTCCGAAATAATAATCACTGGAAGATAATGCCAGAAGATATGAAAGGCATCTTCCGCTACTACTAAAGGGAAAACTCGAAATCTTTCGAATCCCTTTCGCCATCCTGTCGGACCCTATAAAGCGTTCGGTCGTCCGTAGCTGATGCAACCGCGGACCGCACCGACCCAGCGCCGTCGGATAATTCCTGATTCGACCGAGAAACTGTCAATTGCTGGGATGCTGCGAAACAACTGTGCTAACTCGGATAGCACGTCCGTCACTGAGGCCTGAGGAGAAGCGGTCTTACGATGCATTGCCGCTGGAAGCTCCGTGATCGTTACCCCGTGCATACTTCCAATATGCGAGCGAACGGAGTGTATAGGCCTCGTGTCCCTTGGCTACCGGATGGCGCGACCTATTCGCCGTGGAATCAATGAATGCCGAAACTGATCGGATACTCGAGGTCACGTAGCCAATGTGCGGTCGTGTGCCCTGCTGTGAGGATGAGGAAGCATTAAAGACAGTCTCTCGGACTGTCAATATAACGGAGCGTCCCGACCAACAGACATATGCTCCGAATGTAAAATATCTGAACCACAACATGCGGTCCCCTATGTTGTTGGGCGAGAGAGGGACCTCTCTCGCTCACAGCCCGGACGGACCTGGACAAGCCAGGAACCGGACTAACAGGCTTCCTCCGATCTGTCCTCAATCTGCCGTCACTGGGTGAGTACTAAAGTAATTAAAGTGCTCGCATCACCCAAATCTCCTTCCTAGACCGCAACGGACGAACCCGGCAGCCGAACCATTCGATGAATGTACGCTACACCGGGTGAGCTAGCGAATGTCACTCCGTAGGCGATAGACATATTTGATGAGCACTTATTGCCGCTAACTCTTCATTAACTATGACGACAGAGGCACACTTTTGAAAGACATCTCCATAACTCTTCGAACAAGAAACCAGAAATGCTTGGATAGCAAGCATAAAATAATAATATATATAGCGTCGTTCAATAATTCGAAAGTTTGTGTGACATTATTGGACTATGTCGGACCGAACCAAAAATTTCTAAGTCCACCGACGCTATCAGTTTCTTATCCGGCATCGCAGCATTCTGGTCCGACGAAAGAAGCTGTAGAAGACCAAGTCAGATGACATACACAACAGCATATGTTGTTCCGAAAGGGAAAGCTCGAAATCCTCCGAATCCCTTTCGGTATCCCGTCGGACCGGATGAAACTTCGGACGTCCGTACCCGCTTCCGCGGAGCGTCCCGACCCAGCATCGTCGGATAAAATATATGCGACAGATTCAGTTGATGCTGGGATGCTGCGATAAACTGTGCTATTAAGGAAAGCACGTCCGTTCCCGAGGCCTGTGCAGTAGCGGTCTTACGATGCATTGCCGTCGGAAGCTCCGTGTACGTTGACTCCCGCACACTTCCTATGCGAACGTCCGGAGTCTGCAGGCCTCGTATCCCTGGCTATCGGATGGTGTGACCTGGTCGCCGAAGAATCCTTGATCGGCGAAGCTGGTAATATATCGGCGGTCACGCAGCCAAGGTGCGGTCGTGTGCGCTGATGAGAAGAGGAAGCCTTAGCAGTCTCTGCGGACTGCCTATACAACGGAGCGTCCCGAGCGACGGACGTATGCTCCGCTTGCGACACAATTTGTACCACAACATCTGGGGCCAGATGTTGTTGAACGAGAGAGGGGCCTCTCTCGCTTGCCGTCCGGATGGACCGGAACGAGCTATGAACCGGACTAAAAGGCTTCCTGCGTTCTCCCTCCGATCCGCCGTCACTGGGTGTGCATTAAGTTAATTTATAGTGCTCGCATTACCCCAAAATTCCTTCTAGACCACAACAGATGAACCCGGCTGCCGAACCATTCGGTGAATGGACGCTACACCGGGCGAGCTAGCGGACGTCAAAGGCCGTCGAACCTACTAGGGTCCTCTTAGGCAATTGGCGTATTTACATGAGCACTTTTCCGCTAGCCCTTCATTAATTGTGACGACGGAGGCACACTGTTGGAAGACATCACAGATACATCACCCTAATCTTGATCGTCTGAAATAGAAATTGATAAAGTAGAGTGACCCTGCGGGGAAAGGACCGAAGTGTCCAAATCCCCAACAACATACCGTGACATACGCTTCCCATATTGTCATCAAAATCATACGATACAGAACAGGAGTTAATGCGAGTACACTGACCACATATAGAATGATAATAAAGTCAGAGGAAGACTTCCTCTTAAAACAATTGATCAATATCCTTTCAATGTGAAAAGAAAACAAGTCCTGGTACTCACACTAACCCCTGGCAATCAAAATACATAATAATAATATGATCCATTAATATAGAAAAAATAATTGAAATCAAAATATTTTGAAAAAATATTTTTTCAGAACAGCCCAAGTTTCTGAAAAGTAACGTTGAGCCCCAATGGATCCCAAGCCTAAGTGTGGACAAAAATTTTAAAAATATTTTAAACAATTTATTCAACACTTACGAACAATAATAATGTATCTAGTTATGATTAAAATAACATAAAGATATTATTTTTTAGAAATCCCCCCCTCACACAGAGGGCTGTTGTAAATGTAAACAATGAGTGTAAAAACACTAAAATAAGACTCCAGGCACCCAGGCCCGAAATCAGTTACCAAAAATACACTATCTGATGCAAAACAGAGACTTCCAGGGAAGAAACTGCAGAACATCAGATGGTAGATGCAGAACACAACGCCTAACCACCCGTAGGTGAAGACGTAAACATGGGGAAAGAACAGAATTCATTCTGTTATTCAGCTAAAACTCCCAAGAAATTTTAGTAATAATAATTACAGAAACTATGCCAAAAGCATGGGAGAATAGCAAGGGGGAACTTAAAGGACAGGGAGAGAGGAAAACACTTAAAAAAACAGTGTAACTAAATAATCAGAATGACAACAAAATGGCTGCTGCCTTGAAAATAGGTAACTTAACATAATTTCATTAAAAATTTTTAAGTTACAGCCCTGATAATATTCTGTCACACATTCTTTTCCTCTCCTCCTTCTCTATCCTCCTTAGAATCACCATTTCACTAATATTTATGTGTCTGGCATCATTAAAACTGAGATTTAAAAGCACAAAGATCAGTCAGATGTTAACTGATGAAGGGCCAAACTTAGAATGATTAATGGCGCCAATTTCGGAACGTCCTTGACACTGCGCATGCGCAGTAGGGGCGAAGTGTGGAGGGCCTTTCAGGACATGTTTTCTTTAGTTTTAGATGCAAATTTTGGGGATTGGGGGGCAAAATTTGTGTTTGGCCCTATATTTTAAGAGTTAGCACCAGCAGAAATCTCAAGCACAAACTGCTGAGTCAATGATATACCATAAGCAGTACCGATAGTTAATTGAATCCATTAGCAATAGAATGGAGCGTAATGTCCTTCTATTAGGCATCAAAGACAGAAGAAGCTTACGTCCGTACTAATAAACTGATATCTGTTTATGCGTAAACTCTAACCGGACAGAGTAAAGGCCTGTGCCCATACTAATCAACATAATGATCCCTGCACCAACGACGGAAGAGCCTCCACTTTAGCCGCATAGTATAGCGAAGAAGAGGTTCTCCTACAGTAAGAAATCGCGTCCAAAGCTCGTCCTGTACAATGCTTGCCATGCAAGAAGGACCACACAATGGAATACGTGAAGGTTGAGACCTTGCGGGTTGTGATGAAGTTGACACGATTTCCCCAGCGAAAGAAGATCCTCTCATGGAGGAAGTTTTCGCAGTAAGTCCCACAGTAGACACCTGAGTAAATTTACCCACGGTCTCTGTGAAGACAGAGATGCTATCAACAGAATTGTATTGTGGATGTTTATCCTAGCAATACTTGCTGAATCAACAGCGCTGGAGGATATCCTATCATTCCGTCCTATTAGATCAATAGAGCGTTAGCAACATAAGCTCAGGGATCCGGACATGCAAGCACATACGTCTGCAAATGAATAGTGAGTTGTGTCGCAAATAAATTATCATTGGGCGCTCCCATTGATAGCAAATCTGATTGAATACTTGTTTGTTGAGAGTCCATTCTGACGGCAACAAGCGACCCTTACGTGAAAGGGAGTCTGCTAATACAATCAGACGACCCGGAATATGACGGACCGAAGCAGAACTTGGTGTACTATAACAAACAGAAGGATTCTTTCCGTTAAATTGAATAACGGAATCGAATGAGTGCCTCCCTGGTTCCGGAGATACGCAACTACTGTCGTATTATCGGACAGGATTTGGACATGCGTTCCTGAATAATGTTCATCCAATGACATAGTGCAAGCCTAAATAACATTATTCCCTGGAAGATAAGTGCTTGCCTAGAGACTGCGGAACCCAAAGACCCTGGCACTTCGAATCCGTTGGGATCAATATTGTACCCCAACCTGTTTGACTGGCATCCGTCATAATCATAAAACTCGGATCCGGCAACTGCAGTGGCACTCTCTGAGTCAACCACCGAATGTTGCCCCAGTCTGAATCTCTTGCTACACTTGATAGACAAGAGAACGTGTATATCGAGCAATTCATAGATTGCTGAAAAGTTGCCGTCGAAGAGAAGCTTCTCAGAGACTGAAGCGACTCTGAGAGAGTTCTTCACCTTACTATCCATGCGCGTGGATGTAGCTAGGGCTGCGTCACGTCTAACCAACTCCAGGTTGCCACTGAAGGGCGGAGTTATACGTGGAAAAACTACTGCCCTTGAAAGAAATCACATTGAGGATCATATCCTGGAATTCTTTCTCTTGAAGACGTAATGATAATGCCTCAGTAAGGTGGTCTACGTATGATAAAGCGTCTAAGTTAAGTCTATTAGACATCATTGTCGTTTCCAACATCGTGGTTGGAATTGACATAGACGGCGAAAAAGATAATTCCCAGTCTTCAATCCCGCCGTCTAGACGCATATGAACTCTCGGTATGCCCTGTTCTGCCAAAATAAATTATTTCCTAGAATTGATAAAAGGCAGAATAGAGCATTGCGGACAAGAAACTAGACTATCATGCTTGGTAGCAAGCTTATATATAGCGTCGTTAAATAATTCGAATGTTCTAATGACATTATTGGACTGTGTCGGTAAGTCAGGGACAATGCCCCTGAACCGATCCAAAACTCCGTGTCCAATGACGCTATTAGTCTCTTATCCAGCATCGCAGCAATGTAATCCGACGGAACAACCTCTGGAAGATAATGCCGGAAGAAATGTATGGCAGCTTCCGTTGTTCCGAATCCCTTTCGCCATCCTGTCGGACCCTATAAAGTGTTCGGTCGTCCGAACCTGATGCAACAGCGGAGCGCACCGACCCAGCGCTGTCGGATAATTCCTGATCCGACCGAGAATCTGTCGATTGCTGGGATGCTGCGATAAACTGTGCTAACTTGGATAGCACGTCCGTCACTGAGGCCTGTGGAGAAGCGGTCTTACGATGCATTGCCGCTGGAAGCTCCGTATTCGTTACCCCGTGCATACTTCTATTATGCGAGCGAACGGAGTGTATAGGCCTTGTGTCCCTTGGCTACCGGATGGCGTGACCTGTTCGCCGTGGAATCACTGAATGACGAAGCTGGCCGGATACTCGAGGTCACGTAACCAATGTGCGGTCGTGTGCGGTCGTGTGCGCTGCTGTGAGGATGAGGAAGCATTATCGACAGTCTCTCGGACTGTCAATATAACGGAGCGTCCCGAGCGGCGGACATATGCTCTGAATGCGAAATATCTGTACCACAACATCCGGTCCCATATGTTGTTGTACGAGAGAGGGACCTCTCTCGCTTGCAGCCCGGACGGACCTGGACGAGCTAGGAACCGGACTAACAGGCTTCCTCCGATATGTCCTCTAATCCGTCATCACTGGGTGTGTAGTAAAGTTATTATAGTGCTCGCATCACCCAAATCTCCTTCCTAGACCGCAACAGACGAACCCAGCTGCCGAACCATTCGATGAATGGACGCTACACTGGGTGAGCTAACGAATGTCAACTCCGTCGATCCTACTAGGGACCTCTTAGGCGATTGACATATTCCATGAGCACTTATTGCTGCTAGCTCTTCATTAACTATGACGACAGAGGCACTTTTGAAAGACATCTCCGTAACTTTGCGAACAAGAAACCAGACATGCTCGTTAATAGCAAGCATATAATAATATATATAGCGTCGTTCAATAATTCGAAAGTTTGTGTGACATTATTGGACTATGTCGGAACTGAGGGACGATGTCCCTGAACCGAACCAAAAATTTCTAAGTCCACCGACGCTATCAGTTTCTTATCTGGCATCGCAGCATTCTGGTCCGACGAAAGAACCTCTAGAAGATAAAGTCAGATGACATACACAACAGCTTATGTTGTTCCGAAAGGGAAAGCTCGAAATCCTCCGAATCCCTTTCGGCATCCCGTCGGACCGGATGAAATTTTCGGACGTCCGTACCTGCTTCCGTGGAGCGCCCCGACCCAGCGTCGTCGAATAATACATGATGCGACAGATTCTGTCGTTGCTAGGATGCTGCGATAAGCTGTGCTATTTGGGATAGCACGCCCGTCACCGAGGCCTGTGCAGTAGCGGTCTTACGATGCATTGCCGCCGGAAGCTCCGTGTACGTTGACTCCCGCACACTTTCTTATGCGAACGTCCGGAGTCTGCAGGCCTCGCGTCCCTGGCTACCGGATGGTGTGACCTGGTCGCCGATGATTCTCTGATTGGCGAAGCTGACTGGATATCCGAGGTCACGTAGCCAAGAGCAGTCGTGTGCGCTACCATGAGAATGAGGAAGCCTTATTGACAGTCTCTCCGGACTGACTATATATCGGAGCGTCCCGAGCGGCGGACGTATGCTCCGAATGCGAAACATTTTAGACCACAACATCTGGGGCCAGATGTTGTTGTACGAGAGAGGGGCCTCTCTCGCTCGCAGTCCGGATGGACCTGGACGAGCTAGGAACCGGACTAAAAGGCTTCCTCCGTTCTCTCCTCTAATCCGCCGTCACTGGGTGTGCATTTGGTTGATTTATAGTGCTCGCATCACTCCAAAACTCCTTCTAGACTGCAACGGACGAACCCGGCTGCAGAACCATTCGATGAATGGACGCTACACCGGGCGAGCTAGCGGACGTCAAAGGCCGTCGAACCTACTAGGGTCCTCTTAGGCAATTGACGTATTTACATGAGCACTTTTCCGCTAGCTCTTCATTAATTGTGACGACGGAGGCACACTTTTGGAAGACATCACGGATACATCACCCTATTCTTGATCGTCTTAAATAGAGATTGATAAAGTAGAGTGACCCTGCGGGGAAAGGACCGGAATGGCCAATTCCCCACTAACATACCGTGACATGCGCTTCCCATGTTGTCATCGAAATTAACACATACAGAACAGGAGTTAGTGCGAGTACACTGACTACATATACAATGATTATGAAAGTCAGAGGAAGATTTCCTCTTATTACAATTGAACAATATCCTTTCATTGTGAAAAGAAAACAAAGTCCTAGTACTCGCACCAACCCCTGACAATCAAAATACATAATAATATGATCCATTAACATAGAAAAAATAATTGAAATCAAAAAATTTTGAAAAAATATTTTTTCAGAACAGCCCAAGTTTCTGAAAAGTAACGTTGAGACCCAATGGATCCCAAGCCTAAGTGTGGACAAAAATTCTAAAAATATTTTAAACAATTTATGCAACACTTACGAACAATAATAATGTATCTAGTTATGATTAAATTAACATCCAGATATTATTTTCAAGAAATCCCCCCTCACACAGAGGGCTGTTGTAAATGTAAACAATAAGTGTAAAAACACATGAACAAGACTCCAGGCACCCTGGCCCGAAATCAGTTACCAATAATACACTATCTGATGCAAAACAGAGACTTCCAGGGAAGAAACTGCAGAACATCAGATGGTAGATGCAGAACACTACGCCTAACCACCCATAGATGAAGACGTAAACATGGGGAAAAGAACAGAATTCATTCTGTTATCCAGCTAAAACTCCCAAGAAATTTTAGTAATAAAATTACAGAAAATATGCCAAAAGCATGGGAGAATAGCAAGAGGGGACTTAAAGGAAAGGGAGAGCGGAAAACACTGAACAAGCAGTGTAACTTGATAACAAGAATGACCACAACAGGCTGTTGCCTCGAAAATAGGTAACTTAACATAATTTCATTAAAAAAATTTAAGTTACAGCCCTGATAATTTTCTGTCACTCATTTTTCCTCTCCTCCTTCTATATCCTCCTTAGAATCACCATTTCTCTAATATTTATGTGTCTGGCATCATTTAAACTGAGATTTACAAGCACAAAGATCAGTCAGATGTTAACTGATGAAGGGCCAAACAAAGAATGATTAATGGTGCCAATTTCGGGACGTCCATGACACTGCACATGCGCAGTAGAGGTGAAGTGTGGAGGGCCATTCAGGACATGTTTTCTTTGGTTTTAGATACAAATTTTGGGGATTGGGGGGCAAAATTTGTGTTTGGCCCTATATTTTTAAGAGTTAGCACCAGCTATGTCTGGGTCATTGGTACAGTATAAAAATATCAGTTTTCATCGAAAGGCTCACAGGGTATTCAATTCGAAACGCTTAAACTATGCTAATGTGTTCAGGTAACATCTCTAGATGTGCATGAAGGTTTCGGAATTTTGATTTTTCCCCCGGTGGTTCCAGTGGAACCACTTTTATTGTTAGAAAATCAGTTTTCATCGAAAGGCTCCTGTGTATTCAATTCGAAACGTTTGAACTATGCTAATATGTTCAGGTAACATCTCTATATGTGCATGAAGGTTTCGGAATTTTGATTTTGCCCCCTGTGGCTCCAGTGGAACCTCTATTATCGTTAGAAAATCAGTTTTCATCGAAAGGCTGCTTGTGTATTCAATTCGAAACGTTTAAACTATGCCAATGTGTTCAGGTAAAATCTCCATATGTGCATGAAGGTTTCAGTATTTTGATTTTGCCCCCGGTGGTTCCAGTGGAACCACTTTTATCGTTAGAAAATCAGTTTTCATCGAAAGGCTCCTAGGGTATTCAATTCGAAATGTTTAAACTATGCTAATGTGTTCAGGTAACATCTCTAGATGTGCATGAAGGTTTCGGAATTTTGATTTTGCCCCGATGGTTCCAGTGGAACCACTTTTATCGTTAGAAAATCAGTTTTCATCGAAAGGCTCCTAGGGTATTCAATTCGAAAAGTTACAACTATGCTAATGTGTTCAGGTAACATCTCTAGGTGTGCATGAAGGTTTCGGAATTTTGATTTGGATCCCGGTGGTTCCAGTGGAGCCGCTATTATTGTTAGAAAATCAGTTTTCATCGAAAGGCTCCTAGGGTAGTCAATTCGAAACGTTAAAACTATGCTAATGTGTTGAGGTAACATCTCTAGATGTGCATGAAGGTTTCAGAATTTTGATTCGGCCCCCGTTGGCTACAGTGGAACCACTTTTATCGTTAGAAAATCAGTTTTCATCGAAAGGCTCCTGGGGTATTCAATTCGATACATTTAAACTATGCTAATGTGTTTAGGTAACATCTCTAGATGTGCAGGAAGGTTTCGGAATTTTGATTTTGTCCCGGTGGTTCTAGTGGAACCACTTTTATCGTTAGAAAATCAGTTTTCATCAAAAGGCTCCTAGGGTATTTAATTCGAAATGTATAAACTATGCTAATTTATTCAGGTAACATCTCTAGATGTGCATGAAGGTTTCGGTATTTTGATTTGGCCCCCAGTGGTTCCAGTGGAACCACTTTTATCGTTAGAAAAGCAATTTTCATCGAAAGGCTCCTAGGGTATTCAATTCGAAACGTTTAAACTATGCTATTGTGTTCAGGTAACATCTCTAGATGAGCATGAAGGTTTCGTAATTTTGATTTGGGCCCCGGTGGTTCCAGTGGAACCACTTTTATCGTTAGAAAATCAGTTTTCATCGAAAGGCTCCTAGGGTATTCAATTTAAAAAGTTTAAACTATGCTAATGTGTTCAGGTAACATCTCTAGATGTGCATGAAGGTTTCGGTATTTTGATTTGGCCCCCAGTGGTTCCAGTGGAACCACTTTTATCGTTAGAAAATCAGTTTTCATCGAAAGGCTCCTAGGGTATTCAATTCGAAACGTTTAAACTATGCTATTGTGTTCAGGTAACATCTCTAGATGAGCATGAAGGTTTCGTAATTTTGATTTGGGCCCCGGTGGTTCCAGTGGAACCACTTTTATCGTTAGAAAGTCAGTTTTCATCAAAAGGCTCCTAGGGTATTCAATTCAAAACGTTTAAACTATGCTAATGTGTTCAGGTAACATCTCTAGAGGTGCATGAAGTTTCGGAATTTTGATTTTGCCCCCGGTGGATCCAGTGGAAGCACCTTTATCGTTAGAAAATCAGTTTTCATCGAAAGGCTCCAAGGGTATTCAATTCGAAACGTTTAAACTATGCTAATGTGTTCAGGTAAGATCTCTAGATGTGCATGAAGGGTTCGGAATTTTGATTTGGCCCCCGGTGGTTCCAGTGGAACCACTTTTATCGTTAGAAAATCAGTTTTCAGCAAAATGCTCCTAGGGTATTTAATTTGAAACGTTTAAACTATGCTAATGTGTTCAGGTAACATCTCAAGATGTGCATGAACGGTTCGAAATTTTGATTCGGCCCCCCGGTGGTTCCAGTGGAACCACCTTTATCGTTAGAAAATCAGTTTTCATCAAAAGGCTCCTAGGGTATTTAATTCGAAACGTTTAAACTATGATAATGTGTTCAGGTAACATCTCTAGATGTGCATGAAGGTTTCGGAATTTTGATTTTGCTGTTAGAAAATCAATTTTCATCGAAAGGCTCCTAGGGCATTCGATTCGAAACATTTAAACTATGCTAATGTGTTCAGGTAACATCTCTAGATGTGCATGAAGGTTGCTGAATTTTGATTTTGCCACCTGTGGTTCCAGTGGAACCACTTTTGTCGTTAGAAAATCAGTTTTCATCAAAAGGCTCCTTGAGTATTTGATTTGAAATGCTTAAACTATGCTAATGTGTTCAGGAAACATCTCTAGATGTGCATGAAGGTTTCAGAATTTTGATTTTGCCCCTGGTGGTTCCAATGGAACCACTTTTATCGTTAGAAAATCAGTTTTCATCGAAAGGCTCCTAGGGTATTCAATTCGATACGTTTAAAATATGCTAATGTGTTTACGTAACATCTCTAGATGTGCATGAAGGTTTCGGAATTTTGATTTTGTCCCGGTGGTTCTAGTGGAACCACTTTTATCATTAGAAAATCAGTTTTCATCGAAAGGCTCCTGGGGTATTCAATTTGATACGTTAAAACTATGCTAATGTGTTTAGGTAACATCTCTAGATGTGCATGAAGGTTTCGGAATTTTGATTTTGTCCCGGTGGTTCTAGTGGAACCACTTTTATCGTTAGAAAATCAGTTTTCATCAAAAGGCTCCAAGGGTACTTAATTCGAAATGCTTAAAGTATGCTAATGTGTTCAGGTAACATCTCTAGAGATGCATGAAAGTTTCGTCATTTTGATTTTGCCCCCGGAGGTTCCAGTGGAACCACATTTATCGTTAGAAAATCAGTTTTCATCGAAAGGCTCCTAGGGTATTAAATTCGAAACATTTAAACTATGCTAATGTGATCAGGTAACATCTCTAGATGTGCAAGAAGGTTTCGGAATTTTGATTTTGCCACTGGTGGTTCCAGTGGAAACTACTTTTATCGTTAGAAAATCAGTTTTCATCGAAAGGCTCCTAGGGTCTTCAATTTGAAACGTTTGAACTATGCTAATGTGTTCAGTTAACATCTCTAGATGTGCATGAAGGTTTCGGAATTTTGATTTGGTTCCCGGTGGTTCCAGTGGAACCACTATTATCGTTAGAAAATCAGTTTTCATCGAAAGGCTCCTTGTGTATTCAATTCGAAACGTTTAAACTATGCTAATGTGTTCAGGTAACATCTCCAGATGTGCATGAAGGTTTCGTCATTTTGATTTTGCCCCCGGTGGTTCCAGTGGAACCACTTTTATCGTTAGAAAATCAGTTTTCATCGACAGGCTCCTAGGGTATTCAATTCGAAACGTTTAAACTATGCTAATGTGATTAGGTAACATCTCGAGATGTGCATGAAGGTTTCAGAATTTTGATTTGGCCCCCGGTGGCTCCAGTGGAACCACTTTTATCGTTAAAAAATCAGTTTTCATTGAAAGGCTACTGGGGTATTCAATTCGATACGTTTAAACTATGCTAATGTGTTCAGGTAACATCTCTAGATGTGCATGAAGGTTTCGGAATTTTGATTTTGACCCGGTGGTTCTAGTGGAGCCACTTATATCGTTAGAAAATCAGTTTTCATCGAAAGGCTCCTACAGTATTTAATTTGAAACGCTTAAACTATGCTAATGTGTTCAGGTAACATCTCTAGTTGTGCATGAAGGTTTCAGAATTTTGATTTTGCCCCCGGTGGTTCCAGTGGAACCACTTTTATCGTTAGAAAATCAGTTTTCATCGAAAGGCTCCTAGGGTATTCAATTCGAAACGTTTAAACTATGCTAATGTGTTCTGGTAACATCACTAGATGTGCATGAAGGTTTCTGAATTTTGATTTTGCCCCCGGTGGTTCCAGTGGAACCACTTTTAGCGTTAGAAAATCAGGTTTCATCGAAAGGCTCCTAGGGTATTGAATTTGAAACGTTTAAACTATGCTATTGTGTTCAGGTAACATGAAGGTTCTGGTAACATCTCTAGATGTGCATGAAGGTTTTGGAATTTTGATTTTGCCCCAGGTGGTTCCAGTGGAACCACTTTTATTGTTAGGAAATCAGTTTTCATCGAAAGGCTCCTAGAGTATTCAATTCGAAACGTTTAAACTATGCTAATGTGTTCAGGTAACATCTCTAGATATGCATGAAGGTTTCGGAATTTTGATTTTGCCCCCTGTGGTTCCAGTGGAGCCACTTTTGTCGTTAGAAAGTTAAAAAATTTATAGTAATTTATATATTTTTTATACTTACCAATGACCCAGACATAGCTGGTGCTAACTCTTAAAATATAGGGCCAAACACAAATTTTGCCCCCCAATCCCCAAAATTTGCATCTAAAACTAAAGAAAACATGTCCTGAGAGGCCCTCCACACTTCGCCCCTACTGCGCATGCGCAGTGTCAAGGACGTTCCGAAATTGGCGCCATTTATCATTCTAATAACCAGTGCCTGGTAAGCGCTATGTACTCAGCGGGGAGGCAAGAGTTCCCAACTCCTGGGAGGGCCATCCCCGTCTGGGTCATTGGTAAGTATAAAAAATATATAAATTACTATAAATTTTTTAACATTTTTATACTGTACCAATGACCCAGACATAGCTGAATAGTAAAAAGGCTGGAGGGCCAAGGACATAGAGCAAAATGGAATACGCTCAATAAAATAAAATAGAGTCATCCCCTGTAGGGACAAGAAGTAAAAGGCCTTACATGTATCTTTCTTATTTATGATAAATTAGAAAGATACAACACCTTCCAAAAATTGAGCTTCATACATCCATGTACTCTATTAATATCCAATAATCCTTATACTAATAATTTTTTAAAGTAAGCCAATAATAAAGTAAGTCTAGAGAATAGAGACTCTTATACTCCTAAAAGTGTGGGAGAATTGCATAATCATGTCCGTTGACATATGCAATATTCAAAAGCTATACTTTAAAAACTAAGACTTGAATGAATTTTATAAACTTAAACTTCTCACTAAACAACCATCCCAATAACAGCTCAGAATTACTAACTCCGGAGGAGGTATCCCCTTGTTTTCATAGTAAAAACAGGTGACCCAAGGGAACACCCTCCCCCCCCCCTTTTTCTTGCCCTGGGTCAAATAGCCCAGAGCGAAGAGGGCAGCCGAACGGAGACACTGCCGAAACAGACAGCCTACCTAGCTATAGTAGCAACTGTTAAGTGAATGACATTCTGAGCAGTAGATAATAGACCTAACAATAGAGGCCTCCAGAAATGGACTCGATATTTCTGAGATAAAATTCATGAATGGATGGCTGAGCGCAATGAGCAGCCTTCAAAAATCTATAATAGAACACTATTAATGTAAGCCCAAGAAGTAGAACTCTTACTTCATGAGCCGAAATCTTAAGCACAACTGCTAAGCCAATGATATACCATAAGCAGTACGCTAGTTAATAGAATCCATTAACAATAAAATGGAGCGTAACGTCCTTCTACTAGACATCAAAGACAGAAGAAGCTTACGCCCTTGTAATGAACAGATATCTGTTTATAAATACATAAACTGTACCCGGAAAGAGTAAAGGCCTATGCCCATACGAAGACGGAAGGACCTTAAAATAATAGGTTCCGGATAATAGGAGCCTAACTCTTATGCAACAATGCAACCTAAATAGTAACGGAAGTATTGATTCCGAAACTATGAAAGTGAAAATCATCCATCGATAGTGCATGAAACTCACTGACTCTACAGTAAAAGAGAAACCAACAGAATTACTGTCTAAAAGGTCAGAATTTGAAAACTACTGTTTCCAGAGGCTCAAATGATTACTTAGCTAAATAAGAACCTGAAGTTAAAATCCGTATAGGAATTTAATCTAAAGATTCTAAGTCTATTTATCAAAAAGTTACTAACTGACTTAGATAAAGAGACAAAAGACTCAATTGTAAACTATCGTAGAGTGCATAGGTATGAGGTAACATAAACCTATAACCTAAATAACAACAGGCTGCAGTAGATCTTGTGAAACAAGTATACTAAAAAATAGCAATGAGTAGTATGGAGGGATCAACCATATGAACATAATGATCCCTGCACCACGACGGAAGAGCCTCCACTTTAGTCGCATAGAATAGCGAAGAAGAGGATCTCCTATAGTAAGAAATCGCGTCCAAAGCTCGTCCAGTACAGTGCTTACAATGCAATACGGACCACACAACGGAATACATGAAGGTTGCGACCTTGCTGGTTGTGATAAAGATGACACGATTTACCCAGTGAAAAAAGATCCTCACATAGAGGAAGATTTCACGTTAAGATCCACAGTAGACAAGAGAGTAAATTACTCATGATCTCTGTGAAGATAGAGATGCTATCAACAGAAATGTATTGTGGTTGTTTATCTTAGCAATACCTGCTAAAAACAACAGCGCCGGAGGATACGCGTATCCTATCATTCTGTCCTATAGATCAATAGAGCGTTAACAGTATTAGCTCAGAGATCTGGACAAGCCAACACATACGTCTGCAATTGATTAGCCAGCTGTGTCATAAATAAAACATCATTGGGCGCTCCCATAGATAGCAAATCTGATTGAATACTTGTTTGTTGAGAGTCCATTCTGACAGCAACAAGCGACCCGTAAGAGAACGGGAGTGCGATAAAACAATCAGACGACCCAGAATATGACGGACCAAAACTGAACTTGGTGTACTATAACCAACAGACGGATTCTTTCCATTAAATTGAATAACGGAAACGAAAGAGTGCCTCCCTGGTTCCGGAGATACGCCACTACTGTCGAATTAAACGACAGGAATTTGGGCATGCGTTTCTGAATAATGTTCATGCAATGACATAAAGCAAGCCTAAAAAACATTATTCCGCGGAAGTTAACTGATAGCTAAAAGACTGCGGAACCCAAAGACCCTGGCACTTCGAATCCGTAGGGATCAGTATATATCCCAATCTGTTTGACTGGCAACCGTCATAACAGCCACACTCGGGTCCGGCAACTGCGGCGGCACTCTCTGAGTCAACCACCGAATGTTTGCCCCAGTCTGAATCTCTTGTAACACTAGATAGACAAGAGAATGTATAAATCAAGCAATTCATGGATTGCCGGAAAGTTGCCGTCGAAGAGAAGCTCCTCCGAGAACGAAGCGACTCTGAGAGAGTTCTTAACCTACTATCCACGCGTGGATGTAGCTAGGGCTGCATCACGTCTAACCAACTCCAATCAGCCACTGAAGGGCGGAGTTATACGTGAACAAACTACTGCCCTCAAAAGAAATTACATTGAGAATAATATCCCGTAAATCTTTTCTTGAAGACGTAATGATAACGCCTCAGTAAGGCGGATTACGTATAATAAAGCGTCTAAGTTAAGTCTAATATACATAATGTCGTTCCCAACATTGAAATTGGAAAAGACATAAACGGTGAAAAAGAATATATGCAGTCTTTAATCACACTGTCTAGACGCATATGAACTCTCGGTATGCCCTGCTCTGCCAAAATAAACTATATGTAAAAAAAGATAAAATGGCAGAAATGAGCCACGCGGACAAGAAACTACACTATCATGCTTAGTAGCCGTCTTGTATATATATATAAATATATAGCGTCGAAAAATAAAACACATGTTGTAATGACAATATTGGACTGCGTCGGTAAGTCAGGGACAAAGTCCCTGTACCGATCGAAAAATCCGAGTCCAATGACGCTATAAGTCTCTTATCCAAGATCGCAGCAATGAAGTCCGAAAAATAATCACTGGAAGAAATGCCAGAAGATATCAAAGGCATCTTCCGATACTACTGAAGGGAAAACTCGAAATCTTTCGAATCCCTTTCGCCATCCTGTCGGACCCTATAAAGCGTTCGGTCGTCCGTAGCTTGATGCAACCGCGGACCGCACCGACCCAGCGCCGTCGGATAATTCCTGATTCGACCGAGAAACCGTCAATTGCTGGGATGCTGCGAAACAACTGTGCTAACTCGGATAGCACGTCCGTCACTGAGGCCTGAGGAGCAGCGGTCTTACGATGCATTGCCGCAGGAAGCTCCGAGATCGTTACCCCGTGCATACTTCCAATATGCGAGCGAACGGAGTGTATAGGCCTCGTGTCCCTTGGCTACCGGATGGCGCGACCTATTCGCTGTGGAATCACTGAATGCCGAAACTGATCGGATACTCGAGGTCACGTAGCCAATGTGCGGTCGTGTGCCCTGCTGTGAGGATGAGGAAGCATTAAAGACAGTCTCTCGGACTGTCAATATAACGGAGCGTCCCGAGCAACGGACATATGCTCCGAATGTAAAATATCTGAACCACAACATGCGGTCCCCTATGTTGTTGGCTTCCTCCGATCTGTCCTCAATCTGCCGTCACTGGGTGAGTACTAAAGTAATTAAAGTGCTCGCATCACCCAAATCTCCTTCCTAGACCGCAACGGACGAACCCGGCAGCCGAACCATTCGATGAATGCATGCTACACCGGGTGAGCTAGCGAATGTCACTCCGTAAGCGATAGACATATTCCATGAGCACTTATTGCCGCTAACTCTTCATTAACTATGACGACAGAGGCACACTTTTGAAAGACATCTCCATAACTCTTCGAACAAGAAACCAGAAATGCTTGGATAGCAAGCATAAAATAATAATATATATAGCGTCGTTCAATAATTCGAAAGTTTGTGTGACATTATTGGACTATGTCGGAACTGAGGGACGATGTCCCTGAACCGAACCAAAAATTTCTAAGTCCACCGACGCTATCAGTTTCTTATCCGGCATCGCAGCATATGTTGTTCCGAAAGGGAAAGCTTGAAATCCACCGAATCCCTTTCGGTATCCCGTCGGACCGGATGAAACTTTCGGGCGTCCGTACCCGCTTCCGCGGAGCGTCCCGACCCAGCATCGTCGGATAAAATATATGCGACAGATTCAGTTGATGCTGGGATGCTGCGATAAACTGTGCTATTAAGGAAAGCACGTCCGTTCCCGAGGCCTGTGCAGTAGCGGACTTACGATGCATTGCCGCTGGAAGCTCCGTGTACGTTGACTCCCGCATACTTCCTATGCGAACGTCCGGAGACTGCAGGCCTCGAGTCCCCGGCTACCGACCCAGCGCTGTCGGATAATTCTCGATCCGACACCGTTTCTGTCGGCTGCTGGGATGCTGCGATAAGCTGTGCTATGTGCACAAGAATGTCCGGCGTCGAGACCTGCGGAGGCGCAGTCTATCGCTGCTTCGCCGAGGGCAGCTCCGCATCAGATGGCTCCCGCATACTTTTCCTATGCGAACGTCCGGAGTCCATCGGTCTCGAATCCCTGGCTGCCGGATGGTGTGACCTGGTCGCCGAAGAATCCTTGATCGGCGAAGCTGGTAATATATCGGCGGTCACGCAGCCAAGGTGCGGTCGTGTGCGCTGACGAGAAGAGGAAGCCTTAGCAGTCTCAGCGGACTGCCTATACAACGGAGCGTCCCGAGCGACGGACGTATGCTCCGCTAACGACACATTTGTACCACAACATCTGGGGCCAGATGTTGTTGAATGAGAGAGGGGCCTCTCTCGCTTGCCGTCCGGATGGACCGGAACGAGCTATGAACCGGACTAAAAGGCTTCCTCCGTTCTCCCTCCGATCCGCCGTCACTGGGTGTGCATTAAGTTAATTTTATAGTGCTCGCATCACCCCAAAATTCCTTCTAGACCGCAACGGACGAACCCGGCTGCCGAACCATTCGGTGAATGGACGCTACACCGGGCGAGCTAGCGGACGTCAAAGGCCGTCGAACCTACTAGGGTCCTCTTAGGCAATTGGCGTATTACATGAGCACTTTTCCGCTAGCCCTTCATTAATTGTGACGACGGAGGCACACTGTTGGAAGACATCACAGATACATCACCCTAATCTTGATCGTCTGAAATAGAAATTGATAAAGTAGAGTGACCCTGCGGGGAAAGGACCGGAGTGTCCAAATCCCCAACAACATACCGTGACATACGCTTCCCATATTGTCATCGAAATCATACGATACAGAACCGGAGTTAATGCGAGTACACTGACCACATATAGAATGATAATAAGGTCAGAGGAAGACTTCCTCTTAAAACAATTGATCAATATCCTTTCAATGTGAAAAGAAAACAAGTCCTGGTACTCGCACTAACCCCTGGCAATCAAAATACATAATAATAATATGATCCATTAATATAGAAAAAATAATTGAAATCAAAATATTTTGAAAAAATATTTTTTCAGAACAGCCCAAGTTTCTGAAAAGTAACGTTGAGCCCCAATGGATCCCAAGCCTAAGTGTGGACAAAAATTTTAAAAATATTTTAAACAATTTATTCAACACTTACGAACAATAATAATGTATCTAGTTATGATTGAAATAACATAAAGATATTATTATTTAGAAATCCCCCCCTCACACAGAGGGCTGTTGTAAATGTAAACAATGAGTGTAAAAACACTAAAATAAGACTCCAGGCACCCAGGCCCGAAATCAGTTACCAAAATACACCATCTGATGCAAAACAGAGACTTCCAGGGAAGAAACTGCAGAACATCAGATGGTAGATGCAGAACACAACGCCTAACCACCCGTAGGTGAAGACGTAAACATGGGGAAAGAACAGAATTCATTCTGTTATTCAGCTAAACTCCCAAGAAATTTTAGTAATAATAATTACAGAAATTATGCCAAAAGCATGGGAGAATAGCAAGGGGGAACTTAAAGGACAGGGAGAGAGGAAAAACACTTGTAAAAACAGTGTAACTAAATAATCAGAATGACAACAAAATGGCTGCTGCCTTGAAAATAGGTAACTTAACATAATTTCATTAAAAAATTTTAAGTTACAGCCCTGATAATATTCTGTCACACATTCTTTTCCTCTCCTCCTTTTCTATCCTCCTTAGAATCACCATTTCACTAATATTTATGTGTCTGGCATCATTTAAACTGAGATTTAAAAGCACAAAGATCAGTCAGATGTTAACTGATGAAGGGCCAAACTTAGAATGATAAATGGCGCCAATTTCGGAACGTCCTTGACACTGCGCATGCGCAGTAGGGGCGAAGTGTGGAGGGCCTCTCAGGACATGTTTTCTTTAGTTTTAGATGCAAATTTTGGGGATTGGGGGGCAAAATTTGTGTTTGGCCCTATATTTTAAGAGTTAGCACCAGCTATGTCTGGGTCATTGGTACAGTATAAAAATATCAGTTTTCATCGAAAGGCTCCAAGGGTATTCAATTCGAAACGTTTAACCTATGCTAATGTGTTCAGGTAACATCTCAAGATGTGCATGAAGGTTTCGGTATTTTGATTTTGCCCCCGGTTATCGTTAGAAAAACAGTTTTCATCGAAAGGCTCCAAGAGAGTTTAATTCAAAATGTTTAAACTATGCTAATGTGTTCAGGTAACATCTCTAGATGGGTATGAAGGTTTTGGAATTTTGATTTTGCCTCATTTTCCCACTTTAATCGTTAGAAAATCAGTTTTCATCGAAAGGCTCCTAGGGTATTTAATTCGAAAGGCTTAAACTATGCTAATGTGTTCTGGTAACATCTCTAGATGTGCATGAAGGTTTCGGAATTTTGATTTTGCCCTCGGTGGTTCCAGTGGAACCACTTTTATCGTTAGAAAATCAGTTTTCATCGAAAGGCTCCTAGTGTATTCAATTCGAAACGTTTGAGCTATGCTAATGTGTTCAGGTAACATCTCTAGATGTGCATGAAGGTTTCGGAATTTTGATTTTGTCCCCTGTGGCTCCAGTGGAACCACTATTATCATTAGAAAATCAGTTTTCATCGAAAGGCTCCTTGTGTATTCAATTTTCGAAAGGCTCCTTGTGTATTCAATTTGAAATGTTTAAACTATACAATGTGTTCAGGTAAAATCTCCAGATGTGCATGAAGGTTTCGGTATTTTGATTTTGCCCTCAGTGGTTCCAGTGGAACCACTTTTATCGTTAGAAAATAAGTTTTCATCGAAAGGCTCCTAGGGTATTCAATTCAAAACGTTTCAACTATGCTAATGTGTTCTGGTAACATCTCTAGATGTGCATGAAGGTTTAGGAATTTTGATTTTTTCCCCGGTGGTTCCAGAGGAACCACTTTTATCGTTCGGATCAGTTTTCATCGAAAGGCTCCTAGGGTATTCCATTCGAAACGTTACAACTATGCTAATGTGTTCAGGTAACATCTCTAGATGTGCATGAAGGTTTCAGAATTTTGATTTTGCCCCTGGTGGTTCCAATGGAACCACTTTTATCGTTAGAAAATCAGTTTTCATCGAAAGGCTCCTAGGGTATTCAATTCGATACGTTTAAAATATGCTAATGTGTTTACGTAACATCTCAAGATGTGCATGAAGGTTTCGGTATTTTGATTTTGCCCCCGGTTATCGTTAGAAAAACAGTTTTCATCCAAAGGCTCCAAGGGAGTTTAATTCAAAATGTTTAAACTATGCTAATGTGTTCAGGTAACATCTCTAGATGGGTATGAAGGTTTTGGAATTTTGATTTTGCCTCATTTTCCCACTTTAATCGTTAGAAAATCAGTTTTCATCGAAAGGCTCCTAGGGTATTTAATTCGAAAGGCTTAAACTATGCTAATGTGTTCTGGTAACATCTCTAGATGTGCATGAAGGTTTCGGAATTTTGATTTTGCCCTCGGTGGTTCCAGTGGAACCACTTTTATCGTTAGAAAATCAGTTTTCATCGAAAGGCTCCTAGTGTATTCAATTCGAAACGTTTGAGCTATGCTAATGTGTTCAGGTAACATCTCTAGATGTGCATGAAGGTTTCGGAATTTTGATTTTGTCCCCTGTGGCTCCAGTGGAACCACTATTATCATTAGAAAGTTAAAAAATTTATAGTAATTTATATATTTTTTATACTTACCAATGACCCAGACATAGCTGGTGCTAACTCTTAAAATATAGGGCCAAACACAAATTTTGCCCCCCAATCCCCAAAATTTGCATCTAAAACTAAAGAAAACATGTCCTGAGAGGCCCTCCACACTTCGCCCCTACTGCGCATGCGCAGTGTCAAGGACGTTCCGAAATTGGCGCCATTTATCATTCTAATAACCAGTGCCTGGTAAGCGCTATGTACTCAGCGGGGAGGCAAGAGTTCCCAACTCCTGGGAGGGCCATCCCCGTCTGGGTCATTGGTAAGTATAAAAAATATATAAATTACTATAAATTTTTTAACATTTTTATACTGTACCAATGACCCAGACATAGCTGAATAGTAAAAAGGCTGGAGGGCCAAGGACATAGAGCAAAATGGAATACGCTCAATAAAATAAAATAGAGTCATCCCCTGTAGGGAAAAGAAGTAATAGGCCTTACATGTATCTTTCTTATTTATGATAAATTAGAAAGATACAACACCTTCCAAAAATTGAGCTTCATACATCCATGTACTCTATTAATATCCAATAATCCTTATACTAATAATTTTTAAAGTAAGCCAATAATAAAGTAAGTCTAGAGAATAGAGACTCTTATACTCCTAAAAGTGTGTGAGAATTGCATAATCATGTCCGTTGACATATGCAATATTCAAAAGCTATACTTTAAAAACTAAGACTTGAATGAATTTTATAAACTAAAACTTCTCACTAAACAACCATCCCAATAACAGCTCAGAATTACTAACTCCGGAGGAGGCATCCCCTTGTTTTCATAGTAAAAACAGGTGACCCAAGGGAACACCCTCCCCCCCCCCCCCTTTTTCTTGCCCTGGGTCAAATAGCCCAGAGCGAAGAGGGCAGCCGAACGGAGACACTGCCGAAACAGACAGCCTACCTAGCTATAGTAGCAACTGTTAAGTGAATGACATTCTGAGCAGTAGATAATAGACCTAACAATAGAGGCCTCCAGAAATGGACTCGATATTTCTGAGATAAAATTCATGAATGGATGGCTGAGCGCAATGAGCAGCCTTCAAAAATCTATAATAGCAACACTATTAATGTAAGCCCAAGAAGTAGAAGAACTCTTACTTCATGAGCCGAAATCTTAAGCACAACTGCTAAGCCAATGATATACCATAAGCAGTACGCTAGTTAATAGAATCCATTAACAATAAAATGGAGCGTAACGTCCTTCTACTAGACATCAAAGACAGAAGAAGCTTACGCCCTTGTAATAAACAGATATCTGTTTATAATACATAAACTGTACCCGGAAAGAGTAAAGGCCTATGCCCATACGAAGACGGAAGGACCTTAAAATAATAGGTTCCGGATAATAGGAGCCTAACTCTTATGCAACAATCCAACCTAAATAGTAACGGAAGTATTGATTCCGAAACTATGAAAGTGAAAATCATCCATCGATAGTGCATGAAACTCACTGACTCTACAGTAAAAGAGAAACCAACAGAATTACTGTCTAAAAGGTCAGAATTTGAAAACTACTGTTTCCAGAGGCTCAAATGATTACTTAGCTAAATAAGAACCTGAAGTTAAAATCCGTATAGGAATTTAATCTAAAGATTCTAAGTCTAATTATCAAAAAGTTACTAACTGACTTAGATAAAGAGACAAAAGACTCAATTGTAAACTATCGTAGAGTGCATAGGTATGAGGTAACATAAACCTATAACCTAAATAACAACAGGCTGCAGTAGATCTTGTGAAACAAGTATACTAAAAAATAGCAATGAGTAGTATGGAGGGATCAACCATATGAACATAATGATCCCTACACCACGACGGAAGAGCCTCCACTTTAGTCGCATAGAATAGCGAAGAAGAGGATCTCCTATAGTAAGAAATCGCGTCCAAAGCTCGTCCAGTACAGTGCTTACAATGCAATACGGACCACACAACGGAATACAAGAAGGTTGCGACCTTGCTGGTTGTGATAAAGATGACACGATTTACACAGTGAAAAAAGATCCTCACATAGAGGAAGATTTCACGTTAAGATCCACAGTAGACAAGAGAGTAAATTACTCATGATCTCTGTGAAGATAGAGATGCTATCAACAGAAATGTATTGTGGTTGTTTATCTTAGCAATACCTGCTAAAACAACAGCGCCGGAGGATACGCGTATCCTATCATTCCGTCCTATAGATCAATAGAGCGTTAACAGTATTAGCTCAGAGATCTGGACAAGCCAACACATACGTCTGCAATTGATTAGCAAGCTGTGTCATAAATAAAACATCATTGGGCGCTCCCATAGATAGCAAATCTGATTGAATACTTGTTTGTTGAGAGTCCATTCTGACAGCAACAAGCGACCCGTAAGAGAACGGGAGTGCGATAAAACAATCAGACGACCCAGAATATGACGGACCAAAACTGAACTTGGTGTACTATAACCAACAGACGGATTCTTTCCATTAAATTGAATAACGGAAACGAAAGAGTGCCTTCTTGGTTCCGGAGATACGCCACTACTGTCGAATTAAAGGACAGGAATTTGGGCATGCATTTATGAATAATGTTCATGCAATGACATAAAGCAAGCCTAAAAAACATTATTCCGCGGAAGTTAACTGATAGCTAAAAGACTGCGGAACCCAAAGACCCTGGCACTTCGAATCCGTAGGGATCAGTATATATCCCAATCTGTTTGACTGGCCACCGTCATAACAGCCACACTCGGGTCCGGCAACTGCGGCGGCACTCTCTGAGCCAACCACCGAATGTTTGCCCCAGTCTGAATCTCTTGTAACACTAGATAGACAAGAGAATGTATAAATCAAGCAATTCATAGATTGCCGGAAAGTTGCCGTCGAAGAGAAGCTCCTCCGAGAACGAAGCGACTCTGAGAGAGTTCTTAACCTACTATCCACGCGTGGATGTAGCTAGGGCTGCATCACGTCTAACCAACTCCAATCAGCCACTGAAGGGCGGAGTTATACGTGAACAAACTACTGCCCTCAAAAGAAATTACATTGAGAATAATATCCCGTAAATCTTTTCTTGAAGACGTAATGATAACGCCTCAGTAAGGCGGATTACGTATAATAAAGCGTCTAAGTTAAGTCTACTATACATAATGTCGTTCCCAACATTGAAATTGGAAAAGACATAAACGGCGAAAAAGAATATATGCAGTCTTTAATCACACCGTCTAGACGCATATGAACTCTCGGTATGCCCTGCTCTGCCAAAATAAACTATATGTAAAAAAGATAAAATGGCAGAAATGAGCCACGCGGACAAGAAACTAAACTATCATGCTTAGTAGCAAGCTTGTATATATATATAAATATATAGCGTCGAAAAATAAAACACATGTTGTAATGACAATATTGGACTGCGTCGGTAAGTCAGGGACAAAGTCCCTGTACCGATCGAAAAATCCGAGTCCAATGACGCTATAAGTCTCTTATCCAAGATCGCAGCAATGAAGTCCGAAAAATAATCACTGGAAGAAATGCCAGAAGATATGAAAGGCATCTTCCGATACTACTAAAGGGAAAACTCGAAATCTTTCGAATCCCTTTCGCCATCCTGTGGGACCCTATAAAGCGTTCGGTCGTCCGTAGCTTGATGCAACCGCGGACCGCACCGACCCAGCGCCGTCGGATAATTCCTGATTCGATCGAGAAACCGTCAATTGCTGGGAAGCTGCGAAACAACTGTGCTAACTCGGATAGCACGTCCGTCACTGAGGCCTGAGGAGCAGCGGTCTTACGATGCATTGCCGCAGGAAGCTCCGAGATCGTTACCCCGTGCATACTTCCAATATGCGAGCGAACGGAGTGTATAGGCCTCGTGTCCCTTGGCTACCGGATGGCGCGACCTATTCGCTGTGGAATCACTGAATGCCAAAACTGATCGGATACTCGAGGTCACGTAGCCAATGTGCGGTCGTGTGCCCTGCTGTGAGGATGAGGAAGCATTAAAGACAGTCTCTCGGACTGTCAATATAACGGAGCGTCCCGAGCAACGGACATATGCTCCGAATGTAAAATATCTGAACCACAACATGCGGTCCCCTATGTTGTTGGCTTCCTCCGATCTGTCCTCAATCTGCCGTCACTGGGTGAGTACTAAAGTAATTAAAGTGCTCGCATCACCCAAATCTCCTTCCTAAACCGCAACGGACGAACCCGGCAGCCGAACCATTCGATGAATGTACGCTACACCGGGTGAGCTAGCGAATGTCACTCCGTAAGCGATAGACATATTCCATGAGCACTTATTGCCGCTAACTCTTCATTAACTATGACGACAGAGGCACACTTTTGAAAGACATCTCCATAACTCTTCGAACAAGAAACCAGAAATGCTTGGATAGCAAGCATAAAATAATAATATATATAGCGTCGTTCAATAATTCGAAAGTTTGTGACATTATTGGACTATGTCGGAACTGAGGGACGATGTCCCTGAACCGAACCAAAAATTTCTAAGTCCACCGACGCTATCAGTTTCTTATCCGGCATCGCAGCATATGTTGTTCCGAAAGGGAAAGCTTGAAATCAACCGAATCCCTTTCGGTATCCCGTCGGACCGGATGAAACTTTCGGACGTCCGTACCCGCTTCCGCGGAGCGTCCCGACCCAGCATCGACGGATAAAATATATGCGACAGATACAGTTGATGCTGGGATGCCGCGATAAACTGTGCTAATAAGGAAAGCACGTCCGTTCCCGAGGCCTGTGCAGTAGCGGACTTACGATGCATTGCCGCTGGAAGCTCCGTGTACGTTGACTCCCGCATACTTCCTATGCGAACGTCCGGAGTCTGCAGGCCTCGAGTCCCCGGCTACCGACCCAGCACTGTCGGATAATTCTCGATCCGACACCGTTCCTGTCGGCTGCTGGGATGCTGCGATAAGCTGTGGTATGTGCACAAGAATGTCTGGCGTCGAGACCTGCGGAGGCGCAGTCTATCGCTGCTTCACCGAGGGCAGCTCCGCATCAGATGGCTCCCGCATACTTTTCCTATGCGAACGTCCGGAGTCCATCGGTCTCGAATCCCTGGCTGCCGGATGGTGTGACCTGGTCGCCGAAGAATCCTTGATCGGCGAAGCTGGTAATATATCGGCGGTCACGCAGCCAAGGTGCGGTCGTGTGCGCTGACGAGAAGAGGAAGCCTTAGCAGTCTCAGCGGACTGCCTATACAACGGAGCGTCCCGAGCGACGGACGTATGCTCCGCTAACGACACATTTGTACCACAACGTCTGGGGCCAGATGTTGTTGAACGAGAGAGGGGCCTCTCTCGCTTGCCGTCCGGATGGACCGGAACGAGCTATGAACCGGACTAAAAGGCTTCCTCCGTTCTCCCTCCGATCCGCCGTCACTGGGTGTGCATTAAGTTAATTTTATAGTGCTCGCATCACCCCAAAATTCCTTCTAGACCGCAACGGACGAACCCGGCTGCCGAACCATTCGGTGAATGGACGCTACACCGGGCGAGCTAGCGGACGTCAAAGGCCGTCGAACCTACTAGGGTCCTCTTAGGCAATTGGCGTATTACATGAGCACTTTTCCGCTAGCCCTTCATTAATTGTGACGACGGAGGCACACTGTTGGAAGACATCACAGATACATCACCCTAATCTTGATCGTCTGAAATAGAAATTGATAAAGTAGAGTGACCCTGCGGGGAAAGGACCGGAATGTCCAAATCCCCAACAACATACCGTGACATACGCTTCCCATATTGTCATCGAAATCATACGATACAGAACCGGAGTTAATGCGAGTACACCGACCACATATAGAATGATAATAAGGTCAGAGGAAGACTTCCTCTTAAAACAATTGATCAATATCCTTTCAATGTGAAAAGAAACAAGTCCTGGTACTCGCACTAACCCCTGGCAATCAAAATACATAATAATAATATGATCCATTAATATAGAAAAAATAATTGAAATCAAAATATTTTGAAAAAATATTTTTTCAGAACAGCCCAAGTTTCTGAAAAGTAACGTTGAGCCCCAATGGATCCCAAGCCTAAGTGTGGACAAAAATTTTAAAAATATTTTAAACAATTTATTCAACACTTACGAACAATAATAATGTATCTAGTTATGATTAAAATAACATAAAGATATTATTATTTAGAAATCCCCCCCTCACACAGAGGGCTGTTGTAAATGTAAACAATGAGTGTAAAAACACTAAAATAAGACTCCAGGCACCCAGGCCCGAAATCAGTTACCAAAAATACACCATCTGATGCAAAACAGAGACTTCCAGGGAAGAAACTGCAGAACATCAGATGGTAGATGCAGAACACAACGCCTAACCACCCGTAGGTGAAGACGTAAACATGGGGAAAGAACAGAATTCATTCTGTTATTCAGCTAAACTCCCAAGAAATTTTAGTAATAATAATTACAGAAATTATGCCAAAAGCATGGGAGAATAGCAAGGGGGAACTTAAAGGACAGGGAGAGAGGAAAAACACTTGAAAAAACAGTGTAACTAAATAATCAGAATGACAACAAAATGGCTGCTGCCTTGAAAATAGGTAACTTAACATAATTTCATTAAAAAATTTTAAGTTACAGCCCTGATAATATTCTGTCACACATTCTTTTCCTCTCCTCCTTTTCTATCCTCCTTAGAATCACCATTTCACTAATATTTATGTGTCTGGCATCATTTAAACTGAGATTTAAAAGCACAAAGATCAGTCAGATGTTAACTGATGAAGGGCCAAACTTAGAATGATAAATGGCGCCAATTTCGGAACGTCCTTGACACTGCGCATGCGCAGTAGGGGCGAAGTGTGGAGGGCCTCTCAGGACATGTTTTCTTTAGTTTTAGATGCAAATTTTGGGGATTGGGGGGCAAAATTTGTGTTTGGCCCTATATTTTAAGAGTTAGCACCAGCTATGTCTGGGTCATTGGTACAGTATAAAAATATCAGTTTTCATCGAAAGGCTCCTTGTGTATTCAATTTTCGAAAGGCTCCTTGTGTATTCAATTTGAAATGTTTAAACTATACAATGTGTTCAGGTAAAATCTCCAGATGTGCATGAAGGTTTCGGTATTTTGATTTTGCCCTCAGTGGTTCCAGTGGAACCACTTTTATCGTTAGAAAATAAGTTTTCATCGAAAGGCTCCTAGGGTATTCAATTCAAAACGTTTCAACTATGCTAATGTGTTCTGGTAACATCTCTAGATGTGCATGAAGGTTTAGGAATTTTGATTTTTTCCCCAGTGGTTCCAGAGGAACCACTTTTATCGTTAGGATCAGTTTTCATCGAAAGGCTCCTAGGGTATTCCATTCGAAACGTTACAACTATGCTAATGTGTTCAGGTAACATCTCTAGATGTGCATGAAGGTTTCGGAATTTTGATTTTGGCCCCGGTTATCGTTACAAAATCAGTTTTCATCGAAAGCCTCCTATGGCATTTAATTCAAAAGGCTTAAACTATGCAAATGTGTTCAGGTAACATCTCCAGATGTGCATGAAGGTTTCGGAATTTTGATTTTGCCCCCGGTGGTTCCAGTGGAACCACTTTTATTGTTAGAAATCAGTTTTCATCGAAAGGCTCCTAGGGTATATAATTTGAAATGCTTAAACTATGCTAATGTGTTCAGGTAACATCTTTAGATGTGCATGAAGGTTTCGGAATTTTGATTTTGCCCCCGGTGGTTCCAGTGGAACCGCTTTTATCGTTAGAAAGTTAAAAAATTTATAGTAATTTATATATTTTTTATACTTACCAATGACCCAGACATAGCTGGTGCTAACTCTTAAAAATCTAGGGCCAAACACAAATTTTGCCCCTCAATCCCCAAAATTTGCATCTAAACCCAAAAGAAATCATGTCCTAAAGGACCTCCATACTTTGCCCCTACTGCGCATGCGCAGTGTCAAGGACGTTCCGAAATTGGCGCCAATCATCATTCTTACTGGCAGTGCCTGGTCAGCGCTATGTACTCAGCGGGGAGGTATGAGTTCCCAACTCCTGGGAGGGCCATCCCCGTCTGGGTCATTGGTAAGTATAAAAAATATATAAACTAGATGGTGCCATTTGTGTGCGAAGCACACTATAGTATATCCCCGCATTTGCACTTTCCTTTTTGGTTAGTGCAGGATACAGACTTGGATAAAAAGGCTTCACGCATGTGTGTGATTTAAAATGATAAAACAGTATTTAATTTCCTTCTGAAGACTCACATGTGAAACTACTTCAATATTTCAAACAAGATACTTCACCCAACATGATGTATAAAGGGTAGTGTTCTGATCACATCATTGTCACATGATTGAAAAACCACTTGGACCCAAATCAAAATTCCAAAACCTTCATGCACATCTACAGATGCTATCTGAACATGTTAACATGTTTAAACGTTTCGAATTCAATACCCTAAGAGCCTTTGAGCGGACAAAGATTTTCTGAGGGTAAAAGTGGTTCCACTGGAACCACTTGGACCCAAATGAAAATTCCAAAACCTTCATGCACATCTACAGATGCTATCTGAACATGTTAACATGGTTTAAACATTTCGAATTCAATACCCTAAGAGCCTTTGAGCGGACAAAGATTTTGTAAGGATAAAAGTGGTTCCACTGGAACCACCTGGAACAAAATCAAAATTCCGAAACCTTCATGCACATCTACAGATGCTATCTGAACATGTTAACATGGTTTAAAAGTTTCGAATTCAATACCCTAAGAGCCTTTGAGCGGACAAAGATTTTCTAAGGATAAAAGTGGTTCCACTGGAACCACTTGGACCCAAATCAAAATTCCGAAACCTTCATGCACATCTACAGATGCTATCTGAACATGTTAACATGGTTTAAACGTTTCGAATTCAATACCCTAAGAGCCTTTGAGCGGACAAAGATTTTCTGAGGGTAAAAGTGGTTCCACTGGAACCACTTGGACCCAAATCAAAATTGTGAAACCCTCATGCACATCTACAGATGCTATCTGAACATGTTAACATGGTTTAAACGTTTCGAATTTAATACCCTAAGAGCCTTTGAGCGGACAAAGATTTTCTAAAGATAAAAGTGGTTCCACTGGAACCACTTGGACCCAAATCAAAATTCCGAAACCTTCATGCACATCTACAGATGCTATCTGAACATGTTAACATGGTTTAAACGTTTCGAATTCAATACCCTAAGAACCTTTGAGTGGACAAAGATTTTCTAAGGATAAAAGTGGTTCCACTGGAACCACCTGGAACCAAATCAAAATTCCGAAACCTTCATGCACATCTACAGATGCTCTCTGAACATGTTAACATGGTTTAAACGTTTCGAATTCAATACCCTAAGAGCCTTTGAGCGGACAAAGACTTTCTAAGGATAAAAGTGGTTCCACTGGAACCACTTGGACCCAAATCAAAATTCCAAAACCTTCATGCACATCTACAGATGCTATCTGAACATGTTAACATGGTTTAAATGTTTCAAATTCAATACCCTACGAGCCTTTGTGTGGACAAAGATTTTCTAAGGATAAAAGTGGTTCCACTGGAACCACCTGGAACCAAATAAAAATTCCGAAACCTTCATGCACATCTACAGATGCTATCTGAACATGTTAACATGGTTTAAACGTTTCGAATTCAATACCCTAAGAGCCTTTGAGCGGACAAAGATTTTCTGAGGGTAAAAGTGGTTCCACTGGAACCACTTGGACCCAAATGAAAATTCCAAAACCTTCATGCACATCTACAGATGCTATCTGAACATGTTAACATAGTTTAAACATTTCGAATTCAATACCCTAAGAGCCTTTGAGCGGACAAAGATTTTGTAAGGATAAAAGTGGTTCCACTGGAACCACTTGGACCCAAATCAAAATCCCGAAACCTTCATGCACATGTACTGGTGATACCTGAACACATTAGCATAGTTTAAACATTAATGCAAGTGAATGTAACACCGGCTGGACGTACGGACGGACGGACGTACGGACGGAGATAACGACAATATCCCCGACGAAAGCGGGGATAATTACTATAAATTTTTTAACATTTTTATACTGTACCAATGACCCAGACATAGCTGAATAGTAAAAAGGCTGGAGGGCCTAGGACATAGAGGAAAATCCAATAAGCTCAACTATATAATATAGAGTGAACCCCTCAAGGAGAAAAGGAGTATTAGGCTTTACATGTATCTTTCTTATTTTATGATAAATTAGAAAGATACAATACCCTTCATAATTGAGCACAATAACATTCATGTTCTCTATTAACATCCAGTATAACCCATTATACTAATTATTTTTAAAGTAAGCCAATAAATAAAGTTAGTCCAGAGAATTGAGACTCTTTATATTCTTTAAAAGTGTCCGAGGATTGTATATTAACGCCCGTTTGACACTTGACATATACAAATGCTTCACACCGAGCTATACTTTAAAAATATGACATGAATGAATTTTTAACATTAATATTACACTTTAAAACCATCCCGGAAACGACTCAGAATTACTGACTCCGGAGGAGGAATTCCCTTGCTTTTCACTATAAAGCAGGTGACCTAAGGGAACACCCTCACCCCACCACCCCCCCCCCTCCCCCCCCCCCCCCCTTCCCCTTGCCCTGGGTCAAATAGCCCAGAGCGAAGAGGGCAGCAGGACGGAGTCACTGCCGGAACAGAAAGCCTGCATAACTATAGTTGCAACTGTTCAGTGGACGACATTCTGAGCAACAGATAACGGACCTAAACAATGCAGGTCTCCAGAAATGGACTCAATATTTCTGAGATAAAAATTTGTGAATGGGGATGGCTGAGACCAATAAGCAGCCTTCATTAAATTTGTAATAGCCACACTATTTGCGTAAGCCCAAGATGTAGAAAGAGCTCTTACTTCATGAGCCGAAATCTTAAGCACAGACTGCTGGGAAGAAGATAAATTTTCATAAGCAGTACGGATAGTTAATTGAATCCATCTAGCAATAGAATGGACTGAAATGTCCTTTTTATTAGGCATCACAGACAGAAAGAAACGTTTTCGTCCCTTTCTGATAAACTGAGATCTCTGTTTATAAATGCGTAAAGCTCTAACAGGACAGAGTAAAGGCCTATGCCCATCTGAAGACGGAAGAGCCTTAATAACAATAGGTTCCGGATATTTATTAGGAGCCTGATTCTTAGCTAAAAATCCAACATTAGTAGTGAAGGTAATAGTGTTCCCGACACTACGATAGTGAGAATCGTCCACCGATAGTGCATGAAGCTCACTGACTCTTCTAGCAGAAGAGAAAGCTAAGAGAAAAGCTGTCTTATAAGACAAGAATTTGAAATCTACTGTCCCAAGAGGCTCAAATGGCTTTTCCTTTAGTTTAAGAAGAACCCAAGCTAAATTCCACTTAGGAATTAATCTAAGAGTTCTGGGTCTATTTATCGAGAAGTTTCTAACTAACTTAGATCAAGAGACATTAGATCCAATTTGTAAACTATCGTGGTGTGCATAGGTATCAGATAACATAGACCTATAACCCTTAATAGTAACAGGCTGCAGTTTGATTTCGTCAAACAAGTATACTAGAAAGTTTGCAATGTCTGGTATGGAGGGATCAAAAATATCAACAGAATGATCCCTACACCAACGACGAAAAACCTTCCACTTAGCCGCATAATTTAGCGAAGAGGAGGTCCTCCTACAGTTAGAAATCGCGTCCACTGCTCGTCCTGTAAAGTGCTTGCCATGCAAGAAGGACCGCACAACGGAAAAACGTGAAGGTTGAGACCTTGCGGGTTGTGATGAAGTCGACACGGTTTCCCCTGCAAAAGAAGATCCTCCCGTGGAGGAAGCTTTCACGGTAGGTCCCACAACAGACACCTGAGTAGATTTATCCACGGTCTCTGTGGAGACAGAGATGCTACCAACAGAATCTTGCAGTGAGATTGTTTTATCTTTAGCAATACTTGCTGAATCAACGGCGCTGGAGGATACGCATATCCTATCATTCCGTCCCATGAGATCGATAGAGCGTCTACTGCAAATGCTCTTGGATCCGGGCATGGTGACATATACGTCTGCAACTGATTGTTGAGATGTGTCGCAAATAAGTCTATCATTGGCCGTTCCCACTGGCAGCAAATCTGATTGAATACTTGTTTGTTGAGAGTCCACTCCGACGGCAACAAGCGAGCCTTCCGTGAAAGGGAGTCTGCTAGTACATTCAGACGACCCGGTATATGACGGACCGAAAGTAGAACTTGATGTTCTAGAGCAAACAGAAGGATTCTCTCCTTTAGCTTGGATAACGGAACGGAATGAGTGCCTCCCTGGTTCCGTATATACGCCACTACTGTCGTATTGTCGGACAGAATTTGGACATGAGCTTTGAGAATAATGTCCATCCAATGACGTAACGCAAGCCAAATTGACATCATTTCCTTGATGTTTATGTGCTTGCTCAGGAACTGTGGATCCCAAAGACCCTGGCATCTCAAATCCATTGGGATCAATGTTGCACCCCAACCTGTTTGACTGGCATCCGTCGTAATGGTAAAACTCGGATCCGGCAACTGCAGCGGAACTCCCTGAGTTAACCACTGAATGTTTGCCCAAGTCTGAATCTCTTGTTTCACTTGATCTGACAAGAGAACGTCTATGTCGAGAGAATGAATCTTCACGCTCCAATTCTGAGTTAAGAAAATTTGGAGAGGACGAGTGCGTAACCGCCCCATCGGAATGAGATCCGCGGCGGCTCCGCACAGACCTATCAGTCTCATAAACTCCCTCGCTGTGACTTTGTCTGCATGAAGACAATAGCGAGCGTAACAACTGACTAATTTCGCTCTGGTTAACGGCAGACGAACGAGATTGTTGTGCGTCTCGAAGCTCATTCCCAGATGAGTGAATGACTTGGACGGCACCAGATCCGACTTCTCCTCGTTTATAACAAAACCGAGACGTCGGAGCAATCGAAGCAGATTCTGCACATCGTTCTGAAGCGTTAACTCGTTGCCGTACCTCTGAAGAATGTCGTCCAGGTAGGCTGACGTTACCGCAGACGAATGAGCTCGGAAATACATCATTACCGAGTTCATTACCCGAGTGAAAGCCCAGGGTGCTAGGTTCAATCCGAAGCACATCGCCCGGAATTGATACACAACTCCTAGGACTGCGAAGCGTAGATACTTTCTGAATGTCGAATGTACCATGACATGAAAGTACGCATCCTTGAGATCTATGCTTGTAGCATAATCGTTCACCCGAATACTCGCTCTGACCGACCGAATCGTCTCCATATAAAATTTCGGAGCGACGATCAGCTTGTTTATCCAGCTCAAATCTATGACTGGACGGAACGAGCCGTCTGGTTTCGGAACCAGAAACAGATGGCTGTAGAATCCCGGTGTTTCCTGGTCTTCTACGACCTCTACCGCGTTCTTCATTAAAAGAGACTGCACCTCCAATAACAGAGCGTCTCTTTTCTGCGGATTTGACGGAAGTTGAGTCCATTTTGGACTTCGAGTTAAAGGAGGCTTTCGTTTGAAGGATATTCTTAGACCTTCCGAAATCACCCCTCTCACCCAAGGGTCGTCCGTAATCGACGCCCACTCTTCTGAAAAACGCGACAACCTTCCGCCAACCGGAACACGATAGAGGTTGAAGCCATCACCTCCTGGACCTGCGAGGCCTGCGGGAGGAGAAACCACATCCTCCACGACCCGCACTTCGTCCTGTCGACCTCGGGGCGTCCGACCGATTGTCCCGGCCCGAAGGACGTCCCGCACGTGAGTCGCTGCCTTGATGGTCTCTTGAGTAAGACCAAGAGGACGCACCGGAACCTCTATAGGAACCTTTCTTGGGCGCATTAGACCCAGAAGTGCCTGTCTTATTCTTCTCTGCCATATCCGACTTTTTGGAAGCGGATTTAAACAGCAGAGAATCCGAAGCTTTCTTAGTAATTTTATCGTAGATTGCAGAAAGCTTGCCGTCGAATAGAAGTTCTCCGGAGACCGAAGCGACTCTGAGAGAGTTCTTCACCTTACTATCCACGCGTGTGGATGTAGCTAGGGCTGCGTCACGTCTAACCAACTCCAGGTTTGCCACTGAGAGGGC
This sequence comes from Pictodentalium vernedei, assembly GCA_031216915.1. Lineage (NCBI taxonomy): Eukaryota > Metazoa > Mollusca > Scaphopoda > Dentaliida > Dentaliidae > Pictodentalium > Pictodentalium vernedei. Next base: position 531,794,435 of record CM062297.1, on the reverse strand, counting down.
AGAGTTATACGTGGAATAAGCCACTGCCCTTGAAAGAAGTCTTAAAGAGGATTGTATATCCTGGAATTCTTTCCCTTGAAGACGCAGTGATAACGCCTTTGTAAGGTGGTCTGCGTAAGATAAAGCATCTAAACTGGCCCTGTTAGACGTGATTGTCGTATCCAACACCGCGGTTGGAACTGACATAGACGACGGTAATGACAATTCTAAGTCTTCCGCCTCGTCGTCAAGATGCAGAGGAACCCTCGGAATACCCTGTCCTGCCGCATCGAATTTATTCCTTGCATTAATGAAAAGCAGGTTAAGAGCATTGGAGGACAAGAAACCAGCTTTGCCTGTTTTGGAAGCAAGCTTGAATATAGCGTCGTTCAATAATTCAAATGTTCTTGTGACATTATTGGACTGAGACGGAAACTCAGGGACGATGTCTCTGAACCGCTCGAAGAATTCAGTGTCCAATGACACTATCAGTCTCTTGTCCGGTACCGCAGCAGTCTGGCCCGACGGAACAACGTGAGGAAGGAAGTGCCGGATGAAATCCATGGCGGCTTTATGTTGTTCCGAAAGGGATAGCTCCAAGTCATCCGTATCCCTTTCACCATCCGGTCGGACCTCACGATGCTCCCGATCGTCCGCACCCGATGCTTCGGCGGAGCGTACCGACCCAGCGCCGATTCTGTCGATTGCTGGAATGCTGCGATAATTTGTGCTATCTGAGCAAGCACGTCCGTCATCGAGGCCTGCGGAGTAGCGGTCTTTTGCTGCTTAGTCTCGGGAAGCTCCGCATCAACTGACTCCCGCATACTCTTCCTATGCGAACGTCCGGAGTCTACCGGCCTCGTGTCCCTGGCTACCGGATGGCGTGACCTGGTCGCCGAAGAATCCCTTATCGGCGAAGCTGGTAGAATATCCGCGGTCACGTAGCCAAGGTGCGGTCGTGTGCGCTGGTGAGAGGATGAGGAAGCCTGAGCAGTCTCCGCGGACTGCCTAAACAACGGAGCGTCCCGAGCGACGGACGTGTGCTCCGCTTGCGACACATTTTGTACCACAACATCAGGTCCCTGATGTTGTTGTACGAGAGAGGGGCCTCTCTCACTCGCTGCCTGGCTGGACCTGGACGAGCTAGGAACCGGACTAGAAGGCTTCCTCCGATCTCTCCTAACATCCGCCGTCACTGGGTGTGCACCTTGTATGTTTATAGTGCTCGCATCACCCAACATTTCCTCCTGGACCGCAACGGACGAACCCGGATGCCAAACCATTCGGTGAATGGACGCTACACCGGGTGAGCTAGCGGATGACAGCGCCGTCGATCCTACTCGGGACCTCTTAGGCATCTGTCGTATCTCCAGGAGCACTTTTGCCGCTAGCTCTTCATTCAATTGTGACGGAAGCGCACTCTTGGAAGATAACATGGAAACATCACCCTGTTCTTGTTCCTCTGAAATAGAAACTGATAGACTAGAGTGACCCTGCGGATAAAGGACCGGCATAGCCCTTTCTCCACTAACAACATACCGTGACACACGTTTCCAATGTTTGTCATCCCAATATTGACATATTGAACAGGAGTTAGTGCGAGTACACTGACTACAATTAATACAATGATCATGAAAGTCAGAGGAAGATTTCTTCCTATTACAATTTGAACAATGTCCTTTCATTGTGAAAAGACAACAACAAGTCCTAGTACTCGCACAAACCCCTAAACACAAAGATACATAATAACATGATCCATTAACATTGAAAAAAGCAAATGAAATTCAAAATAATTTTGAAAAATATTTTTTCAGCGAAGCCCAAGTTTCTGAAAAGTAACGTTGAGCCCCAATGGATCCCAAGGGTAAGTGTGGTCAAAAATTTTAAAATTATTTTAAATAATTATTGCAACACTTACGGATAATAATAATGTATCTAGTAATGAGTAAACTACTCCAAAGGCAAAAAGCCCCCCTCAAAAGAGACTGTTGCCAATGTAAACAAGAGGCCCCAAGGGGCCTGAGGGCACTCACCTGACATGGTAGCCTAAATTTATATCAACCCAGAGAATTGATTTCAACAAGTTGCATCTGCTCCTCCTAAGAAAAGCTTATACCAAAAGTCCAAAGATTCTGACCAGTGGATCTAAAAAAAAAAAGATTTTTAAAGAATATTCCTCATATTGAACGAAGTTATAATTCAGGCTCCCACAGGGGGCCCATATATGAACCCAGGGACTTGGCTTTAACAAACTTGAATCTCACCCCCCTAAGGATGCTGCACACCAAATATCAAAACATTCCGACTGCTGATCTGAAGAAGAAGATTTTTAAAGAAAAGTCCTCATTTTGAACTAAGTTACAATTCAAGCTCCCACGGTGAGTCCAAATATGGACCTAGGGACATGGCTTGAACAAACTTGAATCTCACCCCCTAAGGATGCTGCATACCAAATATCAAAACATTCCGACTGCTGGATCTGAAGAAGATTTTTAAAGAAAATTCCTCATTTTGAACTAAGTTATAATTCGGGCTACCACAGTGAGCCCAAATATGAACCCAGGGACTTGGCTTGAACAAACTTGAATCTCACCCCCCTAAGCATGGTGCATACCCAATATCAGAAGATTCTGCCTGCTGGATCTTGAGAAGAAGATTTTCAAAGAAATTTGCCTGAAATGCACTAAGTTCAAATTTGGGCTCCTATACTGAGCCCAAATATAAACCCAGGGAGCCGATTTGAACAAATTGGAATCAGATCCACCCCACAATGTTGCATACCAAATATCAAAAGATTCTGCCTGCTGGATCTGGAGAAGAAGATTTTTTAAGGATTTTGCCTGAAATGCACTAAGTTAAAATTTGGGCTCCTATACGGAGCCCAAATATAAACCCAGGGGGCTGCTTTGAACAAACTTGAATCAGATCCACCCCACAATGTTGCTTACCAAATATGAAAAGATTCTGAAGCTGGATCTGGAGAAGAAGATTTTTTAAGAAATTTGCCTGAAATGCACTAAGTTCGAATTCGAGCTTCTATAGTGAGCCCAAATATGAATCTAGGAAGCCGATTTGAACAAACTTGAATCAGATCCACCCCACAATGTTGCATACCAAATATCAAAAGATTCTGCCCGCTGGATCTGGAGAAGAAGATTTTTTAATACATTTGCCCGAAATGCACTAAGTTCGAATTCAGGCTTCTATATTAAGCCCAAATATGAATCCAGGGGGCCGATTTGAACAAACTTGAATCAGATCCACCCCGCAATGTTGCATACCAAATATCAAAAGATTCTGCCTGCTGGATCTGGAAAAAAAGATTTTTGAAGAAATTTGCCCGAAATGCACTAAGTTTGAATTCGAGCTTCTATAGTGAGCCCAAATATGAATCCAGGGGGCCGATTTGAACAAACTTGAATCAGATTCACCCTACAATGTTGCATACCAAATATCAAAAGATTCTGCCTGCTGGATCTGGAGAAGAAGATTTTCAAAGAAATTTGCCTGAAATGCACTAAGTTCAAATTTGGGCTCCTATACTGAGCCCAAATATCAACCCAGGGGGCCGATTTGAACAAACTTGAATCAGATCCACCCCACAATGTTGCTTACCAAATATGAAAAGATTCTGCCTGCTGGATCTGGAGAAGAAGATTTTTTAAGAAATTTGCATGAAATGCACTAAGTTCAAATTCGAGCTTCTATAGTGAGCCCAAATATGAATCTAGGAAGCCGATTTGAACAAACTTGAATCAGATCCACCCCACAATGTTGCATACCAAATATCAAAAGATTCTGCCTGCTGGATCTGGAGAAGAAGATTTTTTAAGAAATTTGCCTAAATGCACTAAGTTCAAAATCGGGCTCCTATACTGAGCCCAAATATGAACCCAGGGGGCCGATTTGAACAAACTTGAATCAGATCCACCCTACAATGTTGCATACCAAATATCAAAAGATTCTGCCTGCTGGATCTGGAGAAGAAGATTTTTTAAGAAATTTGCCTGAAATGCACTAAGTTCGAAATCGGGCTCCTATACTGAGCCCAAATATTAACCCAGGGGGCCGATTTGAACAAACTTGAATCAGATCCACCCCACAATGTTGCTTACCAAATATGAAAAGATTCTGCCTGCTGGATCTGGAGAAGAAGATTTTTGAAGAAATTTGCCTGAAATGCACTAAGTTCGAATTCGAGCTTCTATACTGAGCCCAAATATAAACCCAGGGGGCCGATTTGAACAAAATTGAATCAGATCCACCCCACAATGTTCCATGCCATATATCAAAAGATTCTGCCTGCTGGATCTGGAGAAGAAGATTTTTGAAGAAATTTTCCTGAAATGCACTAAGTTCGAATTCGAGCTCCTATAGTGAACCCAAATATGAATCTAGGGAGCCGATTTGAACAAACTTGAATCAGATCCACCCTACAATGTTGCATACCAAATATCAAAAGATTCTGCCTGCTGGATCTGGAGAAGAAGATTTTTAAAGAAATTTGCCTGAAATGCAGCAAGTTCAAATTTGGGCTCCTATACTGAGCCCAAATATAAACCCAGGGGGCCGATTTGAACAAACTTGAATCAGATCCACCCTACAATGTTGCATACCAAATATCAAAAGATTCTGCCAGCTGGATCTGGAGAAGAAGATTTTTTAAGAAATTTGCCTGAAATGCACTAAATTCGAAATCGGGGTCCTATACTGAGCCCAAATATGAACCCAGGGGGGCCGATTTGAACAAACTTGAATCAGATCCACCCTACAATGTTGCATACCAAATATCAAAAGATTTTGCCTGCTGGATCTGGAGAAGAAGATTTTTTTAATGTTTTTCCCATTGCCTACAAGTGTTAAAAAGTGCTGACTCAGCACTTTTTCAAAGTCCCGAAACTGTACCCTATGATAAAACCAATGGCAATTTTTTTAACCAATCCTTTCTGTTGGTCCTAAGGAAGCTGCACACCAAATAAAAATTCTCAGTGCCGTGCAGTTTTGGAGATATGGGCGTTTTAAATTTTTTCTATTTTTAGCTCCTGCGGTTCCCACGGGGCTGCGGGAAATTTTTTTTTTGCATAAATCAAGTACTCATGACCCAATAAGCCCTCATTTTGGTTCAAATCAGTCTCTCGGTTTGGAAAATAGAAATTTTGGGCGGGGCAAACAAATTTTGCCCCTCCCATAACAACGCCAAGTATAGCCCCACAAACTTCTCTTGAACAAATCTGAGTCTACACCTCAAAAGGAAGTTGCACACCAAATATCAAGTCTCTGCTACTGCTGGTTCATGAGAAGAAGATTTACAAAGATTTTGGTGCCCCTTGGGGGCGTGGCACCACCCAGGAAGAGGGGCAACTTCATTTGAACAAATCTGAATTGGCATTAGGTAATAAACATTTAGCCAACATTTGAATAAAATTGGGCTAGTGGTTTAGGAGGAGAAGTTGATAATGTAAAGTTAACGCCGGACGGACGACGACGGACGACGGACAGAAAGTGATTAGTAAAGCTCCCCTTGAGCTTCGCTCAGGTGAGCTAACAAGAAGTGTATAAACACCAGAAAACATGACTCCAGGCACTGACAATACTGGCCCGAAATCAGTTATCAATATTACACACTATCTGATGCAAAACAGAGACTTCCAGAGAAGAATCTGCAGAACATCAGATGATAGATGCAGAACACAACATCTAAACACCCATGGGTGAAAACGTAAACATGGGGAAAATAACAGAATTCATTCTGTAACCAAGCTAATTCTCCCAAGACATTTTAGTAGTAATCTTACTCAAAAATATGCCAAAAGCATGGGAGAATAGCAAGGAAGGACTTACAGGATAAGGAGAGAGGAAACACTGAAAAAGCAGTGCAACTTCAAAGCAAAAATGACAACAACAGGCCCATGCCTTGAAAATAGGCAGCTTAACATAATTTCATTACAAAATTTTAGATTACAGCCCTGAATATTTTCTGTCACTCCTTTTTCCTCTCCTCCTTCTCTATCCTCCTTAGAATCACCATTTCTCCAATATTTATGTGTCTGGCATCATTTAAACTGAGATTTACAAGCACAAAAATCAGTGAGATGTTAACTGATGAAGGGCCAAACAAAGAATGATGATTGGCGCCAATTTCGGAACGTCCTTGACACTGCGCATGCGCAGTAGGGGCAAAGTATGGAGGTCCTTTAGGACATGATTTCTTTTGGTTTTAGATGCAAATTTTAGGGATAGTGGGGCAAAATTTGTGTTTGGCCCTAGATTTTTAAGAGTTAGCACCAGCTATGTCTGGGTCATTGGTACAGTATAAAAATATCAGTTTTCATCGAAAGGCTCCTAGGGTATTTAATTCGAAATGCTTAAACTATGCTAATGTGTTCAGGTAGCAACTCGAGAAGTGTATGAAGGTTTCAAAATTTTGATTTTGCCCCCGCTGGTTCCAATGGAACCACTTTTATCGTTAGAAAATCAGTTTTCATCGAAAGGCTCCTAGGGTATTCAATTCGATACGTTTAAAATATGCTAATGTGTTTAGGTAACATCTCTAGATGTGCATGAAGGTTTCGGAATTTTGATTTTGTCCCGGTGGTTCTAGTGGAACCACTTTTATCGTTAGAAAATCAGTTTTCATCGAAAGGCTCCTGGGGTATTCAATTTGATACGTTAAAACTATGCTAATGTGTTTAGTTAACATCTCTAGATGTGCATGAAGGTTTCGGAATTTTGATTTTGTCCCGGTGGTTCTAGTGGAACCACTTTTATCGTTAGAAAATCAGTTTTCATCAAAAGGCTCCTTGGGTATTTAATTCGAAATGCTTAAACTATGCTAATGTGTTCAGGTAACATCTCTTGAGATGCATGAAAGTTTCGGAATTTTGATTTTGCCCCCGGTGGTTCCAGTGGAACCACTTTTATCGTTAGAAAATCAGTTTTCATCGAAAGGCTCCTAGGGTATTAAATTCGAAACATTTAAACTATGCTAATGTGATCAGGTAACATCTCTAGATGTGCAAGAAGGTTTCGGAATTTTGATTTTGCCACTGGTGGTTCCAGTGGAAACTACTTTTATCGTTAGAAAGTTAAAAAATTTATAGTAATTTATATATTTTTTATACTTACCAATGACCCAGACTTAGCTGGTGCTAACTCCACAAAAACCAGGGCCAAACACAAATTTTGCCCCCCAATCCCCAAAATTTGCATCCAAAACAAAAAGAAATCATGTCCTAAAGGACCTCCATAGTACGACTCTACTGCGCATGCGCAGTGACGCAGTCGTCCCGAAATTGGCGCCAAATATCATTCTTACTGGCAGTGCCTGGTCAGCGCTATGTACTCAGCGGGGAGGCAAGAGTTCCCAACTCAGGGAGGGCCATCCCCGTCTGGGTCATTGGTAAGTATAAAAAATATATAAATTTATACTATAAATTTTTTAACATTTTTATACTGTACCAATAACACAGACTTAGCTGAATAGTAAACAGGCTGGAGGGCCTAGGACATAGAGGAAAATCCAATAAGCTCAATTATAAAATAAAGAGGTAACCCCTTAAGGAGAAAAGGAGTATTAGGCTTTACATGTATCTTTCTTATTTAATATTTAAATTAGAAAGATACACTACCCTTAATAATTGAGCACAATAACATTCATGTTCTCTATTAACATCCAGTATAACCCTTATACTAATTATTTTTAAAGCAAGCCAATAAATAAAGTAGTCCAGAGAATTGAGACTCTTTATAATCATTTAAAAGTGTCCGAGTATTGTATATTAAAGCCCGTTTGGCACTTGACATATACAAATGCTTCACACCGAGCTACACTTTAAAAATAAGACATGAATGAAATTAAACATTAATATTACACTTTAAAACCATCCCGGAAGTGACTCAGAAATACTGTCTTGGAGGAGGCATTCCCTTGCTTTTCACTATAAAGCAGGTGACCTAAGGGAACACCCGCCCCCCCCCCCCCCCCTTCCCCTTGCCCTGGGTCAAATAGCCCAGAGCGAAGAGGGCAGCCGGACGGAGTCACTGCCGGAACAGAAAGCCTGCATAACTATAGATGCAACTGTTTAGTGGACGACATTCTGAGCAACAGATAACGGACCTAAACAATGCAGGTCTCCAGAAATGGACTCAATATTTCTGAGATAAAAATTAGTAAATGTGGATGGCTGAGACCAATAAGCAGCCTTCATTAAATCTGTAATAGCAACACTATTAGCATAAGCCCAGGAAGTAGAAAGAGCTCTTACTTCATGAGCAGAAATCTTAAGCACAGACTGCTGAGAAGAAGATAAATCTTCATACGCAGTACGGATAGTTAACTGAATCCATCTAGCAATAGAATGGACTGAAATGTCCTTTCTATTAGGCATCAAAGACAGAAAGAAACGTTTCCGTCCCTTTCTGATGAACTGAGATCTCTGTTTATAGATACGTAGTGCTCTAACAGGACAGAGTAAAGGCCTACGCCCGTCTGAAGACGGAAGAGCCTTAATAACAATAGGTTCCGGATATTTATTAGGAGCCTGATTCTTAGCTAAAAAACCGACATTAGTAGTGAAGGTGATAGTGTTCCCAACACTACGATAATGAGAATCATCCACCGATAGTGCATGAAGCTCACTGACTCTTCTGGCAGAAGAGAAAGCTAAGAGAAAAGCTGTCTTATAAGATAAGAATTTGAAATCTACTGTCCCAAGAGGTTCAAATGGCTTTTCCTTCAATTTAAGGAGAACCCAAGCTAAATTCCACTTAGGAATTAATCTAAGAGTTCTGGGTCTATTTATCGAAAAGTTTCTAACCAATTTCGATAAAGAGACATTAGATCCAATTTGTAAACTATCATGATGTGCATAGGTATCAGATAACATAGATCTATAACCCTTTATAGTAACAGGTTGCAGTTTGATTTCGTCAAACAAGTATACTAGAAAGTTAGCAATGTCTGGTATAGAGGGATCAAATATATCAACAGAATGATCCCTACACCAACGACGGAAAACCTTCCACTTAGCCGCATAGTTTAGCGAAGAGGAGGTCCTCCTACAGTTAGAAATCGCGTCCACTGCTCGTCCTGTAAAGTGCTTGCCATGCAAGAAGGACCGCACAACGGAAAAACGTGAAGGTTGAGACCTTGCGGGTTGTGATGTAGTTGGCGCGATTTCCCCTGCCAAAGAAGATCCTCTCGTGGAGGGAGCTTCCGCGGTAGGTCCCACAACAGACACCTGAGTAGATTTATCCACGGTCTCTGTGGCGACAGAGATGCTACCAACAGAATCTTGCATTGAGATTGTTTTATCTTTAGCAATACTTGTTGAATTAACGGCGCTGGAGGATACGCATATCCTATCATTCCGTCCCAAGGGATCGATAGAGCGTCTACTGCAAATGCTCTTGGATCCGGACACGGGGACACATACGTCTGCAACTGATTGTTGAGATGTGTCGCAAATAAGTCTATCATTGGCCGTTCCCATTGGTAGCAAATCTGATTGAATACTTGTTTGTTGAGAGTCCACTCCGACGGCAACAAGCGACCCTTTCGTGAAAGGGAGTCTGCTAGCACATTCAGACGACCCGGTATGTGACGGACCGAAAGAAGAACGTGATGTTCCAACGCAAACAGAAGGATTCTTTCCGTTAGATTGAACAACCGAACTGAATGAGTGCCTCCCTGATTCCGTATATACGCCACTACTGTCGTATTGTCGGATAGGATTTGGACATGAGCATCGTGAATAATGTCCATCCAGTGACGTAACGCAATCATTTCCTTGATGTTTATGTGCTTGCACAGGAATTGCGGATCCCAAAGACCCTGGCATCTCGAATCCGTTGGGATTAATGATGCACCCCAACCTGTTTGACTGGCATCCGTCATAATGGTAAAACTCGGATCCGGCAACTGCAGCGGAACTCCTTGAGTTAACCACTGAATGTTTGCCCAAGTCTGAATCTCTTGTTTCACTTGATCTGACAAGAGAACGTCTACATCGAGCGAATGAATTTTCACACTCCAATTCTGAGTCAGGAAAATTTGAAGAGGCCGTGTGCGTAGCCGTCCCATCGGAATGAGATCCGCGGCGGCTCCGCACAGACCTATCAGTCTCATAAATTCTCTCGCCGTGACTTTGTCTGTATTCAGACAATAGCGAGCGTAACAACTGACTAATTTCGCTCTGGTTAACGGCAGACGAACGAGATTGTTGTGCGTCTCGAAGCTCATTCCCAGATGAGTGAATGACTTGGACGGCACCAGATCCGACTTCTCCTCGTTTACTATGAAACCGAGACGTCGGAGCAATAGAAGAAGATTCTGAACATCGTTCTGAAGCGTTAACTCGTTGCCGTACCTCTGAAGAATGTCGTCCAGGTAGGCCGACGTTACCGCAGACGAATGAGCTCGGAAGTAGATCATTACCGAGTTCATTACCCGAGTGAAAGCCCAGGGTGCTAGATTCAATCCAAAGCACATGGCCCGGAACTGATACACCACTCCTAGGACTGCGAAGCGTAGATACTTTCGGAATGTCGGATGTACCATGACGTGAAAGTACGCATCTTTGAGATCTATGCTCGTTGCATAATCGTTCACCCGAATACTCGCTCTGACCGATCGAATCGTCTCCATATAAAACTTCGGAGCGACGATCAGCTTGTTTATCCAGCTCAAATCTATGACTGGACGGAACGAGCCGTCTGGTTTCGGAACCAGAAACAGATGGCTGTAGAATCCCAGCGATTCCTGGTTTTCTACGACCTCTACCGCGTTCTTCATTAAAAGAGACTGCACCTCTGATAGCAGAGCGTCTCTTTTCTGAGGGTTTGACGGAAGATGAGTCCACTTTGGACTTCGAGTTAATGGAGGCTTTCGTTTGAAGGATATCTTTAGACCTTCCGAAGTCACTCCTCTCACCCACGGGTCGTCCGTAATCGACGCCCACTCTTGAGAAAAACTCGACAACCTTCCGCCAACCGGAACGCGATAGAGGTTTGAGCCATCACCTCCTGGATCTGCGAGGCCTGCGGTAGGAGAAACCACGCCTTCCACGACCCGCACCTCGCCTCGTCGACCTCGGGGCGTCCGACCGATTGTCCCGGCCTGAAGGACGTCCCGAACGAGAGTCACTATCCTGACGGTCTCTCGAATAAGAGCTAGAGGACGCACCGGAACCTCTATAGGAACCTCTCTTGGGCGGATAAGACCCAGAAGTGCCCGCCTTATTCGTGTCTGCTGTATCCGACCTTTTAGGAGCGGATCTAAACAACAGAGAATCACTAGCTTTCTTTTTAATATTATCATAAATAGCGGAAAGCTTGCCGTCAAAGAGAAGATCTCCTGAGACCGAAGCGACTCTAAGAGAGTTCTTCACCTTAGAATCCACTAGTGTGGATGTAGACAGGGCTGCGTCACGTCTAACCAACTCCAGATTTGCCACTGAAAGGGCGGAGTTACACGTGGAATAAGCTACTGCCCTTGAAAGAAGTCTTAAGGAGGATTGTATATCCTGAAACTCTTCCCCTTGAAGACGCAGTGATAACGCCTTAGTAAGGTGATCTGCGTAAGATAAGGCATCTAAATTGGCTCTGTTAGACGCAATAGCTGTTTCCAACACTGCGGTTGGAATAGAAGCTGACGACGGTAATGATAGCTCTAAGTCTTCCGCCTCGTCGTCCATACGCAGAGGAACTCTCGGTATACCCTGACCTGCCGTGTCGAATTTATTCCTTGCATTAATGAAAGGCAGGTTGAGAGTATTTGCGGACAAGAAGCCTGCTTTCCCCGTCCTGGAAGCAAGTTTAAAAATAGCGTCGTTCAATAATTCAAATGTTCTTGCAACATTATTGGACTGCGACGGAAACTCGGGAGCGATGTCCCTGAACCGCTCGAAAAAATCAGAGTCCAATGACGCTATAATTCTCCTGTCCGGAAGCGCAGCAGTCTGGCCCGACGGAACAACTTGAGGAAGAAAGTGCCGGATGAAGTCCACGGCAGCTTTGTGTTGTTCCGAAAGGGATAGCTCCAATTCATCCGTATCCCTTTCACCATCCGGTCGGACCTCCCGATGTTCCCGGTCGTCCGCCCCCGATGCTTCGGCGGAGCGTACCGACCCAGCGCCGTCGGATAATTCTCGATTCGACACCGTTTCTGTCGGCTGCTGGGATGCTGCGATAAGCTGTGCTATCTGCACTAGAATGTCCGACGTCGAGACCTGCGGAGGAGCGGTCTTTCGCTGCTTCGCCGAGGGCAGCTCCGCATCAGATGGCTCCCGCATACTTTTCCTATGCGAACGTCCGGAGTCCATCGGTCTCGAATCCCTGGCTGCCGGATGGTGTGACCTGGTCGCCGAAGAATCCTTAATCGGCAAAGCTGGCAAAATATCGGAGGTCACGCAGCCAAGGTGCGGTCGTGTGCGCCGACGAGAAGAGGAAGCCTTAACAGTCTCTGCGGACTGCTTATACAACGGAGCGTCCCGAGCGACGGACGTATGCTCCGCTAAAGACACATTTTGTACCACAACATCTGGTCCCAGATGTTGTTGTACGAGAGAGGGGCCTCTCTCGCTCGCGGCCCGGCTGGACCTGGACGAGCTAGGAACCGGACTAAAAGGCTTCCTCCGTTCTCGTTCACTATCCGCCGTCACTGGGTGTGCATTTATTATTTTTATAGTGCTCGCATCACCCAAAATTTCCTCTTGGACCGCATCGGACGAACCCGGCTGCCGAACCATTCGGTGAATGGACGCTACACCGGGCGAGCTAGCGGACGACATTTGTCTAATCTCCATGAGCACTTTTGCCGCTAGCTCTGTATTTAATTGTGACGACGGACGCACACTTGAAGAAGATAACATGGAAACATCACCCTGTTCTGGTTCCTCTGAAATAGAAACTGAGAGAGTAGAGTGACCTTGTGGAGAAAGAGCCGGCATCGCTCTTTCTCCAGAAACAACATATCGTGACACACGTTTCCAATGTTTCTCATCCCAATGTTCACATACAGGACAGGGATTAATGCGAGAACACTGACTACAATTAATGCAATAATCATGAAAGTCAGAGGAAGATTTCTTCCTATTACAATTTGAACAAGTTCCCTTCATTGTGAAAGAACAACAATAAGTCCTAGTTACTCGCAAAAACCCCTGACACAAAGATACATAATAACATGATCCATTAATAAATGAAAAAACAATTGCAAAACAAAATAATTTTGAAAAAATATTTTTTCAGAGAAGCCCAAGTTGCTGAAAAGTAACGTTGAGCCCCGATGGATCCGATGGCAAAGTGTGGTCAAAAATTTTAAAATTATATAAAATAATTAATGAGACACTTTCGGATAATATAAATGTATCTTATAATGAGATAAACTACCTCAAAGGCAAACAGCCCCCCTCAAAAAAGGCTGTTGCCAATGAAAACAAACAGTGTAAACACAGAAGAAAACATGACTCCAGGCACTGAAAAAACTGGCCCGGAATCAGTCATCAATTACACTCTATCTGATGCAAAACAGAGACTCCCAGGGGAGAATCTGCAGAACATCAGATGGAAGATGCAGAACACAAACGTTATACACCCATGGGTGAAAACGTAACTATGGGGAAAATAACAGAAAACATTCTGTAACCAAGCAACTCTCCCAGGGAATTTTTAGAAATGAAACTTCTCAAAAATATGCCAAAAGCATGGGAGAATTGCAAGGGGGGACTTTAGAAGGTTAGGGGAGAGGAAACACTGAATAAGCAGTGCAACAATTAGCAAGAATGACAACAAGAGGCGTTTGCCTCGAAAATAGGCAACTTAACATAATTTCAACAAAAAATTTTAAGTACAGCCCTGATTATTTTTTGCCACTTCTTTTTTCCTCTCCTCCTTCTATCCTCCTTAGAATCACATTTTCTCCAAGAAGTTAAAAAATTTATAGTAATTTATATATTTTTTATACTTACCAATGACCCAGACATAGCTGGTGCTAACTCTTAAAATATAGGGCCAAACACAAATTTTGCCCCCCAATCCCCAAAATTTGCATCTAAAACTAAAGAAAACATGTCCTGAAAGGCCCTCCACACTTCGCCCCTACTGCGCATGCGCAGTGTCAAGGACGTTCCGAAATTGGCGCCATTAATCATTCTAATAACCAGTGCCTGGTAAGCGCTATGTACTCAGCGGGGAGGCAAGAGTTCCCAACTCCTGGGAGGGCCATCCCCGTCTGGGTCATTGGTAAGTATAAAAAATATATAAATTACTATAAATTTTTTAACATTTTTATACTGTACCAATGACCCAGACATAGCTGAATAGTAAAAAGGCTGGAGGGCCAAGGACATAGAGCAAAATGGAATACGCTCAATAAAATAAAATAGAGTCATCCCCTGTAGGGAAAAGAAGTAATAGGCCTTACATGTATCTTTCTTATTTATGATAAATTAGAAAGATACAACACCTTCCAAAAATTGAGCTTCATACATCCATGTACTCTATTAATATCCAATAATCCTTATACTAATAATTTTTAAAGTAAGCCAATAATAAAGTAAATCTAGAGAATAGAGACTCTTATACTTCTAAAAGTGTGTGAGAATTGCATAATCATGTCCGTTGACATATGCAATATTCAAAGGCTATACTTTAAAAACTAAGACTTGAATGAATTTTATAAACTTAAACTTCTCACTAAACAACCATCCCAATAACAGCTCAGAATTACTAACTCCGGAGGAGGTATCCCCTTGTTTTCATAGTAAAAACAGGTGACCCAAGGGAACACCCTCCCCCCCCCCTTTTTCTTGCCCTGGGTCAAATAGCCCAGAGCGAAGAGGGCAGCCGAACGGAGACACTGCCGAAACAGACAGCCTACCTAGCTATAGTAGCAACTGTTAAGAGAATGACATTCTGAGCAGTAGATAATAGACCTAACAATAGAGGCCTCCAGAAATGGACTCGATATTTCTGAGATAAAATTCATGAATGGATGGCTGAGCGCAATGAGCAGCCTTCAAAAATCTATAATAGCAACACTATTAATGTAAGCCCAAGAAGTAGAAGAACTCTTACTTCATGAGCCGAAATCTTAAGCACAACTGCTAAGCTAATGATATACCATAAGCAGTACGCTAGTTAATAGAATCCATTAACAATAAAATGGAGCGTAACGTCCTTCTACTAGACATCAAAGACAGAAGAAGCTTACGCCCTTGTAATAAACAGATATCTGTTTATAAATACATAAACTGTACCCGGAAAGAGTAAAGGCCTATGCCCATACGAAGACGGAAGGACCTTAAAATAACAGGTTCCGGATAATAGGAGCCTAACTCTTATGCAACAATCCAACCTAAATAGTAACGGAAGTATTGATTCCGAAACTATGAAAGTGAAAATCATCCATCGATAGTGCATGAAACTCACTGACTCTACAGTAAAAGAGAAACCAACAGAATTACTGTCTAAAAGGTCAGAATTTGAAAACTACTGTTTCCAGAGGCTCAAATGATTACTTAGCTAAATAAGAACCGAAGTTAAAATCCGTATAGGAAATTAATCTAAAGATTCTAAGTCTATTTATCAAAAAGTTACTAACTGACTTAGATAAAGAGACAAAAGACTCAATTGTAAACTATAGTAGAGTGCATAGGTATGAGGTAACATAAACCTATAACCTAAATAACACAGGCTGCAGTAGATCTTGTGAAACAAGTATACTAAAAAATAGCAATGAGTAGTATGGAGGGATCAACCATATGAACATAATGATCCCTACACCACGACGGAAGAGCCTCCACTTTAGTCGCATAGAATAGCGAAGAAGAGGATCTCCTATAGCAAGAAATCGCGTCCAAAGCTCGTCCAGTACAGTGCATACAATGCAATACGGACCACACAACGGAATACATGAAGGTTGCGACCTTTCTGGTTGTGATAAAGATGACACGATTTACCCAGTGAAAAAAGATCCTCACATAGAGGAAGATTTCACGTTAAGACCCACAGTAGACAAGAGAGTAAATTACTCATGATCTCTGTGAAGATAGAGATGCTATCAACAGAAATGTATAGTGGTTGTTTATCTTAGCAATACCTGCTAAAACAACAGCGCCGGAGGATACGCGTATCCTATCATTCCGTCCTATAGATCAATAGAGCGTTAACAGTATTAGCTCAGAGATCTGGACAAGCCAACACATACGTCTGCAATTGATTAGCAAGCTGTGTCATAAATAAAACATCATTGGGCGCTCCCATAGATAGCAAATCTGATTAAATACTTGTTTGTTGAGAGTCCATTCTGACAGCAACAAGCGACCCGTAAGAGAACGGGAGTGCGATAAAACAATCAGACGACCCAGAATATGACGGACCAAAACTGAACTTGGTGTACTATAACCAACAGACGGATTCTTTCCATTAAATTGAATAACGGAAACGAAAGAGTGCCTCCCTGGTTCCGGAGATACGCCACTACTGTCGAATTAAAGGACAGGAATTTGGGCATGCGTTTCTGAATAATGTTCATGCAATGACATAAAGCAAGCCTAAAAAACATTATTCCGCGGAAGTTAAACTGATAGCTAAAAGACTGCGGAACCCAAAGACCCTGGCACTTCGAATCCGTAGGGATTAGTATATATCCCAATCTGTTTGACTGGCAACCGTCATAACAGCCACACTCGGGTCCGGCAACTGCGGCGGCACTCTCTGAGTCAACCACCGAATGTTTGCCCCAGTCTGAATCTCTTGTAATACTAGATAGACAAGAGAATGTATAATTCAAGCAATTCATGGATTGCCGGAAGTTGCCGTCGAAGAGAAGCTCCTCCGAGAACGAAGCGACTCTGAGAGAGTTCTTAACCTACTATCCACGCGTGGATGTAGCTAGGGCTGCATCACGTCTAACCAACTCCAATCAGCCGCTGAAGGGCGGAGTTATACGTGAAGAAACTACTGCCCTCAAAAGAAATTACATTGAGAATAATATCCCGTAAATCTTTTCTTGAAGACGTAATGATAACGCCTCACTTGTATATATATATAAATATATAGCGTCGAAAAATAAAACACATGTTGTAATGACAATATTGGACTGCGTCGGTAAGTCAGGGACAAAGCCCCTGTACCGATCGAAAAATCCGAGTCCAATGACGCTATAAGTCTCTTATCCAAGATCGCAGCAATGAAGTCCGAAAAATAATCACTGGAAGAAATGCCAGAAGATAAGAAAGGCATCTTCCGATACTACTAAAGGGAAAACTCGAAATCTTTCGAATCCCTTTCGCCATCCTGTCGGACCCTATAAAGCGTTCGGTCGTCCGTAGCTTGATGCAACCGCGGACCGCACCGACCCAGCGCCGTCGGATAATTCCTGATTCGACCGAGAAACCATCAATTGCTGGGATGCTGCGAAACAACTGTGCTAACTCGGATAGCACGTCCGTCACTGAGGCCTGAGGAGCAGCGGTCTTACGATGCATTGCCGCAGGAAGCTCCGAGATCGTTACCCCGTGCATACTTCCAATATGCGAGCGAACGGAGTGTATAGGCCTCGTGTCCCTTGGCTACCGGATGGCGCGACCTATTCGCTGTGGAATCACTGAATGCCGAAACTGATCGGATACTCTAGGTCACGTAGCCAATGTGCGGTCGTGTGCCCTGCTGTGAGGATGAGGAAGCATTAAAGACAGTCTCTCGGACTGTCAATATAACGGAGCGTCCCGAGCAACGGACATATGCTCCGAATGTAAAATATCTGAACCACAACATGCGGTCCCCTATGTTGTTGGCTTCCTCCGATCTGTCCTCAATCTGCCGTCACTGGGTGAGTACTAAAGTAATTAAAGTGCTCGCATCACCCAAATCTCCTTCCTAGACCGCAACGGACGAACCGGGCAGCCGAACCATTCGATGAATGTACGCTACACCGGGTGAGCTAGCGAATGTCACTCCGTAAGCGATAGACATATTCCATGAGCACATATTGCCGCTAACTCTTCATTAACTATGACGACAGAGGCACACTTTTGAAAGACATCCCCATAACTCTTCGAACAAGAAACCAGAAATGCTTGGATAGCAAGCATAAAATAATATATATATAGCGTCGTTCAATAATTCGATAGTTTGCGTGACATTATTGGACTATGTCGGAACTGAGGGACGATGTCCCTGAACCGAACCAAAAATTTCTAAGTCCACCGACGCTATCAGTTTCTTATCCGGCATCGCAGCATATGTTGTTCCGAAAGGGAAAGCTTGAAATCCACCGAATCCCTTTCGGTATCCCGTCGGACCGGATGAAAATTTTCGGACGTCCGTACCCGCTTCCGCGGAGCGTCCCGACCCAGCATCGTCGGATAAAATATATGCGACAGATTCAGTTGATGCTGGGATGCTGCGATAAACTGTGCTATTAAGGAAAGCACGTCCGTTCCCGAGGCCTGTGCAGTAGCGGACTTACGATGCATTGCCGCTGGAAGCTCCGTGTACGTTGACTCCCGCACACTTCCTATGCGAACGTCCGGAGTCTGCAGGCCTCGAGTCCCCGGCTACCGACCCAGCGCTGTCGGATAATTCTCGATCCGACACCGTTTCTGTCGGCTGCTGGGATGCTGCGATAAGCTGTGCTATGTGCACAAGAATGTCCGGCGTCGAGACCTGCGGAGGCGCAGACTATCGCTGCTTCGCCGAGGGTAGCTCCGCATCAGATGGCTCCCGCATACTTCCTTTGCGAACGTCCGGAGTCCATCGGTCTCGAATCCCTGGCTGTCGGATGGTGTGACCTGGTCGCCGAAGAATCCTTGATCGGCGAAGCTGGTAATATATCGGCGGTCACGCAGCCAAGGTGCGGTCGTGTGCGCTGACGAGAAGAGGAAGCCTTAGCAGTCTCAGCGGACTGCCTATACAACGGAGCGTCCCGAGCGACGGACGTATGCTCCGCTAACGACACATTTGTACCACAACATCTGGGGCCAGATGTTGTTGAACGAGAGAGGGGCCTCTCTCGCTTGCCGTCCGGATGGACCGGAACGAGCTATGAACCGGACTAAAAGGCTTCCTCCGTTCTCCCTCCGATCCGCCGTCACTGGGTGTGCATTAAGTTAATTTTATAGTGCTCGCATCACCCCAAAATTCCTTCTAGACCGCAACGGACGAACCCGGCTGCCGAACCATTCGGTGAATGGACGCTACACCGGGCGAGCTAGCGGACGTCAAAGGCCGTCGAACCTACTAGGGTCCTCTTAGGCAATTGGCGTATTACATGAGCACTTTTCCGCTAGCCCTTCAATAATTGTGACGACGGAGGCACACTGTTGGAAGACATCACAGATACATCACCCTAATCTTGATCGTCTGAAATAGAAATTGATAAAGTAGAGTGACCCTGCGGGGAAAGGACCGGAGTGTCCAAATCCCCAACAACATACCGTGACATACGCTTCCCATATTGTCATCGAAATCATACGATACAGAACAGGAGTTAATGCGAGTACACTGACCACATATAGAATGATAATAAGGTCAGAGGAAGACTTCCTCTTAAAACAATTGATCAATATCCTTTCAATGTGAAAAGAAAACAAGTCCTGGTACTCGCACTAACCCCTGGCAATCAAAATACATAATAATAATATGATCCATTAATATAGAAAAAATAATTGAAATCAAAATATTTTGAAAAAATATTTTTTCAGAACAGCCCAAGTTTCTGAAAAGTAACGTTGAGCCCCAATGGATCCCAAGCCTAAGTGTGGACAAAAATTTTAAAAATATTTTAAACAATTTATTCAACACTTACGAACAATAATAATGTATCTATTTATGATTAAAATAACATAAAGATATTATTATTTAGAAATCCCCCCCTCACACAGAGGGCTGTTGTAA
Organism: Pictodentalium vernedei; assembly: GCA_031216915.1. Lineage (NCBI taxonomy): Eukaryota > Metazoa > Mollusca > Scaphopoda > Dentaliida > Dentaliidae > Pictodentalium > Pictodentalium vernedei. The sequence goes on along the minus strand of CM062297.1, from coordinate 531,774,557 downwards.
ATGTAAACAATGAGTGTAAAAACACTAAAATAAGACTCCAGGCACCCAGGCCCGAAATCAGTTACCAAAAATACACCATCTGATGCAAAACAGAGACTTCCAGGGAAGAAACTGCAGAACATCAGATGGTAGATGCAGAACACAACGCCTAACCACCCGTAGGTGAAGACGTAAACATGGGGAAAGAACAGAATTCATTCTGTTATTCAGCTAAAACTCCCAAGAAATTTTAGTAATAATAATTACAGAAACTATGCCAAAAGCATGGGAGAATAGCAAGGGGGAACTTAAAGGACAGGGAGAGAGGAAAAACACTTGAAAAAACAGTGTAACTAAATAATCAGAATGACAACAAAATGGCTGCTGCCTTGAAAATAGGTAACTTAACATAATTTCATTAAAAAATTTTAAGTTACAGCCCTGATAATATTCTGTCACACATTCTTTTCCTCTCCTCCTTTTCTATCCTCCTTAGAATCACCATTTCACTAATATTTATGTGTCTGGCATCATTTAAACTGAGATTTAAAAGCACAAAGATCAGTCAGATGTTAACTGATGAAGGGCCAAACTTAGAATGATTAATGGCGCCAATTTCGGAACGTCCTTGACACTGCGCATGCGCAGTAGGGGCGAAGTGTGGAGGGCCTTTCAGGACATGTTTTCTTTAGTTTTAGATGCAAATTTTGGGGATTGGGGGGCAAAATTTGTGTTTGGCCCTATATTTTAAGAGTTAGCACCAGCTATGTCTGGGTCATTGGTACAGTATAAAAATTTACGTGTCTGGCATCCTTTAAACTGAGATTTACAAGCACAAAGATCAGTGAGATGTTGACTGATGAAGGGCCAAACAGAGAATGATATTTGGCGCCAATTTCGGGACGACTGCGTCACTGCGCATGCGCAGTAGAGTCGTACTATGGAGGTCCTTTAGGACATGATTTATTTTTGTTTTGGATGCAAATTTTGGGGATTGGGGGGCAAAATTTGTGTTTGGCCCTGGTTTTTGTGGAGTTAGCACCAGCTAAGTCTGGGTCATTGGTACAGTATAAAAATATCAGTTTTCATCGAAAGGCTCCTAGGGTCTTCAATTTGAAATGTTTGAACTATGCTAATGTGTTCAGGTAACATCTCTAGATGTGCATGAAGGTTTCGGAATTTTGATTTGGCCCCCGGTGGTTCCAGTGGAACCACTATTATCGTTAGAAAATCAGTTTTCATCGAAAGGCTCCTTGTGTATTCAATTCGAAACGTTTAAACTATGCTAATGTGTTCAGGTAACATCTCCAGATGTGCATGAAGGTTTCGTCATTTTGATTTTGCCCCCGGTGGTTCCAGTGGAACCACTTTTATCGTTAGAAAATCAGTTTTCATCGACAGGCTCCTAGGGTATTCAATTCGAAACGTTTAAACTATGCTAATGTGATTTGGTAACATCTCTAGATGTGCATGAAGGTTTCAGAATTTTGATTTGGCCCCCGGTGGCTCCAGTGGAACCACTTTTATCGTTAAAAAATCAGTTTTCATTGAAAGGCTACTAGGGTATTCAATTCGAAACGTTTAAACTATGCTAATGTGTTCAGGTAACATCTCTATATGTGCATGAAGGTTTCGGAATTTTGATTTTGACCCGGTGGTTCTAGTGGAGCCACTTATATCATTAGAAAATCAATTTTCATCGAAAGGCTCCTACGGTATTTAATTTGAAACGCTTAAACTATGCTAATGTGTTCAGGTAACATCTCTAGTTGTGCATGAAGGTTTTGGAATTTTGATTTTGCCGCCGGTGGTTCCAGTGGAACCACTTTTATCGTTTGTTTGTTTGTTTGTTTGTTTGTTGGTGGTTAACGTCACATATTTATGCACCATGGCTAATCGTGACACAACATGGAGATGAAGTCAAGTTTAGTCAATCGTTGATCAACATGTTGCCCATTTTAGAGGATTTTCACACCAAGCATTGGTGACTGGGTCCTATTTTACTAGTAAAGCAGAACTGGTTTACCACAGTAAACAAGTGCTGCTTACTTCCCGGGGTTCCCACAGGGAACTTTTATCGTTAGAAAATCAGTTTCGGAATTTTGATTTTGCCCCCTGTGGTTCCAGTGGAGCCACTTTTGTTGTTAGAAAATCAGTTTTCATCGAAAGGCTACAAGGGTATTTAATTCGAAACGTTTAACCTATGCTAATGTGTTCAGGTAACATCTCTAGATGTGCAGGAAGGTTTCGGTATTTTGATTTTGCCCCCGGTTATCGTTAGAAAAACAGTTTTCATTGAAAGGCTCCTATGGCATTTAATTCGAAAGGCTTAAACTATGCTAATGTGTTCAGGTAACATCTCTAGATGTGCATGAAGGTTTCGGAATTTTGATTGGGGCGAAGTGGTGAGGGCCTTTCAGGACATGTTTTCTTTAGTTTTAGATGCAAATTTTGGGGATTGGGGGGCAAAATTTGTGTTTGGCCCTATATTTTAAGAGTTAGCACCAGCTATGTCTGGGTCATTGGTACAGTATAAAAATATCAGTTTTCATCGAAAGGCTCCCAGGGTATTCAATTCGAAACGTTTAAACTATGCTAATGTGTTCAGGTAACATCTCTAGATGTGCATGAAGGTTTCAGAATTTTGATTTTGCCACAGATGGTTCCAGTGGAACCACATTTATCGTTAGAAAATCAGTTTTCTCATAGGGTATTTAATTCGAAACACTTGAACTATGCTAAAGTGTTCAGGTAACATCTCCAGATGTTCATGAAGGTTTTGGAATTTTGATTTTGCCCCCGGTGGTTCCAGTGGAACCACTTTTATCCTTAGAAAGTTAAAAAATTTATAGTAATTTATATATTTTTTATACTTACCAATGACCCAGACATAGCTGGTGCTAACTCTTAAAATATAGGGCCAAACACAAATTTTGCCCCCCAATCCCCAAAATTTGCATCTAAAACTAAAGAAAACATGTCCTGAAAGGCCCTCACCACTTCGCCCCTACTGCGCATGCGCAGTGTCAAGGACGTTCTGAAATTGGCGCCATTAATCATTCTAATAACCAGTGCCTGGTAAGCGCTATGTACTCAGCGGGGAGGCAAGAGTTCCCAACTCCTGGGAGGGCCATCCCCGTCTGGGTCATTGGTAAGTATAAAAAATATATAAATTACTATAAATTTTTTAACATTTTTATACTGTACCAATGACCCAGACATAGCTGAATAGTAAAAAGGCTGGAGGGCCAAGGACATAGAGCAAAATGGAATACGCTCAATAAAATAAAATAGAGTCATCCCCTGTAGGGAAAAAGAAGTAATAGGCCTTACATGTATCTTTCTTATTTATGATAAATTAGAAAGATACAACACCTTCCAAAATTGAGCTTCATACATCCATGTACTCTATTAATATCCAATATAATCCTTATACTAATAATTTTTAAAGTAAGCCAATAAATAAAGTAAGTCTAGAGAATAGAGACTCTTATACTCCTAAAAGTGTCTGAGGATTGCATAATCATGTCCGTTGACATATGCAATATTCAAAAGCTATACTTTAAAAACTAAGACTTGAATGAATATTAAAAACCTAAACTTCTCACTAAACAACCATCCCAATAACAGCTCAGAATTACTAACTCCGGAGGAGGTATCCCCTTGTTTTCATAGTAAAACAGGTGACCCAAGGGAACACCCTCCCCCCCCCCCCTTTTTCTTGCCCTGGGTCAAATAGCCCAGAGCAAAGAGGGCAGCCGAACGGAGACACTGCCGAAACAGACAGCCTACCTAGCTATAGTAGCAACTGTTAAGTGAATGACATTCTGAGCAGTAGAAAATAGACCTAACAATAGAGGCCTTCAGAAATGGACTCGATATTTCTAAGATAAAATTCATGAATGTGGATGGCTGAGCGCAATGAGCGGCCTTCAAAAATCTATAATAGCGACACTATTAATGTAAGCACAAGAAGTAGAAGAACTCTTACTTCATGAGCCGAAATCTTAAGCACAACTGCTAAGTCAATGATATACCATAAGCAGTACCGATAGTTAATAGAATCCATTAACAATAAAATGGAGCGTAACGTCCTTCTACTAGACATCAAAGACAGAAGAAGCTTACGTCCTTTGTAATAAACAGATATCTGTTTATAAATACATAAACTGTACCCGGAAAGAGTAAAGGCCTATGCCCATACGAAGACGGAAGGACCTTAAAATAATAGGTTCCAGATAATAGGAGCCTAACTCTTATGCAACAATCCAACCTAAATAGTAACGGAAGTATTGATTCCGAAACTATGAAAGTGAAAATCATCCATCGATAGTGCATGAAACTCACTGACTCTACAGTAAAAGAGAAACCAACAGAATTACTGTCTAAAAGGTCAGAATTTGAAAACTACTGTTTCCAGAGGCTCAAATGATTACTTAGCTAAATAAGAACCGAAGTTAAAATCCGTATAGGAATTTAATCTAAAGATTCTAAGTCTATTTATCAAAAAGTTACTAACTGACTTAGATAAAGAGACAAAAGACTCAATTGTAAACTATCGTAGAGTGCATAGGTATGAGGTAACATAAACCTATAACCTAAATAATAACAGGCTGCAGTAGATCTTGTGAAACAAGTATACTAAAAAATAGCAATGAGTAGTATGGAGGGATCAACAATATGAACATAATGATCCCTACACCACGACGGAAGAGCCTCCACTTTAGCCGCATAGAATAGCGAAGAAGAGGATCTCCTATAGTAAGAAATCGCGTCCAAAGCTCGTCCAGTACAGTGCTTACAATGCAATACGGACCACACAACGGAATACATGAAGGTTGCGACCTTGCTGGTTGTGATAAAGATGACACGATTTACCCAGTGAAAAAGATCCTCACATAGAGGAAGATTTCACGTTAAGACCCACAGTAGACAAGAGAGTAAATTACTCATGATCTCTGTGAAGATAGAGATGCTATCAACAGAAATGTATTGTGGTTGTTTATCTTAGCAATACCTGCTAAAACAACAGCGCCGGAGGATACGCATATCCTATCATTCCGTCCTATAGATCAATAGAGCGTTAACAATATTAGCTCAGAGATCTGGACAAGCCAACACATACGTCTGCAATTGATTAGCAAGCTGTGTCATAAATAAATCATCATTGGGCGCTCCCATAGATAGCAAATCTGATTGAATACTTGTTTGTTGAGAGTCCATTCTGACAGCAACAAGCGACCCGTAAGAGAACGGGAGTGCGATAAAACAATCAGACGACCCGGAATATGACGGACCAAAACTGAACTTGGTGTACTATAACCAACAGACGGATTCTTTCCATTAAATTGAATAACGGAAACGAAAGAGTGCCTCCCTGGTTCCGGAGATACGCCACTACTGTCGAATTAAAGGA